>PVIU01000978.1:0-170282 GCA_004026605.1 Ondatra zibethicus | reverse complement strand
GGCAAGATCAGCCCAGTGAAGGCCAGGGAAGCAAATTCTCTTCTGGATGAGGGAGTGAGGGTGGGGAAATGACGTCTGAATATGTTACCATGAACTATGACTTCTCAAGGTGGGGCAAGGAGAAGGCAAAGGTGGTACAGAGTTCTCAGTTTTTCCCACTGCAGACACTTCGGGAAGCACATGCTTCAGGGAGCCATCAAGGTATTTGTAATTTGTATCTTTAAGTGAGATGACAGAGCACGGGACAACCCTACCTGGCAAGAGCTTGTTAGCAACTAAAGAGAAACAAATGTTCCCACCTGGTCATGGCTTACTTTCTCAAGTTAAACTGTGTGTTTAAAGGGTTTAAAGTACCGCCAAACTAGAATCGCACTCACTTTTAAAATGAAGTGTCCTCTTCAACTATTGTTTCCAAACCTTCCTAACAAAACCTGATTGAACTGTCTGCAACTGTCTCAAAACACCAGCAAAGCAATAAGGCAGAAAATACACATACTCTCTGTGTTTGTGTGTGTGTCCCTCCAGTCATCCGTCAGGAAAGACAAGATCACATTAACAATTCTACTTCCAAGATAAACTTCTCAGACCTAAGTTCTCAGAGTAAAATACAGGAAGGCCCAGGAGGAAATGCCACCACTGAGTCTCAAGTTTTCTAAAAAGCACTTACATCAACCCTGCTCCAAGTTTTTATACACTAGCCAATATGCACTTTTTAAAAATTAACTCTATTTATTGGGGAGCCCCATGGCACAGCACGACTGAAGGCCAGAAGCCGATCTACAGCAGTCTGTTCTCTCCTCGCACGTGTGGGTTTCAGGATATTTTTCACGCAATCAGTCCCTTTACCAGCTCTCAGTGCCCCCTCCCCAGTTAAAAAGAATAAACAGCACACATCATCTCTGAGCTCACACAACAAAAAGGACACATCTAAGTTACATCCATCTCACCACCCAAATGTATCAGTTCTTAATAGAAACCAAGGGAGAAGATGGAGCAAAAGGAATATCCTCAGAACTAATTTGGTTTTAAACTGCTGGTTGGCAGTGAGGAAGCTATGCAAAATGTTTGAGCCTGTTTCATCTCTAAACCGGGGATAACTCAGGGAACCACCTTAAATCTGAGACTACGACAGGAAATGTCTAACCTTCAATCAGCAGCCAGTGGACACTGGCCATCTGCATAGCTGCCTGCTCAGTTAACTGGGCCCCCATGCACAGCTGCCTGCTCCGATTTAGTGCCTATTATGGTTTAGTTCTAAAATAGTTCCCACAGGCTAACCGACCTGAATCCCAGGCCCATGCTATTCTGAAAGGTTGTGGAGCCTGTCTGGCAGAGACTGGTCTTTGAGGGCGAGCCACTAGGGTGGGCCTTTGAGGGTTATAGATGACCTTGTTTCCAGACTGAGATCTCTGCTTCTGTATCTGTCAAGATGTGAACAAGCTGTTGCCTCATGTTCCTGGCAAAAGGGAGCTAGCTGCCCCAGGCTTTATGCCTTCCCCACAATTCTCTGTATCTCCCAAAACATCACCCAAAATAAGCCCTTCCTCCTCAAGTCACTATCATGGTGCCTTCCCCTGCCCCTTGGCAACCACCCATACTTGAAGTCCCTCCTGCTCATGGTGCAAGCAAGGTCCCAAACCCATCTATGATTTTAGCTGATGAGAGAATGCACTAGCTGGAGGTACCAAGAATCACCTCTACTGAGTCCATTCAAAATTCAGCTCTCCTTCCTCTCCCCACTCACTAGCCCTATCAATTCCCACGTCTGTCAATCTCAACAACCTTCTCCCACTGCATAGGAGTTCTGAACACCATTCAAAACACCTGTCCTGTCTCTCTCCTTTACCCTTCCCGCCCACATCCAGGCAGGAGAGCCTTTCTTACTTCAACTCCACAAGGTCTCTTCTGTTTCCTCTGGGGCCTCTGCCTTGCCTTGCACCATTGTCCCATCTGCACAGATACAGTTACGCTGGCCTTTAAATGCCCCATGGCTGCTCATTTCCCATCCATTCAAACATGAACAGCCTCCCTTGGCATCTCTTCTCGCCTCCCTGGTCAGAACCCCTCCCCATACTGAAAAGCAGCAGTTCATGCTTCTCCTTGCTGGGCCAAGCTATCCTTTCCACTGCTGCTCTTCCTTCTCCGTTCTCTAATGTCTCACTCCCTCTAAATGCAGGGAGGTGAAGAGCACTCCACGTTCAGGAAGCCAACCACTACGCCCTCCATTTCCCATCCCCCATCCCCTCTCCCTCACTCCCTAAGCTCCTAGGCGCAGCTTGGCCTCAGCCTGTGACTGCCATCCATTTCATTCCAGCACTTGTCCCCCTACACAGGGAACAGTTTTGGATTCGGGGTGAGTATTCCAAAACGCAAATCCAAGACTGCCTTTTTAGTGGGAGCACAAGTGATAGAACTTTTCAGTTTACATTAATATGGAAACTTCTGAGACATTTTTATCATTTATATAGTTTGATTCAAATCCATGAAATATCCATTTTCTCCTGGTGAAACCACGGTATCAATGATCTAAGATGTCAGCCCAAATAAATGAGCTGGTATTGGAACGGAAATCCAAACTCGTTGTCTGGCAGCTCCCACACTTCTTCCGGTACACATTGGTGCTTAATCCTCTGGTGCAAAGGGATGAGAAGGGATGAAAACCACAGCACTGGTCAACTTCCACTTAGCCATTAAGGGAAGACTTGGTGGGCAGTGACCAAGTCCAGCACAGTAAATGCGAATGGATGTTATATTTTTTTAAAAAAAGGGAAAGTTTGAAGTCAGAAGTATAATAGTTAAGCCTGAACTCTTCTGCTGTTATAAATAACACAACAGGGGCCACAAGATAGCTCAGTGGATACAGGAACCTGCCACCAAGCCTGATGATGCCCTGACTTCAAGTCCAGGAGCCCACAGGGTAGGGAGGACTGACTTGCACAGCTGTCTGACTCCATATTCATATACCTACCCACAATAAGTAAACAAAATAAGCAAATAAGGTCATCGCAGAAGCGTCCCTGCACATCAGATGACTGTACTTTACTAGAGGAGGTCAACAAGTTTTTAACATGGCTTTTACTGTAGGCTGTCAAGCAGTACCCCAAGAGGGTTACTCCAATTTATTCAGCAAATCGATAACGTCTATTTGAGTCAAACCCACAGAGGCAATTAATATTATTCTGTTACCTTTTATCAAGGTCACCGGCATAGAGGGTGCCCCTCCTTTAGCCTCAGTACTAACAAAACTGAATATTTTTACATATTAGCCGGTTACTTCCACTTCCAAAACTCTACTTATTACAGAGCTGTGCTCGGCACGCAGAGAGACCACCTTCTATCGGTGATATTCTAAACAATGGAAATCTTCATTTTCACTGCAAAAAAAAAAGCCAAAGTTAAGCAGGTGAAGGACAAAACTGCCACTGTCTGCCTCCTGACTCGACCCTTCTGTTCGACTCAAGGCCACAGCTCTAAAGTACACCAGGTAGTGCTCTGGAGAAACAGAGAGAGGAAAGCTAGAGAGGAAAAGCGAATACCAAGCAGACAGAGATAAAGAGCACCAGGCACCACCAGATGGAGGAATCCAGAGAGGTTGGAAAGGAAAAGAGTGAGAGTGAGGGGGATGGAATGGAAGGGGCTCTCTGAACTCTCCGACTCTCCCGGGACCACTCTTGGAGGAATGCTAATTAACTACTTAGCCATACTCCAACCTCAGAAGTTATTTATCTGAAGCTGTCCCTTTGTCAGCCAGAGAAAGGGACTGTGGGCTCAGAGGAGGAGAAAGAAAGGGGCTGCGGTTTGAGCAGTGGCTACATCCCAGGCTGGTGGGGAGGGAGGTCACTTCAGTGCGACTCAAAACTAGGGACTGTAAAAGGTTTGTATTGGAGATACATGAAACAGTTAGGAAAACCAAGGAAGTGTGATTTCACAAACAGAAGAAAATGGCAGCGCTCCTAGCTCCTCGACTCCCGGGGCTACCCGGAGGCAAGGGTCCCAGCGCCACTGGGCCCTCCCACTTGTAGCTTGCTGTCCTACCCTACCTGAGTTAGAAAGACATTCTGGTTAGTCCACCAGGTATGACACTGCAACATGTCATCACCATCTACAAAGTTCACACTGGAGAACTGCACAATTGTCACAAAAAAATAAAAGTGAAAAACTCTCAGAATGTATTCTGTTCTGTAATTACCATTTTGTGTTGTTCCCCATTCACAGTTATCTTGGGGGCATGCAGGCCGCTTTCACCCTGCTAGACACTACACAGGGATGAGATTATAGCCGCCTTCTGTAATTCCCATCCAAGGAAAACCAGTAGAGATTGTTAGAAAAGTCCATCAGGGAAGACACAGATCAGAAGTGGGGCTAAGCAAGGAAAGGCTTCCTCCCTGAAGACTACAGATGAAAGAGCTGGGGTGAGGTAGCTCACACCAGTAATCTCCAGACTCAAGGCTAAGATAGAGGCACGGGTCTGAAGCCAGCCTGAACTACAGGTGGGAGGAAGGTGAGGAAGGGAAGAGAGGGAACAGAAACAAAGAGAGGAGGAGTGTCCTTGCTACTTGCTCTTATGAGTCATCACGGAGTCACTGAGCAAACTCCCTGGGACCCCGCCCCCACCCCAGAACTGAACAGGAAAGAATAAATTTTGTTTAATGTTTCCAGTATTTGGATTCAAGGGTGATTTGCTGTTTTCTTCTTTTGGCTGCAACACCGTAAGTGACTTGGACTGAGGAATCTTGCTCACGTTACCGCAACACTACAAAGTAAAGCGCATAGCTCCATCACTGGGACTTAAACAGCTGGAAGCAGCCACCTCCTTTCAATTTTTCCCATCCTCTTGCTATTTTCTTTCCTTGACATTACACAAACGTATACAAATGTATAACATCTGTGCTTAACATTTTTTGGTATCCGGCAACCTTAAAAATAAGACTACGGACGAGGGAGATAGCTCAGTCACTAAGGCGCTTGCCTTGCCAGCATGAAGAGCCAAATTCAACCCCTCAAGCCCAGTGGAAAAGCCAAGGGTGGCACTAGATCCAGCAAGACAGAGAGAAGCTGATGCATGGGCTGGCTCCCCAAACAGCCTTTCCCAATAGTGAGTTCCAGGCCAGTAAGAGACCATGTCTAACACAAAGGCAGCATAAAGAAGAACACCAGACTGTCCACACACACGTGTGTACTCACACACTTTAATACATACAGAAATGAGAATAAATGTCTTAAGAATTTTACTACTAAATAAATGCCTGTCTGGTTGTGGTGAGCACCTAACAGGAGTAATAATATGGTTTTGGAACGTAAATAACTTCAGCAGTTATCAAATGTTTGTAAAGTCTTAATCTGAACTACTGCCTATGCTGAAAATACTATGAAATTAATATAAGCCCATATAGCAAGAACGAAAAAGTTGACGTTCCCTGATTAAGTATAATAAAATATACTGGAAAATGCCACTCTACTTTAAAAAGGAAAAAGCATGTCCTACTTCAAATAAGTAAAACAAAAAAAAATAACAAAACAGAAGACACTATGTTTAAAAATAACATGAGCCACAGTTCACCTGAGGCTGCCTAAGGATCCGGCTGAAATCTGTTGAGACTTCCTCTAAAGAATTTATCCTTAAGGAAAAAATTCTACATTGAACTTGAAAACAGGAGAGTTGGGAAAGTAGCTCATCTACACCATTAGGAGGAAGAATACTTCCCAAGTAGTTACATGAATCAGTGTCAGCTAAGCTGAGCACAGCAGGAACACACAGAACAGACAAGATCATCCCCTCATCTGCCCAGGACAGAACAAGGGTCAGCAAACACTGCACACAAAGGACCCAGACTTAATCCCGGTGCTTGTGAGCGGTAAGGTCTCTGAGAACTACTCTCCTGGACCACAGCACAGTAGAGCAGCTGCAGACAGGAAAGGTGGCTGTGGCTTAGCGAAACCTGACTTTAGAGCAAAGACACCCAACTTTCATACACTTCTCATCAGACAATATTCTTTCCTGTTTGTCTGTCTCAGCCATATTTGTCTCAATCTTCTCATCAAATATGTAAACACCATTCTCAGCTTGCAAGCCATATAAACACAGGTTAGCAGGTCAGACTCTATCCATAGGTTACGGTAGGCAGACTCAGTCTAGACATCAATTGTAACTAGACTTACATGCTTATTCTATTATGTGTTCCAAGAGAAAAATGCAAGGCAACGGGGAGTTTAAAGAGGAGACCTGGCCTACTTTGAAGGATCAGAAAAATCTTCCAAGAAGTGAATTTCAGGATGCAATTGAAAGTAACCAGTCCAAGGCCAGATAAAGGGAAAAGCAGGGAGCCTTCTAACAAGTGCACATGTGTGGGAAAGCCCTAAGACTGCCTGAAGAACTCAGGACGCTGAAACACCAAGGGAGGGGAGGCTGAACAGAGGTGCAGAAGGGACCAGTCCATTTCGGTGATGCTAGGAGAATCTCGTCTTTGGCCCCAGAGTCATCAGAACCACTAAATGACTTTAAGGAGGAGAGGAACACAGCCAATCAGTTTAGACTTTTCAAAGACCATTAAGGCTACAATATGGAGAAAGAAGAGATTGAAGCCGGAAAGGACACAAGGTACTGGCTGGAGATGACGCTTAGCTAGGAGGCTGGCAGTGATCCAAGGCAAGATGTGGTGACAGGCTTGGCAGAACAGAAGAGTCTCCCTTCATGACTCAGACTTCCTAGTCCCACAACTACTGGTAGCACTCAGTGAACCAGCTACACTAAGACAGGGGAAGAGGATAAATCTGGAGGCCAACTTGTGAGCTCAGTCTCTACACAATGTTCTAGAGTCAATCAGTCTCTGGTGATGGGTCAGAAGGGACTTGTTTCAATTTAATGATTCAGTCTGGGAACTGTCCTCACAGGCTGTAATTGAACTCACTGGAGATGAAACTGCCCAGACAAAGGTGATTGTCTCAATCACCAGTGGGTCTCTTCAAAACGTCAGAGCCCAGGCAGTACCACTGAACCAGTTAAACTGGACTCTCCAAGAGGGAGCCCCAGGCGTCAACAATTTTAAACTTCTCCAGGGATCCTAATGCGTAGTCAAGGCTGAGATTAATTAAGATACTAAAAATCAACAGCAAGGGCCCCAGCCACCCCATAACCTAGGTCTCTGACCTGACAACCTCATGATTCTGAGTTGGAGTTCAGATCAACAGAACAGGAAGATGGTGATGCTGCTTCATGTCTAGCATCTCTTAAGAGTCTACAAACTGCAGTCCAAACCTACAAAACTGAAAGATCTCCTTACTATTCTAATGGAGAGGGAGCATGGAAGGAAGTGTGTGAACCAATTACCAGAGCAAAATAAATTTGTATTGCTAATATTCTTCCCATGTCACTAGCAGTTTTAAATGGCAATGCTAACACATCAAAGAGTATGGCTAGACCCTGCTAAGTCTGGAAGCATTCCCACTGGATAAGCCCTGCTTGACCACACGATGGTCCTCCCCAGTTCCTAACTGTGGGGGTTTCAAAGCGGTAAGAAATCTAACTTGGAAATTCTTTCATACAAAACTGACCTTTTTTTACAGATTAAAAAGAAAAGTACACAGCAACTTTGGATTCAGGAACTATGTGTGTAAGCACAGGGAAAGCACACAAGTCAAGAAGCAGACAATGCGGGCAAGAAGTCTTAACTACTGAGAGGGTCTCTGTGTGACTCCGGACACTTTCCTAACCTCCAAGTCTTAGTTTCTTCAGTTTTAACATGGAAGCAAAATCAATCTGAATTACTATCAACATAAACACAAGACAATGTCTCTGAAAACAGATAAAACAGCATACCATGTCAATACTATTTCCCAGCCAATTCTAATATTCACTAACTTCTTAGCCTACTGGGCGTTTGTTTGCTGGAGGCAAGGGCTTAATACATAGCCCTCAGACTGGCCTGGGAACTCCTCTCATGGTCACTAAACTCACAGGAATCCTCCAGCCTTCTGAGTGCTTGAATCACAGGCCTGGCCAGCAATGCAGCCTGACTTACATATTTTTTAGCGTGACCATTTTCGCTCCTCAATGAAGTTTACTTCCCAGAGCACGTTTTTAATTGAACGACTTTGTCTCTGTCAGTGATTCCACTAATCCTTCAATTTCATTTTTATCACCTGACTTCGAATTCGACAGAGACAATGTGAATACAGCATTAGAAAACTGCTGTAAGTTATTCAGATGGTAACGGGAAAATGACTCCTGTTTTCTGTCACTCTCCAAATATGGCAGCATGGCTAAGAAATGGCAGTTAAATGTGTCACTCTCAATTTAAAGGGCTTGGGACAAGACAGTGCCCAAGGGTCTTCTAAAATGAGGTCCATGAAGCAGAGAAAACTCCTTCTTTCTTTCCAGTTCTGAGGTTAGAGGCTTGAGAAATCCCTTGCCTCCAAAGCACTGCTGTCAGAAATAATGGTCCAGCCATTAGCAACAAAGACTTACAGAAAGTTGCTAAGCAATACTTTCACAAACCTCCTTCATTTACACTGGCTTGTCAATGGGAAAGGACATTTAATAAATTTAAAGATTTACAAGTGAACTTTGAAGTTTAACATTACAAGAATAGAAATTAAGTCAGGTTACAGCAGAAGAAATCTGGAGAGATGGGAATAAACTGTAAGAGTCTTAGGGAGAATTAGTGTTGTAAAAAGAAACTCCAGATTATCTTACTTTGATGCTTCCTTCAAACAGACTTACAGGAAAAGGGTATCATGCGCTGGCTTGTTTAGAGCAATTTCCAACAATGCAGAATGGTTACTAATTAAGGCGGAGAAAAATTACCCAAAGAGTTCTGCAAGAGCTGTGTTAATATGTACCTATTACATATTAATATATACATATTATATATATGAATAATGTACATATATGTACCTACTACTGTACAGATTATTTTATAAATAATTTACTCCCTTAGCAGTGAAATACCATCAAAGAATATGACATTTTAAATTCATTCTTAAATCAGAACAATTATTTTCATGGGAAATTATGATACCCAGATACGGCAAAGGGATACAATAGCATCAGAACTACAGAGATCAAAGTTCAGGAGACCATAAACTCTTTTATAAGCATCTACAACATAGTAAGAGATGAGGAGGGGAAATAAATTATACTTCAACACCCAACCCCACCAAGAAAATAAAACGTACTTTACATACACTGATAAAGTCGAAGTTACTGGTGATACCTTTGAGTATGACATTTTGATAGGCTATGCAGGGTATCATCAGAGCTTGCAGGCAAGTCTTAAGATGTTACAGTGACTGCACCAACTAAAAGAAAGACACACTGAGCCAGGTGTCAGGAGAAAAGGGAAAAACTTGCCCCATTTTACGAGTGGTACCATTGATAGGACAGTAATAAATGTGTGAGAGGAAGGTAAACGTTAACAAAGTTGGGGTTTGAGTTCAGCAGAGGATAGTCTGGTGGGATTAGATCACCAAACCATGGAAATGACACAGGTCAGGGCTGGGATTTCATAAACCGTGACTTGATAGCTAAATGTTCAAAGGTAAGTATGTACTCCATTCAATAGCCACAGCTGAGCCTCTCTGTAAGACAGTGGGGCACTGTAGTAACTGGGAAGCGAGGAAAACAAAAGCAGTTTCTATACTCAAGAAATTCCCAACCCAGTAGAAAGCAGAATCAAACAAATTCTGCCTAAAAATACATTTCATGACCCCTAAAATCAGTTCAGTAATTTGCAGTTCTGTGTCTAGAGAACATTTAAAGTTGTACCCCTGTTTTATCTCGACACAACACACTAAATACAAGAGCATTCCAAATGCCTGACGTTTCTGAGCTGAGTGTTGAAAAGCCAGATTGAGAACACTTCATAAATGAAGAATGATGCCCAAAAATTCTAAAATGAGAAGAAAGAAAATGATGACCAGTCCCTGTACATACAACCTGCCTTCATGCTCCACTGAACACTTTAAGTCCCTAAAGCTGAACTCAAAGCCTTGTTAACAACTGCTGATTGGCTACAGAAATCCCCAAGGTGGTAAAAAATGAACCCCTCAGGTACAAGACAGGAATCTTGTCTGTAGAACGTGGCACGCAGAAAACAGTGCCTTTGAGAGGAGGAAAAAGGAAGAGAAGGTATGTTAACAGCATTCTGCACCAGTACAACGTAGAGCAAGGCAACCACATGACCATTACCCATTTAAAGTGGAGTTCTGGCGCAGAACCCGTCCCTCTCAAATTATCTTTCATGCACTGAACAAGCCACCCATAAACTATCAATACTTTCCTGTCTTAAAGGCATTTCCCCACCAAATGAGCATGCATAGCAAGCCAATTCCAGTAAGAAAGGCAATGTGAAAGCCATTTCTTGTTGAAAACTATATTTAAATATTAGATGAACAATGCATAATTATTAATAGATGTGCCCCCTGCCCCTAAATTCCTAACCGACTGAAAGGTATGTTTCTCCACACCTCTATGTGCTAATCCGAAAGCCCTGATCCAGCCTTCCTTAACACCAGACACATGGCTTTTCTTTGCTAACCTAACTGAATAGGAAGGTTTAACTACTTAACTAAACGACTCAGCCTAAGAACTGGACAAACAGGATGAATGCCTAATAAGCCATAAACGTCCTTCTCTCAATTCTAGTCGTTTCCGTGACAGATCTCAGATTTTTCGGAACAAGTATGCAGGTTATTTAAAACTGAGTTATATATAGTCGCTTAGCAGCAAACACTTCTGTGTCACAGACGCTACATCCCTAGAGGAATTTTCCCCCAAAACTAGCGTTTCGCTACGCCAAAAACCAGCCAGCCTTTATTTCTACAAGCAAACGCACTCCCCCACCCCAAGAAAAAAAAACAAACAAATCAGACTACTGTTAAATTCTACGCTAATGAAACTGTGGAGAAACATCCCAGGCGTTGTCAGAGCCTATTTTTCATACACCACCACCAGACAGTTTGATGCAGTATTCCTGATTGCTTTTTATCGTATTTGGAAATACACTCACTAATCCACTAAATTAGGTAATTTACAAACAGGTCCTCTCAGTTATTAGTGGCCAGCAGTCAAGTTCTATTACATCTGATCCTTACACAGTTGTCCAAACATTTCCACCCAGGTTAGAGGCTCTGATCGGAAAGGGAGAAGGCGGCTAGCGAAATTTGGATGGGGGCAGGGTGGCAGCTGGGAGAAATCTCTGCATCTCAGCCCTCAGCGACAACATCCAGCCAGTGCCCACAGAAAAACTAAATTCGGCACCTCTTCCTCCTGTTACACTGGCAACAAAGAGGGAGTTTCCGTAACGCTCCCGTCACCCACCAGGTGCCCAATCTCCTTCCCAGCCCAGTCCCCGCGCTCCCGCAGGGCCCTCGGTGCGCCGAGAGGCCGCGGTGCCCGGGGTCAAGGCACAGAGGGGGGATGGGGTGGGGAGTGAGGGGGTGGGATCTGTGAAATGGGCCCCGGAAGGGCACGGGGACCCACTGAAGCACCTGATCCTGGCCGAGGGGACCGCAGGCCAGGGGAAATGGGCAGCTTATTAAATGGAGCCGAAACTGGAATAAGGTGGAAGAGAGGTGAAGAGCCCAAGCTGGGGTGCACCTTCTGGGGACACGGAAAACAGTCTGTGGATGACTGGGGTCTCTGCGGAGGTGGGGAGCAGACAGGCGGGCCCCAAGACGAGGGAAGGGGACGTCTCCTGGGGGCAGAGCGGGCGCCCAGGGGCGCCTCTACCTGCAGGCGGGCGGGACGGGCGGCTCAGGTGCGAAAGCGGGGGAGGGAGCGCGGCGGGCAGCGGGGGCCGCGCACAGGCGCAGGGGAACGGCGGGGACCGGAGGGGCGCAGGGCACCGCAGGGGCGCCCAAGGCACCGCTCGGCAGGCGCGCACGGCGCGGGGTGGCATCCGGGCGGGCGGCCGGGAGGCGGGAGCCCCTCACCTGCGCGGCGGAGGCGGAGCTGCAGCAGCCCATGGCGGGGCCGGAGGAGCCCGGAGGCGGCGCCGGGCGCGCAGCTACGCCCCGGAGCCCCTCGGCATGCGAGCCGCCGGGCGCCCGGGGAGGGCGCGGCCTGGCCCCGCACGACTCGGCGGCGACGGCAGCGACGGCGACGGCGGCGAGAAGTCAGGAGGCGGCGCGGCTCGGGGCAGGCGCCGGCCACATCCCCCGGCGGTGGTGGCGGCGGCGGCGGCGGCTGCGCGGCTCCGGCTCCGCTCCTGCTGCTGCAGCTGCTCCCCAGCGGAAAGGGGCGGGCGGCGGCGGCGGCACCTCCCCCTGGCCCCCGCCTCCCACCACCCGCGCCCAGTCCCTCTCCCGCTCCCTCTCCCGGGCTGCAACCGCCGCCTCCTCCTCCTCGGCGCCGCCGCGCGCGTCTCCCATCAGACTCCCCGCCCCCAGTGCAGCGCCGCGCCGCGCGGACGGCGGGGCCACGGCAGCCAGAACGAGGCCGGGCCCTTGGGCGCGCGCCGGAGCCTGCGCGGCGCCGGGCCCATTTCGCGGTGGCACCGAGGCCGCCGTTCTGCCTCGGGGCGAGAGGGCGTCTGAGGCCGGAGCTCCCGAGGACCCGGCGGGCCCGCAGCCCAAAGCCAGCCGACCTGCTTCCGGACCCGCGAGGCACGGGGAGGGCCCCCGGGGTTGCTCCCTCTCCTGGTTGGGCACGCCACCGGGGTCCCTGACCCGAAGCTTTTTAGGGCTTTGGTGGATGCTTATTTTACCCAGAAGGAAGCGTGCATGCTAAACCTTCCGTGGAGAGGGAATGGGTGATGGAAGGAGGGCAAAAAGTCATCTGTTGCTCCTGTCCCCATTTTGCTGGTGTGGAAACTAAGCCTTGAAAGAGGCCTACAACAACAGCACCCAAGTTGAAATTGTAGTAAGAGAGCCAGAAATGGGAGGGGAAGGTAGTACTTCAGGCCCTCAAGTCAAAGCCATTTTAGATCTTGACTAAACTTTATTACACATGGTAGCGCATGCACACACACACATTAATTCATATTTAAAATATTTACCGAGACACTATATTACATTCCAGAATTGTATTGACACTAAAACTAAATAGGCGATAAAAAGCAAAGTTGCTATTCACTTACCAAAAAAAAAAAAACCAACCTGTATTAATACACGCTCGAGTAGCAACAAATTAGACTAGACATACACGACATTTAAGAAATTCCAACGCTTTAAAGTCTTTAGAAAGAGTGTGAAGCGAGAGCAGTTTAGAAATGGCAAGAAGAAACAAGGTTAACAGTCACAGCGTGTATCCAACACTCGCCCAAACCTTCATGTCTCGTTTCATAGTGTCCAAGTGTCTCAAAGGCAGCGGAAGATAGAAGGGAGCACGCGAGACACCAAAAGTGCTGCTTTGCCACTTAAAGGACAGATTTCAAGGTGACTCAAAGTCAAGGGGGAAGAAAATGAGCACCGAAGTTGACTGTCTGTGCGTGGAAAGAAGAAATATAAGGGGTGAGGGGGACCAAAAGAGAGAGAAAAAAGGGAGGGGAGCTAAAAAAGGAGAATTTCCTAGTTGGTGTGTTGCATTACCGCTTCCTGGGTCTGTGAGTAAAGATGACTCGTTCCTCCGAACCTCATGTTCCTCTGTGAAGTCCTGATAGCAGACAGGGATGGTTGCAAAGTGTTCTTAAGATTACAGAATGTGGGGAAGCAGCTGATAGGCCAGTGAATAAGCGCTGGGCAAGAACTACATTAGGTCCTTGAATTTTCTGCAGTTTGACCTGCGGCTCTTCCATAGGCACTGGACGGGTGAATGAAGTGTTCCCTAATGGTAACCATTGGGTCATTAGCTCGAAGCAAAGAAATAAAACTGTTCATAAACTCCGCAGTAAGACTGTAAACTCCCTGAGAACAAGGGCAAGTCTTTTCTTCTTTGTATCTCCCTGTGCTCTCTGGGATGTTCGTTGAATTATTCAGTACAGCCAGGAATAAAAATCCCTCCCTTGAGATTTTCCCTCAAAGCCAGAAAAGGACATCTTGTTTTTAACTGAGGGAGGATGCTGAAAGTAAAATTACAGTCTTAAACAAGAAGCCATCTGTCCTCCTTCTTTATAATCAAGGGAAGAGGAGTTGTTTCTCTTAGCAAGTCAAGATGGGAGCTTTTCTCTCGGTTTATAAAAATCTTTCTGGCTAGCACAGTTGTTCCATGTAGTAGCTAGTGCTTATTTTATCGTTAGAACTGTAGAAAGTGGTTGGATATGTAGCTGACTGTGTCAGTGCTTCATAAAAAAAAAGTGTTTGATTTTGTTGGCGATCTCATTCCTGCCATGGATGATGGATGAATCTCCCAGCCCAAGTGCCTTCCATTGTGCCTGCTCCTTACTGGAGTTTCCCCTTAAAGAGTTATACTAGAACTGGGCATTCTGAGGCTCTTCAAGGTGTCTTGTAAACAAACTAATTATGTATGATGCCCCACACATGCATATGAATGCGATGCTGTAAAATTACGCCCTGCCATCAGCAGGAGAGAAACTGAGGGCTCCTGAATGGATCTTCTGTACCTTTGAAGAAGAACGTCTCCTTCCCGTGCCCACCGTGCCCAGAGAAGCCTCCTGAAAGGAGTGAGTTGGGAGTATGGAGTGAAGTTCAAGCTTGGCAGGCCTGAGATCAAGCTCCCAAACCAGAAAAATAAATAAATAAAAATAAATCATTTAGAGACAGGTTTTACTGTTCTGCTCTTTTTGCTCTTTCTCATAAACAAGCACACACAGCATTCAGTGGAGTTAAATTGCAGAAAATTCAGAAATAAGGAAAGAGATTTTTTCCTTTTTTTTTTTTTTAATTTTTACCCTAGCTGGAGCTCAGATCTCACTTGAGATGTCATCAGGGAAAATCTCTTTAAAAGGGTTTAGGGGTTTTGTTTTCAAAACCAGGGAGGTTTAATTCCTCCTCCCCCCGGTTACATAAGAACAACGTCTGCACTAACCAGGATAAAATTATAAGGCCTATCAATCTTGATGCTGCAGGGTAAAATCAGATCACCAGCTGAGCCAGCCGGAAATGCTTCCCAGTAGTCTAGTATTGCATAATTGGCCATGTGAATTCAGGGTTTCCAGCTTCAGAAGGGAGGATTGGTACTGGTCATTCACTGAGGGAAAAGACGGAACTAATGGTCTTTCCAATGATTTTAATAAAGCCTGACTCGTTGTTCACACGAGTTCAGGCTTGAGGTGGAGGAAGGGAGGAGGTCATAAATATAAATGGATCTATATGTGAGTGGTGCGAGCGTGCGTGCGTGCGTGTGCGTGTGTGTGTGTGTGTGTGTGTGTGTGTGTGTGTGTGTGTGTAGCCACTCAGAATAACTCTCTAATTTAAAAACCGTGGCATTTGGTGAGTTGGCTGTGTTACGTTCTAGCACATACTGTGTTCACAGCTGTGTTCCACTAGAGCAGAGTCCCTTCCTTCAACTGAGCCCCCCTCCACCCTCTACTTCAGACCCGCCTCCCCAACCTCCCTGAGAGCATTCCCAGATCACCCCTGGGAAAGGCTCTGGAGGTGAAAACTAATTGTAACCAAAGACTATAGCTATTCATTCATTACCAGAGAGCCAAGAGCAGACTCCATTAGAGACTTCAGAAATGTATCTTAGGTTACCAGGTAAGCTCAGGAGTGGAAGACCTGGGGAAGAGCTCTCCTGAATTCAAACACATTTACGGGAAAAGGTAACATTATCAAATACGGGAAAAGGTAACATTATCAATGGCAAGTCTAGAGATTCTAATTCCTTTGCCCTGTAACTGTTCCTGCCCACATTTGTAAGTTTATGTTTTTCCAGTGTTACTTTATAATTCTGACTTTTATTTATTGTTTCATGTGGATTTTTGTTGCAAGATCAGATAACATAAGTATGCTCCCTGCAAACTGTTGGCTGTGAACCTGTGTTTAGAGGGTGTGGTAGTTTGAATGTAATTGGCCCCCATAATCCTATGATCCCATAACCTCATAGGGAGTGGCACTATTAGGAGGTGTGACTTTGTTGGAGTGGGTATGGCCTTGTTGGAAGAAGTGTGTCACCATGGGGTGGGTTTTGAAGTTTCATATATTCAGGATACAGCCCAGGGTGTCAGCTGACTTCCTGTTGCCTGCAAGATGTAGCACTCTTAGCTCCAGCACCACGTCTGCCATGCTCCCCGCTATGATGGGCTGAACCGCTGAATTGTATGAGCCTCCTCAATTAAATGTTTTCTTATAAGAGTTGCCGTCCCATCTCGGTGTCCTCTCACAGCAACAGTGACCCTAACTAAGACAAAGGGATAAACATGTTTACTCTTACTTCTCTAAAGGACTCACATCCCTTTGTAGCCATTCAATCCACTCTGCAATGTTTTTGGCTGACTTCTTAGCTAACTGTAAGGGATTCTGATGATGTGGCCTGGACTGAAGTATCAATCATCAGAGTTTAAAGCTATTGTCCACCTAACACTAGTAGGGTTTTTTGGGGGTGGGGGTGCTAGGGAGATGAGAAAGTAGAAAAATAAAGGCAAGATTGTGAATACTAAATGAAGACAGGAGGCAACATACAGAGCAGGGAAATCCATTTATTTAGCAATGTGTTTCTTGAGCCAATGTAGCACTTTCCTAGCTAGAGACAAGAAAGGCCCTTGCTTTAAAGCCACTTACAGGGCAGGGGAATAAATGTATGGAGAGGAATGGGTCTGTGTGCTCCCTCTGCTCAGAGAGGACCCATCACTAAATTCACCACAGCCTTGCTCTTTCTTGGTTGCCCCGTGGTCTTCTGTCTCCACCTGACGGGGAATGCTAACATACAATAAACACAGGTGAAACCTGAGAACACTGTGCAAAGCGAAGTCAGGCAGTCATCCAAGGACGAATAGCACCCAAGTCCACTTATACAGGAGACACGGTATCAGAGATTCACAGGGATGGGGAAAAAATGGTGGTGGGGATTGGGGTACTGTAGTAGGTGCACAGGTGGACAAGAGGAAAGGAGGTGGCAGTGGTTGAAAACTGCTGCTCTTCATTCCCAGCTGTACACTCTAGGCGGTGAAGGCAGTAGAGTTTATGTAATATGTAATTTACCAAAATGAAAAAGGGTGTAATGTGGATATTAACTCACGACGGGTAAGAAGTAAGGAACTCATGGTAGGATGAGACGGTGTTCTTCACTCTAGAAACGGGCCAGAAGGTACAGTTTTTCCCTGGGCTGGTTAATCTAGATTGTCAACTTGATTCGGTTTACAATCGATCAAACCTCTAGGCATGTCTGTGAGGGAGCTTCTGTATTTGGCTAATTGAGGTGAGACAATCCACCTCAAATGCAGGTAGCATCATTTCATGCGCTGGGTGCCCAGTCTCAGTAAAAAGGAGACAGTGAGTGGAGCACAAGCATTCATCACACTTTACTTCCTGTTTGTGATTGCTTGTGCAAGGTGAGCAGCCACCTCGAGCTCCTGCAACTTTGACATTCTGCCATGACGGACTGTACCTTGGAACCATGAGTGAAACTAAGTCCTTGTGAAGGAGAGAGATGAAGGAGGGGGAAAGGAATTAATTTATTTTGCCTATAAAAATTGTTACATTAATTTTTTTTCCTGATCCAGGTGGTGGCACATGCCTTTAATCTCAGCACTCAGGGAGACAAGGCGGGTGGATCTCTGTGAGTTCAAGGCCAGCCTAGTCTACAAAGCGAGTTTCAAGACAGTCAGGGCTATTACACAGAGAAACCCTATCTCAGTGCCACCCCCTGAAATTTCCTGATTATTCTTGTATTCTTACCTCTACCATACAAGCTTCTATTGTGTGCCAGATATCAAAAACTAATTTGATACCCAAAAATATTTATGAATAAATACATTTTGTCAATGAGTCACTTGTAATTAGATTTTTTTAAATTTTATTTATTTATTTGGTTTTTCGACACAGGGTTTCTCTGTAGCTTTGGAGCCTGTCCTGGAAGTAGCTATTGTAGACCAGGCTGGCCTCGAACTCACAGAAATCCACCTGCCTCTGCCTCCCAAGTGCTAGGATTAAAGGCGTGCACCACCACCACCACTAAAAATATCTTAAATGCTTCAAAAGAAAACTCTTCTCAAATGTAAATGTTTTATTTGTTTGTGTTGAGACAGGGTTTCTCTGTGTAATAGCCCTGGCCATCCTGGAACTCGCTCTGTAGAGCAGGCTGGGTTCGAACCCACAGAGATCAACCTGCCTCTACCACCAGAGTGCTGGGATGAAAGGTGTGCGCCACCATGCCTGGCTCTTTTTAAAAATATATGTCTTCTTTTTTCCTATAAAAATTTCTGAAATGTGTCTTTTTTCATTCTAAGAATCGGGTTTCTTTGGAGAGAGGGTAGTGCGCATGCGCTTGAGCTCCAGGATGCAGGCGGAACTCAGGCGACAACTTTCAGGGATCCGTGCGCGTCCTCCGTCCTCCTTCCACTGACCAAGCCCAGGTCATCCGGTAGCTCACGCCAAATATGGCTATTTTTAAAGAGATTACTTCCTCTGGGAACCGATATAGCCCAGTATTTTATTATCAAAAGACAGATTAAAAATTAGCCACATAAACATTTTTTAAAACACCTTGATGCAAAATATACCACAAGTAAATACAAACAACAAACATAAATAATACCAGCAACGTCTATAGCAGAGGTTCATGCAATTCACATGAAATTCCCACTTAAGAAGAAAAGGCAGCCAATGCATGCCGCAGTGAAAGAAAATACAAGGACCAAACGTGAAGTGCTGCTCAGTCTCCTTGATCATAAAACTCTGTGTGAAAAACTTCAGAGAATATCATTCCTCACCTAACAAATTGGTAACGATTTAAAAGCTTAATAATAGCCAGTATCGGGAAGAACGTAGTGCCCCAGCCACAGCTGATGGAGATGGAAATATGGCCCTCTTCCTGGAGAAGAAGGATTGTATAACATTTAAAAGCTCCATTTCTTCTAACTAAGCAGTTCTTCCCCCAGGGATGTCCAATCACAATCCAGTGTTTTCAATAAAGAAAAATTAAGGAAAAACTTAATATAGTATGGAAAACTGGTTAAGTAATTGCCAAAAATAATAAGAAATATTATATAGCTGTAAAAAAAATAAAAACAAGCATGTTGTAACTGATCCTTGCTGACATGGACCGGTATTATGATAGTAAACGTACCACATGGTTACAATGAGCTATTGTCTTAGTTACTGTTCTATAGCTGCAAAGAGATGCCATGACCAAGCCAACGTATTTTTTAAAAAAATACATTTAATTAGGGGCTTGTTTACAGTTTCTGAGGGTTAATCCATGACCATATGGCAGAGAGCATGGCAGCAGACAGGCAGGCCTGGCTGTGGAGCAGTAGCAAAGATTTTATATCTGATCCCTGATCAGCAACTTGTAGGCAAAGAGAGAGAAACTGGGTCTGGTTTGGCCTTTTGAAATCTCAGAGCCCAAACCCAGTGACACACCTCATCAAACAAGCCTACACTCCCTAATTCTTTCCCCCAAATCGTTCTACCAACTAGGGATCAAGCTTTAAAGTACGTTTGCTTGCGGGGGGGGGGACATTCTCATTCAAATCTCATTAGATTGATGGTCACAACCACCACTCTAAGTTCAAACTCAGTGTTATGATGAGATACTGTCATGTAAACAGCATGGTTATAGAAGAGGCCATAAGGAATTTTTACTACTCTGTTCATTGCAAATGCCTTTGCAGAGGAGAAGAGGTTTCCATTACACTGGTTTGTATTGCTATAACAGATCACCTGAGACCAACTTATGAAGAACAGAAATTTATTGTTCATAGTTTTCAGAGACTGGGAAGTCTGAAATTGTGAGTTTGGCATCTGGTGAAGATCTTCCCCCTTCATCTTTACGTGGTAGAGAGCAAAAGGGCAAAGGGCAGTGAACACAGCTGCATCCTCACATGGCCACAGAGCAGGAGAGCGTGAACTTGCTCCTGCAAAGCCCTTTCTACAATGGCACGAATCCATTCAGAGGACACAGCCCTCATGATGTAAACAGCTCCCAAAAGACTCCACCTTCCAACACTGTCCTGTGGGAACTACATTTCTGATGCAGGAATTTGGGGGAGACGTATTTAAAAGTATGTGGGTATAAGCCAGGGCAAGGTGGACCATCACAAAAGGAAGGTTGTTGCAGGGCCTGTCCAGTCCAGTTGCAACATCCCTTCCACACTGAAATATTTCCTTCAGAAAAGAGAGGGAGGCTCAGAAGCCTCTGACATTAAAGTGAGGGGAAAATTAATAATAATAATAATGTCAAAAATGTGAGATTCTTAAGGGCTCTGTTGGTAGGGATGGAGACATTGAAAGTGCTGGACGAAGAAAGAGAAGTTCGGGCTGTGGTGCTGCCTGCAAGAGCTCCAGGGTTTCACGGTTGCAGTTTTGCGGTTTCATCATCCATATTGGGGCAGGCTTGGTGCAGCTGTTTTTAAGTCATTCATGTTCCTTGAAAGTAACTCCTCACCTGTACCCCTGTTAGTGACCTCAATAAAAATTCACCATCAGACACAGGTGCAATTGTTACTTTGGTTTGCCATGGGCCCCCTTTCTTCCTCAGGAAAAGTCTAGCATACAGGTCAACAGTTTCGGAATTATGAACTTCTCTAGAGATGACACTTTTAGCAAAAGCGTCAACTGTTCAAATGATTTCAGGAATATTTCTGACAAAATGACTGTGAACCAACAAGAGTCTTGGGGTGGAAGGAGGCAGGGATTTAACTGTCCTGTAGGCAGAGCAATAAGAGATGACGGTTAAACCTAGTGATTAAGAAAGGCCTTGTGGAAGAAGCTGCCTTGAAGCTGAACAGGTAGCTTTGGATAATGGAGGTGGTGGGCAGGGCAAAAAGAGATCACTTAGGTATAAAACGACTTAAGCCAAGATGTTGGCTAAGGAATGGATAAGATCCAGCCAAGGTCTCAGTTAGATATCACTGCACCACACACCAAACTAAACGCCAATGGCTTACAGCGGCCATCAATTGTTACTGTCTCTCAGAAGTCTGGGAGCTGAGTAGGTGCAGCAAGGCCATTCTCACTTGGGTGGCTCTCATGTGGCTGCACTAGATAGTGGATGAGGCAGGAATTATCTTGAGGCTTTCTCAGTTAGAAGAACACGGAGGTTGGTGCTGGCTGTTGACTGTTAGCCAAAATGCCTCCTTGGGGCTTTGCCATGTGATGTGTGCTGTCTTGTGGCAAGGTGGCTAGGTTCCAAGAACAAACATCCCCGGGAGAACTAAGGTCGACACAGCATCCGTTTTGATACCCTGCCTCTGGTAGCTCATGACACCATCTTTGCTCTAGGCATGGGCCCGTTCCGATCCAGAAGGGTGGAAGAAATGTCAGAACATATGGAATGGTAAGTTATGGTCTGTTAGCAGTGCTCTATCCGCTCCGTCTACATCACTGCCTCTCTACATGACCTCATGCATCCCTGGCTAACCTTGAACTCACTGTGTAGACAGGAGGAAGGGGATTTCAACTATTCTATAAAACCGAGACAATCATGAGTGGCAACTATTCACTGAATATTTTGTTTGTAACCAAACTTTATGTATACTAGGCTGGCCTCACCTTCCCTATGTAGAGGAGAATGACCTTTATTCTTCTGCTCCTCCTGCCTCCACTTGCCAAGTGCTCAGAATACATGACCGTATCATAACACCTGGTTTCATGTGATACTGTGGATCAGACCCAGGTCATGCTAGGCAAGCATTCTACCAACTAATCTATACCCTAAACCCTCCAGAGTGTCCTCTCACTGGTCCCAGTGTCATCCATCTATGTGACCCTGTGGCATCCAAAGGCTATGAAGTTTTTACTTTCTGTGGACCAGGTGACCCAGATGATTTTGACCAGAGTAACTCAGGAGTGAGCTTCTTACTTTAACATGACTGCTGTGAGGATATCGCCCAAGAAAGACTCCAGGGAGAAGAGATCAGATCATAAAAACAGTAAGTGCTAAAACAGTACCACTACTCATAAGCTCCCTGCACCAAACAACTAAATGATGCTTAAGTGTGATTGATGGTGTCCTCCCCATTCTTTACCAAAACATTCAGTCTTCAGGATTCTTACAGAAGCAGACGGTCCTGTGCCCAGGAGGAAATTGCTAGGTCAGGGAAGTAATTAGACTTCCTAAGAACACATAGCAAGGTAGCACTTCAGAGATACTCACTCGTATTCCTCCCACTGAGCAAAGGATACAGGCTCCCTGGAAAGCAAGCCTGACTTGATCACCAAGTCACTCAGTTCCCAAGAGCTCCAATAGCTGGTAGCCCAGGGTGGGTATGACATTGCAGAAAAATGGGGGGAGGGGAATCCAGAGGAGGAAGTTGTGCGGTCTGGCTGGACTGACAACCTGAAGCTTAGCTACTGTCACTCCCAGCGTACTGCTAGTCCTTTTAGGAGATTTGTATCAGGAAATGGAAACTCTAGCTTGAGTCTGCTCTTTAAAGTTTCTTTCACTAACTAGTATTATTTTATTGGACAAACTGTCAAAATTCACCTATTCTTTCTCTGAGCGCTTTTCTTCCTTTCTCATTGGTGCCAGACAGTCCTTTTTCCCTAATGCTATATAATTTTAAAGAGACTGTGTCAATTGCATAAAATATTTCTAATCTCCATAATTAAGATGCTGCTGGCCTGACAGCTTTGCTCTCTCACTCCCCCTCAGCAAGTTGCAGGCATGTAAAAAGACATTTGCAACGAGAACTAAGCAAGAATGACACGCTGTTCCCATCCCAAAGGGCCTGCTCACAACTGTCTGCAGCCTCCCTAGGCTCTCTTCTGGAGAGTTTCACTTTTGGCTTCTTCAGAAGTGGAAAGAGATTAATGTCAAGGTTCTCATGACCATCATCTCTGCATTTCCAGAAAAAAATGTATGCCTGTCTTTAGTTTCTGTTAGCCCTGCTTCTGGCCTGTCTGTGATCAACCAGGAAAACATTTGACACAGAAGAGTCACCGATGTAGTGAGCAAGTCCTGAGGTCAGAGAGGAGTCAAGAAAGAACTGGCATAGCACTGCAGTTAATAGAGAAAGGCTTGCAAAGTTACATTCTCCACTTTCCTCTTCTTCGAGGAAAAAAGAAAGTAACAATTTACTCAGATTTCTGCATCCACTGCTTCGCCCATCCCATGTGTTAAGTCATCTATTCAGTTCTTGGGCACAAAATTTTCCTATTTCCATCTTGATGGTATGTCTATTGAGTAAAAAATAACAATAAAAACCACCATTTTAGCAATTAGCACAGTGAAGGATAAAAATAATCTAGGTAGAGTTGATTATGCTGGGATGATAATTAAGCCTCAGAGCCCTGTGTTTTAATAAAACAAAAGTCAGGTTTATTTTCCCTCCTAGCGTGCCGGACCCAGCAGTTGGCCACCTAGAGAGAGGTAGGGCTGGCAGTGACTGTCCCACATTGTCATCTGGGGGCCAGGCTCTGGGAGCTCAGAGGCATTTTACCCATGCAAATCAAGAAGTCTTCTGTAGGGAAGAGAGGGCGAGGTGACTGACCATGACATTATTTTTATCATTTAACACCAAAATGACACATATTCCTTTTTGTTACATTTTACTAGGGCCAGTCACCTCTTCTCACATAAACGGGCGCAAGAGGTGAGAGAAAGTTTTGGCAATGTAACTATTTCTGTTACTCCTCTAAGACGGAAGAATTTCCCCCACTGTCCAATGTCAAGAAAATGTCAGGACTGTCACCCAAATCCAGGTAGTTGGACCCCAGGGCCTAAACCCTTAACTAGTGTGGTTTCTCTTCACGATTACCAAAGTCCTGCTTGGGGATGGAATTGACTGGTTTGGCGAGACAGCTCCCATATGTTCCTAAGCGCTCTGCACTTGAGCCAGCAGAGTTAGTGTATCCGTTCTGCCACTGCCTTAGCTTGTCGTCTAGTAAAAGTCATTCCCCTGCCTCTAAATGATGAAGAAGAGGACTCTCATTGGATGATTGTGAGGAAAGTGTAGGACCTTCAACATACATTACACACCCTTAAAACTGATTAAGGCTCAGTTCTTTATTATATAAAGAATTATTATTATTATAATTATTGTTATAAATTATTTATTTAGTGTGGGTGAGTAAGTGTGGAAGTCACAAGACAGCTTGAAGGTATCAGTTCTCTCCTTCTACCACATGGGTTCTGGGACTGAACTCAGGGCATTAGGCTTGGTCACTGGTGCCTTTAGCCACTAAGCCATCTTGCTGGCCCAGTGTCAGCTCTTATCATGTCCTCTTTCCAACCCTCTTTCTCTCTCTACTTGTATATGCCTAGAAATGGAAGGCTTTCTATTGTTTTGTTTGTTTGTTTTTATTTATTTGCTTGTTTGCTTTTCCATTTCCCAAAGTTCTGGTTCGAATGCTGCCGGAGGAGAGACTTCAGTGGCTCCATCTCAATACTCCCAGCAACTAAGTCTGACTGACTCTCCCCAGTCCTCTTCCTGACATCAGCAGCTTTCTTCGTATGTTGCCCCGCACAACTCATCCTTGACTCCAGGGGAAAGGAAAGGATGTCACAGTGAAACTACAGTGGCTTAAGTGCCATCTCACATTTACAAACACTGTAAACACTGGAGCATCTCTAGCCGGCAAATGTCAAGGCACACATAAGACAACACGAGCGCGATGCCTGCAGGTATCAACCCACGAGCAGGCCATTTGGTCCTCCATCACATCCTCTCCAAAGCACTGACAGTCAGCCCTTGATATTATTTCGAAAAAGTTAAAGTGGATTAAAGTGATTGGTAATGGCAGGAAAACATCTTATTTAGAGGCCAAATAGACCTTTTTTACCTCCTGGGAAAGAAAAGTAAATTGCTTCCTCGGAAGTGTGCATAAGTCCTCCAGGCCCCTGATGGACTCAGCAGAGTATTGGTAGAAATAACTTACAATCTAGGACCCCAGGTTCATGGTGAAGATCATGAACTTCCCCAGGCTCTCTTTTGAGACTGAAACTCACTGTCTTTATTTCTCCTTTTTTTCCCCTTTCTTTTCTTAACTTCCTTCCTTCCTTCCTTCCTTCCTTCCTTCCTTCCTTCCTTTCTTTTTTTTTTTTTTTTCAAACCAGGGTTTTTCTATGTAACAGCCCTGGCTGTCCTAAAACCCACTCTGTAGACCAGGCTGACTTCAATCTCAGAGATCCGTGTGCCTCTTTCCTCCCGAGTGCTGGGATTAAAGGTGTGCACCATCACTGCCCAGCTTCCTTTTTCCTTTCTTGTTGAGAACTCAAACACCCTGATATATTAGTTGCAGTTTGGGACTGTGGGGTCAGACCAATGTCAGCAGCTCTACCAATCACAGATGCTGTGGTCATTCTGCAAATGACATGCATTCTCAAAACGAGGGAGAACCCTTCCTGAGAGTTCGGGAGAGTGCCTCACTCACGGGCCACTGGCAATCAACCACTTCTAATCCACTGCTTTCAATGACAAAATTATTATCAATAATTATTTGCTTAATTTATTTTCCACCTTTTAGAAGATATTTACAATTTAGAAAACTGCACATCAGCTGAGGTTGGCTCATGGAGGTGCATGGGACCCTCATTCTGAAAATAAATGGAAAATAAATATGAGCTTTTTTTTAAAGTATAGCTTTTCTCATCTTTCCCCCATTCTTGGGATTGAACCTATGAACTAATATATGCAAGGCAAATTTTCTATTACTGAGATCCATCTATCTGTCTTATCTATCTATCTATCTATCATCTATCTATCATCCATCTATATATATCTTCATCATCATGATCTATCTATCATCTATCTATCTATCTATCTATCTATCTATCTATCATCATCATCATTATCTACCTATCTATCATCATCATTATCTATCTATCATCATCTCTATCTATCTATCATCATCATCATCATTATCTATCATCATCATTATCTATTGTTGAGAGCTGCGTGACCGCGCCTAAAAGATGGCGCCTGCTTCCACCTTCCACCATTCCATTGGCGAGTGCTCTTTGGAAAAACAACTCCATACATGGTATTACAAGTGACCATGGAAGGTGGCCTGATTGCACGTCCCTATCAGAGGACACCACGTGGCGGATCCTGGTAGGAGGAGTAACCCTATAACTAGGCTTGGTGGGGACTGCCCGGGGAGAGAGATTCGGCTGTAACAAGGTTCCTGAATAAACGGCTTGAAGAGTCATCCTTGCTGGTTGAGGTGGTCGCGACAATCTATCTATCATCATCATTATCTATCTATCTATCATCTATCTATCTATCTATCTATCTATCTATCATCATCATCATTATCTATCTATCATCATCATTATCTATCTATCTGTCTATCATCTATCTATCTGTCATCTATCTATCTATCTTCTTTATCATCATCATCATCATCATCATCATCATCATTATCTATCTGTTTTTCTGTCTACTAGGCAGGGTCTTCCCAAGTTGCCCAGCTGACTGTGAACTCATCAGGTGGCCTAGATAATCCCTGAACTCATGATCTGTAGGTGGCATTTTATTTGGGCCACCAACCAGCTGCCAAAGACACAGAGACTTATCAGTAATTATGAATGCTCAGCCTTAGCCTAGGATTGTTTCCAGCTGACTTCTTTTCTTTAACTTAAATTAATCCATTTCTATTAATCTATGTGCTGCCCCGGGGCTTATTTACCTCATCTACATTGTGTCCATCCTGCTTCCTCTGTGTCTGTCTGTCTGGCCATTGGCAGGCTGACTGACTCTCCTTTTCTCTCTTCCCACCAGCCCCACCTACCCCTCCTCTGCCTAGCTATTAGCTGTCCGGTTTTTTTATTAGACCAACCTTAGGCAGGCAAGGTATGAAGCAACACATCTTTACATAGTTAAGCTAATATTCCACAGCAATGATCTTCTGTCTCTGCCTCCTAAATAGTGAGGATTACAGCTATATACCACTATGACTGGTATAATATATATTGTCTCTGAATTAAAATGTTTACTTACTGAAATGTATTACACAGGCAGGTGAGGCATCCTTATTTTGTTTCTCACATTCTTGGCAGACCGTGTTATTCCCCCAATTTTTCCCCAGGCTAGCCATTGGTACCATACTCCCTTGGCTTGCCATCACATAGATCATGGCAGACAGTAAGCACTCAACGCATGTAAACTATTGCCCACTACAAGTCATTGAAACCAGAAAGGCCCCTAAAGTTGTGGGTTATTTATTTTTCAGAGAGGTGAGCAAAGATATATGAATCAGTTTTTCATTACTATGTCAAAATGTCCAAGAAAACAACTTTTGGCTCATGGATTGAGAGATTTCAACCCATGGTCACTTGCTCTGTTGCTTCTGGGCCAGTATGGAGTGACACAGGAACACAGTGGTGAGGAGGTTGTGGTACAGTAAATCTTCTCAGTTCATGGTGGGCAGAAAGCAGAAAAAAGAGAGAAGCAGAGGTAAGGACAAGACATATCTTGTCTTCCCATCAGGCCCCACAACTCACAGTTATTTCAGCCTCCAATTGTGTATTCAACCATGAGGAGATTAAATCATGATGTCAGAGCTTTCATGATCCAAGCCTCTTGGGAAGCCAAGCCATAACAACATATAAATGCAAACCAATGTGAAGAATTATCACTATCTTTTCAAAGAATAGTTTTATCTTTGCTAATGGTCATACACCTGCATGTGTGCATGCGCATGTATGCACATTTGAGTGCAAGCACCTATGTAATTCGGAAAGGGGCATCAGATCCCTTAGAGCTCAAGTTCCAGACTGTTTTGAGTCACCCAACAAGGAAACTGCAAAAGCGGTATGTTCTCTTAACCCATGGCCATCTCTTCAGCCTCTCCACTGTGTGTTTAGAGGCATGCCTTTCAGTGGGCCAGGAGCTCACCACTTGTCTAGAACAGTCAGTGAACTCCAAGGATCCTCACTTCTCTGCCTCCTGAGGTCTGCGGTTACAGATGTGTGTTGTTGGGGTTACAGATGTGCATCGTCGGGGTTACAGATATGTGCTGATGGGGTTACAGATGTGCATCGTCAGGATTACAGATGTGCACTGCTGGGGTTACAGATGTGCACTGTTGGGTTTACAGGTGTGCATTGTCAGGGTTACAGATATGCACTGCCAGAATTACAGATGTGCACTGCCGGGGTTACAGATGTGCACTGCTGGAATTACAGATGTGCACCGTTGGTGTTACAGATGTGCACTGCCGGGGTTACAGATGTGCACTGCCGTGTCCAGTTTTTTCATCTGGAGGCAGGAAATCAGGTCCTCATGCTTGCGCAGCAAATCTTTTACTGACTAAGCCACGTCTCCAGCTCCAATAGACACTTTCTAATTAATAAAATACACAAAGGCATTTTAAATGTATGCAGAAGACAATAAATAATAACAGTCAATTATTGCTCATTTACCGTATCTCAGGAGTTACACGCTTGTATTTAATCCTCACTCTGAACCTCTGAGGCAGTGCATTTGCACGTGAGGCTCTCCCTGTCTCCTTTGCTCTCTTTTCTGCTCTTTTCCCCCTCCCTCTTTCTTTCTCTAAAGTTTAGAGATAACTGAGCCCTAATGGCATCACATACACAGGCAGAGGTTGTGGGCCTAGGCCTGTATGCATGCTGCAAATCTGGGATCCAAACATCTTTGTCTGACTAAATGCCCAATCCCTTAATAAGCCTGCTTTTTAATATCTACTCCATGTCCCCTGCTGACCATTATCGATATTTTAGTACATTTACTTTCCATTTCTTTTCCACATGTGCCACCTGAGATGTAAATATAGATAATGTATACATATGTGTGTATATATATAGAGATTTAAAAAAAACAAAATTAGATTTATATTGTGCACAATGCCATTTTGTACAGTACTTTTTAAACTGCATGCTACATTGTTGCAGTCCCTGATCATCGTGGATGCATCTAAAGTATAATTTTCAGTGACAGCAAAGTAGTCGTAGTACGCTCCCTCGCACTCAGATGAAGAAATGCCAATGCACTAGATTTCATGATTTTTTTTTTACATTAAATTAAGTTCTTAGTAGTATGGATGGCTAAAACCTTTCTGAATGTCAATTTGGTTATATATCACGAGCCTTAGGAAGCTCTTGTCTTTATAACTTCACGTAACAGAAATTTACTCCAAGGAAATTACAGGATTTGCAGAAAGATTGATGCATGAGGATGTTTACCACAGTGGCTATAAAGCCTTCATGTGGGTGGATATAATATGAGAAGGAAATGATAATATCTTTATGATGGCCAACACTTAGTTGCTGAGCTGATGGTGTTTTTTAGATATACTTTCTGAGAATTCCATAGGCATGGATGGCTTCTGGAAATTTGTAAATAAGTATCTGAAAACTTGTTGGTAAATTTTGGTAAATTCTGTCCCATCCATTGTTGAATCCTTATCTTCCATGCCACGTTTGATTAAAGTAATCTGTGTGCTCACACTTTCCAATAACCTCTACTTATTCCATTAAAAATGTCATCTACTATTTTTTCATAGTTCCTTTAACCCTTAACTACTAATAGCTTATCGCCAACAAACCTGTGATAATTCCTAAACTTACCAGAGGCAGAGGCAGTCATTTGCTTCTCTGACTCCTCCCTTCTTTTAAAGTCATCCACTTTCTTTCATTAGGACATTCAAGAAGTATTTAAACAGATGTACTTTTTTCTAGTCAGATGGAGTATTTTTAAAATTATTATTATTATTATTTTATTTTGTGTATATGCCTATCTTAGGTGCATTATGTCTGTGCACTATCTGCATGCAGTGACTATAGACGCCAGAAGAGGGCGTTGAATCCCCTGGGACTAGAGTTACAGATGGTTATGAGATGCTGTGTGGACACTGGGAACTGAAGCCAGATTCTCTGCAAAAGGAGTTGGTGCTCTTTCTTTTTTTAAAGATTTATTTATTTATTTTTATGTATGTAAGTGTTCTATCTGCATGTACACAAGCGCTCTATCTGCATGTACACCTTTATGCCAGAAGAGGGCATTAGATCCCACTACACATGGTTGTGAACCACTATGTGCTTGCTGGGAATTGAACTCAGGATCTCTGGAAGAGCAGCCAGTGCTCTTAACCTCTGAGCCATCTCTCCAACCTTCTGGGTGGTCTAGTATTTAAAACACTTCTTAGTGGATTGTGGTGACACAGGCCTTTAAACAGAACTCAAGAGGCAGAGGCAGGCAGATATCTGTGAGTTTGAAGCCTGCCTGGTCTACATACTGAGTTCCAGAACAGCAAGAGCTACATAGTGACACCCTGTCTCAAAAACACCAGACTAACACTAACCCTGAGAGATGACTCAGACGTTAAGAGCACTAGGTGTTCTTCCAGAGGACCAAGGTTCAATTCCCAGCACCCACATGGCAGTTCACAACTCCAGTTCCAAGGAATTCGACACCCTCACAAAGACATACATTCAGGCAAAATACCAATGCACATTTTTACAAAAATCCAGGTGGTGGTGGCGCATGCCTTTAATTCCAGGACTTGGAAGGCAGAGGCAGGAGGATCTCTGTGAGTTCAAGGCCAGCCTGGTCTACAAAATTAGTTCCAGCACAGTCAGGGCTACACAGAGAAATCCTGTCTCGAAAACCAAAAACCAAAAAAACAAACAAACAAACAAACAAAAAACCAAACCTAAACCTAACAACAACAACAAAATACTTCTTGTGCCCACACATGGCCCAGTGTGAACAGGCGGTTGCAGTACCCATCTGTTACCTGAGTTTAGTTGCTGAAGCCCATAGTGGGAGGAGAGAACCGACTTACAGAGAATTGTCCTGCATACATGTTCTATGGCACACATGCACATGCATCAGGACTCACGCACTAATAAATAAAAAAGAAACTAATTAAATTTCTTCCTTGTAACTATCTCTTTTCAGAAAATTTAGAGATTGTTAACAATTTCTGGAAGTTTGGAGAAAAATAGCTGCTATGGTTTTAGTCTGAAAAGTCTCCCACAGTTTCACGTATTTGGGTACTTGGTGCTCAGTGTGGGGCAGGTTGCTGGACCTTTGCCCTTGAGCCTCATCTAGCGCCAGTGGTCACAGGAGGTGGGTCTTGATGGCTATACCTGCTCTAGGTTCCGGTTCTAGTCCTCTATTCTCTTGATCCACCAAGACATGTGGACTTCATGCTCCCACCTGTATGACCAGAACCGCAACAGCCAGCACGCCTTTCTGTCCACAACGTGCTATTCTCTCTGAGATCACGGACCAACACTGTATCTTTCCCTTTAGTTGCTTCTGGTACTTCTTTAAATTTTTTTCTGTATGTGCATTCTAACACACATACAGACACATACACACATTAAAAAAAACAGACACATGCAAACACACACACACACACACACACATACACACACGATAGTTGAGCGTGACAATGAGAAAATTAACCAATACAACACTAACTGTTAGCCTCAGCAAGTCTCTTAGGACCCAGTTTCCCCATCTGTAAAAATTGTAGCTTAAAGACATGAACTGTCATCCTTAGGTAAAAAGAGAAGAGTAAAGGGCTGCATATTAGTCCTTTCTAGTCCCAATAATGAGGAAAAGAGGTAAGGATATAAATTCTTGGGGCCTGGAGAGATGGCTCAGCCGTTAAGAACTAATGCTTCTCTCTCAGAGGACCTGTGTTAAGTTCCCAGCACCCACGTCAGGCAGCTCACAACCACCTGTAGGTCCAGGCTAGGGAATCAGTGCCCTCTTCTGGCCTCTGTATGCACCTACGTGCTCACCCACTCCCATGCACCCACCCCCACACCCCCACCTGCACACACACACGTTCACACACATATTCACATATTTCTCTTTCTTTCTTTCTTTCTTTCTTTCTTTCTTTCTTTCTTTCTTTCTTTCTTTCTTTTTTTGGTTTTTTGAGACAGGGTTTCTCTGCAGCTTTGGAGCCCGACCTGGAACTAGCTCTTGTAGACCAGGCTGGTCTCAGACTCACAGAGATCCGCCTGCCTCCCGAGTGCTGGGATTAAAGGTGTGTGCCGCCACCACCCGGCTTTCACAGATTTTCTAGACGAGCTTTGATGAGTTTTATTTTCCCAACTCTGACTGGGCGTGACTGGGGCTTAGGAATCTGTGGATGGTAGTGTTTTTCTCTCTTTTAGGAAAGTTCCGGCATTCAGTATTCAAACACTGCCTCTAAGAGCAACATGATATGACTTCTGGGAACGGCTTTCAAATGCATCAACAATGAGAGGAAATGAACAAATGTGGCAGAGTTTTTACAACTGGTATCTGGGGAGTGGACATATGGGTTTTATAGCATATTCTTTGCTTTTTTCTTTCATGTGTGCTTAAATAACTTTACTGTAAAAATAAAGAGACACGAGAGGACCCGCAGCTACTCTGTCTCCTTGTGGAGCTTGCGCAGACCTTCTCTCCGGCCTCGTCCTCCTAACGATCACAGCGTTTGTATTTTTGTCTCTTGATTCACATTCTGGGTAATTTTATCTAACCTATTTTTACTCTAATTATCCTTCCTTCAATTACACTTAGTATGTTATTGAGTATTTAGTTTCAGCTATTATAATTTTTATTTATAGAGACACTGATTCTTTCAAAAATTATGTTAGATTTCTTTTTGTGGTTTCTCATTCCTTATCATTTTTCTCTAATTACGGATGACTTCTTCGTAGGGATTTTTTTTTAAATGCTTCATTTCCTGGCTATTTGGAAACAACATCAAATCCAGTAGGCACCATTGCTTCCAGAGCGGTGGCTAAGGAATTTTGCCCTGTCAAAACAGGACCGGAGAACAGAGTTCTGAAGGTCTCTCCAAAGCAACTGCCTCATTTGAAGCAGAGTTTGGGGAAATTCAAGCATAAAGAATATCTGAAAATATTGGAGATTTTGGTATCAACAGTTGAAAGAAGGCTGGTAGTTCTATAGGGCAAGAAACTACCACCCCAGGCCAAGGGGTTTCTGAGAAAACTGGGGAAAGATGAACCCACCGAGAACCTTCTTGGGGTCAGAACAAACTTTGAACACTGGGCTCAGTGGCTCACCAGGAAGGATAAAATTTAATTGGTTTAGGTTTTCAGGCAAGTTATGTTCCAGGGCTTTGTCAAAAGCAATAAAGCAATCAGCTGTCAATTAGTGGCGACTCACAGAGGCAGGCAGTTTAGCAGAGAGAGGAGGGAAGAGACAAAAGCCCAGCTGAGACTACTGGCAGCCATAGTGACTACCTGCGTCCAAGGCTCTGGAGTTCCTCTAAGGAGTGATGTCAGAGGTGGCGCTCAACAAGTACAATAGACCTCATGAAAATAATCCAGACAAGCCATGGTGGTGGCGGCAGCACTCACCTTTAATCCCAGCACTCGGGAGGCAGAGGCAGGCGGATCTCTGAGAGTTTGAGGCCAGCCTGGTCTACAAGAGCAAGTTCCAGAAAAGGACCCAAAGTTACAGAGAAACCCTGTCTTGAAAAACCAAAAATAACAAATAAAGAATAAATAAAATAAAATAAAATAAAAAAGTAAAATAATCCAGACAAGTCCCTAAACCAGTAAATAAAATAAAAACAAATCTTTGGTGAGAGAGGAAACGAATATCTTGAAATTTATACTGTATTATTAAATCTTCACAAAGACTCAGAAAGAAAGGGGCTTTGTCATCCAATACGAGGAAGCAAAGCTCTTGGTTCAGACGTCAAGTCCGATGGACAAAATGGTCAGACGTCATAAACATAGCCAAAGAATGAAAGGAAGCTGTGCTTGATGAAGATGACCATGTAACAGAGGAGTAGTAGACAGGAATTATGTTTAGAAACCAAGGGGAGAGTTGCAGGTCTGGATCTGGGCAGTGTAGCCACTGAATTTAGAATTTCACTAGAAGGTTTAATGGCTCATGGCTCATTAGGGGGTGGATTAGGATTGGGCTAAAGGTGAATTAGCAAACATGAAGAAAGGATGATAGAGATTATATGACTAAGGAACAGAGGGAGGAAACAATGAAAAATACACAGAGGATCGAAGAAATGTATAACTCAAGAAATTCAGCAGGCTCCTAGTAGGACAGAAGCCCACCAGACCCACCATAGCAGAAACACAAAAGAAATTTCAAAGAGAAAAATTTGAAAGCATTAAGAAAAAAAAAACCCTCCTCACATACATACAAGAGGGCCCTAATAAGATTAAAAATTGATTTTTTTCATCAAAGCCAATGGAAACCACAAGGCAATATGATCAAATATTCAAAGTGCTAAAAGAGTAGAAGCCAGCTAAGAATGCCGTACTGAGAAACATGCTTCAGACCCTTCCTCCGTCTCTTGGTTGAGCTCAAATGCTGTAAAACTTTTCGATAACTTCTAGTTACTTTAGCACGGTGTCCAAATTACGAATCATGTGGCCGAGAGGTTAAAATCATTGGCTGCTCTTGAAGAGGACTTGGGTTTGATTCCCAGCACCTGTGTGATGGCTCCCACGTATCTGTAGTTCCCGTCCCAGGAGAACCAACGCCCTCTTCTGGCATCTGTGGGCACTGCAGTCACGTTGTGCACAGGCATACATGCAGGCAAAGTGCCACACACACGAAAAATAAAGTAAGTAGATTTTTAAAAATTACAAAGCATGGTCTACACAGGTGTCAATTTCTCTGTCTTCCTAAAATGCATTTCCCTCATGAAACTTGATTGTGCTGGCATTTCTTTCTACTTGTCCCCTGCTGTCACAGAACCCTTTCAACAGGCTACTTCCCCTGGCTAGGACACCCTTCTCATCACGTACTTAAATCTTGCCCTCAGAGCTCAGGTCAAACTTTGCTGCCTCTGGGAAGCCTTCTCCCAGCTCCCGGCCTGGCAAGACATACATAGTCCGGTGTGTTTCTCTTTCAGAGCTGTGATATTATACATGGGTTGGTGAGTTCGATTAAAAGGATTATGTTATAACTTCTACAAGGAGGACTGGAGAGATGGCTCAGAGGTTACGAGCACTTCCTACTCTTCCAGAAGACCAGAGTTCAGTTCAGGTGATTCCTAACCTCCTGCAATTCCAGCTTCAGGGGATCTGACACCATCTTCTGAATTCACTCACACGTGCATGGCCACAGACAGACGCACATATACATACATACAGTTAAGAAAATAAAAATAGATGTAAAAGAATTCTACAAGGCAAGGAAGTGTATGTGTGGCTTTGTTTTGCTGTAGGTTAAGAGGATGAAAAGTTTTGTTTTTTTTTTTTTTTTTTTCCTGAGGAATAATGGTCCTTGCAATGGGCAGACCCTGTCTGTGGTGTCTGCACAGGGATCCCTCGGTAAGGAAGTGATGGGAGTGTTCATCAGTGTGTTGAGACCAGGTCAGGGGATGAAATGCCAAATACATCAGCTTGAGGGGTGGAGTCAGAACCAAAGGACCCATCAGTGGATGCGATGCCAGGTTTCTGTCTTGCATAATTCAATAACATGGTTCCACTTAGGTCATGAGTGCCCGGCTGTTGAGGGATGGGGATAGACTGAGTTCAGTTTGGAACCACTAATTCTGGGGTGTCACAGAGACCTCTGATAGCCATTTTAAGTAAGGAGTTGGGCACAGGATTCCAAAATCCAGCGCTGTTGAGCGTGCAGATCTACAAAGGCAATCTGAGGCAACTGTGGTTACCCCTGAGGCTCCATTCCTCCTTCACACCCAGGGAGTCCCGTTGCTGTCAGCCCCCAGCTCTGCTCTGTCCCAACCCAATAAAGCTTGGAATGTCCGCCCCAAACTCCAGCTGGTCCCTACATTCTCTGAACCCCACCCTGCAGGAGGGGTGTGTCAAGGCTCTTGAGGGATCCTTTTGTATTGAGCTGGTCCCAAGAAGAAAAGCTGCTTCTAAAAGTTAATGAAAAGCTCTTTCTTGTCTCTTTAATTTGAACCTCTCCGCCTAAATCTGTCTCAGAGGAGGGCTGTGTGGTGCATGCTGAGGGGGATGGCATATTTTTCTGTTTGTGGGCTTGTTCTCAAAGGTCAGGCAGCAGGCCTTGGTCATGTTCATGGCCTACGGCATTTCACAGAATGAGATTTTTTCTAGCTCAAGGGAATTTTAGAAATTTTCCAAATGAGGCCTTTGTCTCCAAATCATAGTGATAATTACCTTACCAGCAAAGTCAGAATTTGCACTCAAGTCTGGCAGAAAGCCCATTGCTAGGGCTGGGGAGATGGTTCAGTAGGACCCAAGTATGAACCCCCAAACCCACATACAAAGTCAGATGTGGTGACGGGGCTCCATCATCCCAGCTCCCTTACTGCAAGATGGTAGAGTTAGAGGATAGACCTCATCTCAAAACAAGGGGGAGGGGGGCAGGGAGAAGCAAGAACCAAATCCTGAAAGTTGCTGCCTGGCTTCCACATCCGTGACGTGGCACATACATGCCTGCTGTCCCTGCCCCTGCCCCCATGTGTCTGTCCATCTCTCTCTCATAAATAAATAAATATCTATATATTTTTTAAACAGCCCGTTGCTTTTCCTCACTACAGAACTTCTGCGCAGCTTCTAGCTTCTTGGTGGATATTTTATATCCTGAACACCATTCCTAACACATAGGATAACTGAATGTGGGGGCTGTGAAACATTTGGCAAGAGTTACAGGTTTCTGAATTCAAAACCAAACGTGTAATGAATCTGAGCTGTTCTTGGCAGCCTTCATCCCTGTTGAGTCCCGAGCCTTCACTGCTGCCCGGGTTGTGAACACACAGCACATGAGCTTTGCACTGTGCATGTGGCTGCACGTGATCGTGCCTTGCGTGCCAAGGACCCTTGCCTGAAAGACTGCAGCTTGAGTAAGAGACTATCGCATGTTCCTGTTGCAGTGTTGTTACTGTACCTACATGTCTTCTGCCTCCATGGAACATAATGGTTTAATTACGGAAAAGGAAAAGACTTTAATAGTCTGCTCTGATCAGTTTCAGAACATATCAGATGGGTGTATATTTGGAGTGTGCTGTATTAGAATGTTTGATTTTTAAAAAATTGCTATTTAAGTTGTTGACTTGAGTTTCATTAAAAAAAAATCTTTTAATAAATGTTGGCCCTGAAATGGTCCTGAGTATACTTCTGCTGTTCTGCACTATGTAGACATTTATTTGAAACAGTATTTTCCATATTGATTATATAATTAAAACATTGATCAACTCTGACAAATGTTGAAGATGCATTACGTACCACAGGATTGAATATTCAGTCACAATTTAATTCTTTATGTATAGATAAATTCAACGAAAAAAAAGAATTAAAAAGAAAAGGACTGCTTCTAGAAATAGTGGAGGAGAAAGTTTATTGTGGATATGGGGGAGAGCCTAGCCAGAGTAAGGGACATCTGGGAGAGTCCAGAGTGGACATGATCCCGAGCCATGTGAGGAAAGGGGGCAGGGAAAAGGAGAGGGGAGAGAATGGAACCAGGTGCAGCCGCCAGGAGTCCTAAAGAGCAGACGAAAGAGCCAGGTAATCAAAATGGTTGGATTATATAGGGGAAGGGCAGCAAGGGAAGGGGCAGCCCAGAGGCAGCCCAGCCTCTGGGCTGGAGAAATTTAGGGTAGACGGGTGGAGCATGCCAGCCAGGAGGGCTCTGTAACACGTGGGGACTGAGGGATCCTGGAGAGAATCTGGTGGCCAGGGCCAGGTCTGCCTTGATAGAAACAATAAGTACCTCAGCCATTTGTCCGAAGTTTGAAACCTAACACCATCTATTCAGTAAGATGAAATCTTGTTTTAATAACAGTCGACTCGCATGTGTGCCAAAGAGTCACTTTGAAAGAATGATTTTAGTAAATGTCACATTTTCCTGCCTAGATTATGCACATGTGTACCTGGAGTTGTGTCAAGAATTCTAGAGCAAAGCGGGGTTTGCTAGTGAAATTTTTAAGCAGCCATGCCATGCGTACTTTTGCGGAGAAACCCCGGATCCTTCTTTGGGCTCACCAGGTAGTGAGAAGAGAAAAGCCTGGTGTTTCTGCCTTCACCGTTCAGCTGCCGTCTTCTCTTTGGGTCAGTCTTCTGTTAGACTCGGCTTAGAGGCTTGCTAGTCTCTCAGTGAATATCTGTGTAAACACTGGTGGTGCTTAACTTCTCTCGTCCTCCTTTCAAGGCAAAGACCCAAAGACACAGGTAACCGAAGCATCTTCTATTGGCCATTGTCCTAAACCTGTAGTTACCTGCAGGCAGAAAAATAGGGTGCAAAATTAGCAAGGAGAAATACCTGTTGGCAAGAAGGCAGGCTAGATCTGTCCCCTCTCTTCCTAAGGCTAACTAGAACTGGCCCAGGCACACTAAGGTGAAAGGTGACCTATGACTAATTATCATGCCAAAAATATACTCCCCTGGGTGGAGTCTTGACCCATCTGCTTCTGCCTCCTGAGTGTTTGGACTAAAGGCATGGTGATCATCTTTGTATGGGAATCAGATGCACCAGTCATGTGATGACAGTGACAATGACTTCTTTGAAACACCTCAAAGAACCAGAATGAGGATGATGGTCAACTAGACTGCTAATTATAAAGTCCTCCCATTCACTAGTCCATTTTCCTCTTCTTTATACCTCAAGGCCATGCCAGCATCTTGGACACAAACTTGGGATCACCAAGCCCCTTTATCTATACTGCCCAGTGTGCTCACACTGATTAAATCTGCTTTCCTTAGCTTTTTTTTTTTTTATCATTACTCTGGATGAATTGCTGTCCAAGTATAATATCCTGCAACTTCTAGCCTTGGGGCTTCTGCCCTAAAGCTCTAGTACCAATAGCCACGTTCCAGTTGCCATTCAGTGAATAAGGAAGCTACAGCCGTTCTATTGCTCAGTATGTCCTTTCTTTGCTGACCAGCGGGGATAAGGTGGGGTGGGGTGGGGCACGAAACAAGGACCAAGCAGCACAGAGTGTCAAGGGTTTCCAAGCTGTGTTACTGGCAAGAACAAATGACCTTTACAACCTCGGTCCCTCTGGTCATTTCATCATACGGAAACAAGAGCTATTGCCCATTCCTAGCACAAGTCCTAAAAACCAGCTGGTGGAAAACACCAACTCTCCGCTGCTGTATACGAAATATGTTTCACATGCAGGTATCTGATCCAACTTGAGTTAATTATAGTAAAAGGCATACGATCTGTATCTAGATAATATTTTTCCATATTGATATTCAATCATTTCAGTGTTTTATTGGAAAGACTATCCTTTCTCCCCTAAAATACTTATATTCCTTTGTCAAAGGTCTGTTGACTCTAGGTGTGTGGGTGCATATCTGCGCTCCCTACCCATCAGTTGTCTGTACATCCCTTTGCAAATACCATACTGTGAGGTGGAAAACCAGATACAGTTTGACAATGAGATACCCTCTCATGGCTACTACACACATCTGCTTAGAAGCCCCCTGGATGGTTGTAGGGTACACCTGTTGAGATGAGTTGATTGGATTCATTTCTGCTGGGGTGACTCCAGTCCAGGCTCTTGCCTTTCAAACTAGGAAGCAGGGTGCTGGAGGCCATCTGTTAACACATCAGTTCACCTTTCTCTGAGAAGCATTCACCTTTACTCTGGGGGACTTCCCCTCCTCATTCTTAGTCCCTGTGCCTCAGTGCAAGACTGAGACAGCTCCAGGTACCAGTGAGGACCTTGGCCTTCAATGAGGTTAGTTGTTCCAGACAGCCTGTATTTATAAGACCCCTGTGTACTCTTTACCCTGAGGGTAGACTGAAGAGTTTGGGGAACTTGGCCTGTGACTGTCATATCGCTACCTTTTAGAAGTCATGACTGAAAGTAGAGCCAAGAGATCTCAGAAATCCAAAATCCGGATGACTCTGATTGGAACCTGAATCTACCTTCTTAGAGCAGTCACTAGCTGGGATTTTGTTAATACATGAACCCATGGGGCCAGCAACACGGCTCAGTAGTAAAGGTATGTGCCATCAAGTCTGAAAATGTGAGTTTGATTTCTGGGCCCCCCATGGTAGAAGGTCTGAATGGGCTTCAACCGGTTGTCTTCTGACTTCCACACATCTGCTGTGACATGCTCTGTAGACAGGAGTTTCTGTCCCATCTGGTCCCCACAGCCATTCAATACCAAATAAACGCACAGAGGCTTATATTAATTATAAACTGTTTGGCCTATTGTTCAGGCTTATTACTAACTAAAATTAACCCATAATTCTTGTCTATGTTTAGCCATGTGGGTTGGTACCTTTTTTCAGTAAGGCCTTTTCATCTTGCTTCCTCTGTATCTGGTGGTGACTACATCATTGCCTTTCCTCTTCCCAGAATTCTCCCAGTCTTTTTGTTCCGACTATACTTTCTGCCTGGCTACTGGCCAATCAGCATTTTATTAAACCAATACACATGACAAATCATTACTGTGCATAAGAGCATTATTCCACAAAGGTGCTGCTGCACACACAATTAATTAATTAAAAGTGGGTTTTGTTTGTTTTTGTTTTTTAGATGAATTGTAATATACTTGCATGGTTTGGGTTGCTGTTTCTGTTAGTTATCTCATATAGCTTCAGTTGTCAAGTTGATACACTGGGAAGAGGGGACCTATTGAGGAATTGCCTCCATCTGATTAGCCTATAACCATGGCTGTAAAGCATTTTCTTGATTGCTAATTGATGTAGGAGAGTTCAGTCCACTATGGACAGTGCCACCTGTAGGCAGGAAGACCCTAGTTATGTTAGAAAGATAACTGAGAGATAGCTCAGCCCTTAAGAGCACTGGCTGCTCTCCCAAACAACCTGAGTTTGAGTCCCAGCACCCCCACGGCCCCTCACTACTCTCAGTAATTCTCATCCCTAGGGATCTGGTTCTCTTTTCTGGCCTCCCAGGGCACCTGGTTCACATGTGGTGCACAGACATACATCCCAGGGAAAATACTCAAAGTAATAAAATAATTTGTGTAAAAGAAATAAAGTAACTGAATGTGAGTCTGGAAGTAAGCTACTAAACTGTGTTTCTCCTGTCTTCTTCAGTTCCTGCATCCAGGTTTGTAGACAGAGACTGCTTGTTTGTTTCCTGGCCACCCAGACCCAAAATAATCACACAGAAACTATATTATTTAAAACACTGCTTGGCCTATTAGCTTAGGATTCTTATTAACTAACTCCTACATCTTAAATTAACTTATTCCTATTATTTATATTTTACCATGAGACTCGTGGTTTACTGGTAATGGTTCCAGGCATCTGTCTCCTTCAGGAGCTAAATGGCGTCTCCCTGACTCCGCCTTCTTTTCTCCTCTATCTCTGTTTGGAATTCCTGCCTTGCTCTATTCTGTGCTGCCTTAGGCCCAAAGAAGCTTCTTTATTAACCAATGGTAAGAAAACATATTCACGGCATACAGAGGGGAATCCCACATCACCTCCATTTTTCTGTCTAAATAAAAAGGAAGGTTTTAACTTTAACATAGTAAAATTACATATAACAAAACAGGTATCAAGCAAGAATTACAGTTACAATATTTATATCTGCTTTATCTTTTATCATAACTAAGGAAAACTATAATTATAACTATCTATTCCTTAACTCCATCAAAGACCCCAGAAGGATATAATATTACCTAAGTAAGCAGAAAGTCCATTATAAGCAAGTTCCAAAACTCTAGGGTTGACAGAGACATCTCACTGCCTGGACAGACACCCAAAGTTCTTCTATAACACTGAAGCATACATCTTTAGCCTACAGGTGTAGTAATAAGGAGCGGGCTGCGTTCCCTGTGCCCGGCTAGCTTAGCCCCCAACATAATTACACAGAAACTGTATCCATTGAAATACTGCCTGGCCCATTATCTCCAGCCCCTTATTGGCTAACTCTCACATATTAATTTAACCCATCTCCATTAATGTGTATCACCACTTGACTGTGGCTTACTGTCATGAATCTAACCAGCATCCATCTCAGGGAGGAAAACCATGCCTGTCTGTCCTTCTACCCAGAATTCTGTTCTGTCTACTCTGCCCACCTAAGGGCTGCCCTATCAAAAGGCCAAGGCAGTCTCTTTATTCAAACAATGAAAGCAAAACAAATACAGAAGGACCTCCTATACCATACAGGCCCATACTATCCAGCAGACTTTTTCATAAAGCTGGAAATTTGAAAGACTGTTTTGTCTATATTGGCAGTTTGTCACTTTCTTCTGTATCCTGCAGAATGCCTGTCAGTTTCTTCTGTGAACTCTAAAGGACTATCCCATCTTTTGGAGAGTTCAGCAGTCACTTTTCTGTGGGCCCTGCACATCCAGTTCATACAGCATACCATCAAGCAGTCTAGGCATGAGCAGCTTCTTGCCCAAATGACTAACAAACTCCATGAGGAACCTCTTTGATGACCATCATCCTCTTGAAGTACATTGGTGCTGTGAGGAGCAGATGTGTCTCATTGTCATGAAAAGTCCTAAGTTCTTAAAATAATTTAAGTGCCATATTCTGTTAGTCTTTGAAAGGTTTGAAGAATACCTATCCATCTGAGATATATCTCTGTACATCTAGAAAACTTAACTAACTTAACTACAAGCTTGACTAGTATAGATAACTATCTATTAACCTATATTTCTTAACTATACATTACATTTTAAAATGAGCTGCACAAACACAATACCTTAATCAAGAGCAGAAATATACATGTAAAAAAATCACCCTTAAACTTGTATCAATAAACCAAGATCTGTACCAATGCAAGGTATTCATCTCTATAGCACATCCCCCTTTAAATGTAAACAAACATTTATAAACAATCATTTAGGGAATTTGAGCATTGCTCTCTAGACTATTTCCTACTGATTGCAAGTGCTGTTAATCAGGTCTGTCATAGGGTATCCTGCATGGTAGGTCTATCTTAGCCAGCAGTCCTGAAGCTGTCATGGATGTTGGACCATCTGAGCCATTGTTTCAGGGAGTCTTGTTTGATCAAACCATATTAGCCAGTACAGAATCCACAGCTTTCTATCCTCTGTGGAAGCAAAAGCAGAACCTCTTTTTCAAAGCAACACAGGTTTCTGCTCTGAGTACCTCCCTTGGTTACTTTGATGATGAAGACATATAACCTGGAAGTCGAAAGAACCCTGTCCTCACTTATGTTGCTTTTGGTCAGTGTTTAATCAGAGCAACAGAAAGCAAACCAGAAAATGTAGTCATGAGCATCCTAATTTGCAAAAGGACATTACTCTTCCCAATTCTCTTTTATGAACTTAATGTGTGTGTGTGTGTGTCTGTGTGCATACATACACACTTATTACAGAGTATAGCCACCTAGGCAACAGGAAGGTAAAGTGGTTCAATGCTAACAGAAGATCTATTTGAATGAAACGTGGTCTAGGAAAGACATGTTTTATCCATGATCATACATTGTATGGTTGATAGTTTGAGAAGGTCTATGATTTTGGATCCAAATTCCTTTCCATCTGTTTGCCACACTTTTGATCACACTTGAACCACTGTTGGCTGTGTCTTCTGGATAAATTTATTATATATAAAATTGCATGTGTATGGTATTTTGCATACCTATGTGTTTGTGTACCATGTGAATGCATAGTACTTATGTAGGCCAGAAGAAAGTATTGGGTTTTGAATCAAAGCCAGGTCCTCTGGAAGAGCAGCTGCTCTTCCAGTGATGAACCATCTCTTCAACTCCATATATACATATATGTACATATGTTTATTACATAAAATAGTATATATATATGTGTGTGTGTGTGTGTGTGTGTGTGTGTGCAAGTGCATAGAGGCCAACCTTGGGCATTGTTTCCTAGGTGCCAGTCATGTTTTTCTTTTAAAGACAGGGTGTCTCACTGACCCAGAACTTATCAAATAAGCTAGGCTTGTCAGTTTGTGGAAGCCTGTGAATACATTGGTCTTTACTTCCCAGCTCTGGGATTATATGGGTGTGACACCACAGGTAATTTTTATGTGGATTCTGGGGAACAAACTCAGGTCGTCATGCTCATAAAGTAAACACTTCACTGACTGAGCCTTCTTCCCATTCTGCATATAGATTTTAAAGTGCATTGTACAATGTGGTGGCTCCTACCCTCATAAACCACTTTAAAATAAAACAGGAAATTCAGCTCTCTTCACACTAGTCACATTACACTACACTCACTACACTAGCTACACATGAATAACAACTATTGTATTAGGTATGGTAGAAACATAATTTCTGCCATTACTAAACTTCTAGACACTATTGCTCTAGAGACCCTTTTTGTGGGTCCAAATTTAGGGTCAAAAAGCTTGCTGCAATCTTTCCTTTTTTACCACGGTAAATGAGATCAAATAGACAAATGACAAACTGTAGGCTGTCAGTCACTTTTGTTAATTTTGCTTTGCTATGGGAAACTATCCAAAATAAAAAACACTACTGGGAGAATGATCTATGTTCACTCATGGTTTCAGAGGTTTCTGTCTGTGGTCATTTTTCTTGTTGATTTAGGCCTGTGATGGCAAAATATCATGGCTGGGAGCCACATGACAGTGGATGTCTGTTTCCTTCACAGCAGCCAGTAAAGGAGAGGGGGGGAGGGGATGAGAATGAATATGAACACCAGTGTACCCTTCAAGGTTCAAGGGCATGTTCCCAGTGACCCACTTCTCCCCACTATTTTGTGTCACCTCCCAAGAGTTCCATCAGTCCGAAAACAAGCCTTTAACAGACATGTTTCCTGAGAAGATTTAAAATCCAAGTCATGACAAGTTCCTGTAAACACAGCACCCTAGAGGTGGAGGCAACGGGATCAAGACTTCCAGGTCTTCTTCAGCTCCTTGACATGATCAGTGCCATCCTGGGCTACGTCAGACCCTGTTTCAACTTCCTCCCACTCATGAACAAAGATCCAGACCTTAAGACTATCTATTGATTCCATACTTTCTCCGCTCCTCAGTGGAACCGATGGCCTAGCTACTCACCTCCGGGATGTAAATCTGAAATGTGTCCTTTAGTAAGGGATGATTAACTGGTTGTTATATGAAGCCCCTTGAGTCTATTATATAAGTAAATATAAAATATACATCTCCCTACTCTGTTCTACCCCGTGAATACATATTTCTTGGAATTTAGCAGAACATGATGATTCACTCTCAGGCTGGTGATTCATTAAGAATGCATTTCTCAATGACAGTCTCACAGATCATCAGCCTTCAAGAGGGAACTATTTTCCTAGGTCTCTAGACCTATTTCCTTTTCAGCTTAAAATGCTCTGAGAAAAAGATCCAAACGTTTCAGTTCTTTTAGGAAGTAAGCTCTCCGGCTGAAAATCTGTAGCAGATTTTCAAATTGGGAAATGATAACTATGGTGTGAAATAAACCCGTTTTATTGGACAGAGCATGCAAATGAAAGATTATATTGTCACCTACATACCACTAGTGAGTTATTTTCCCCGGAAAAGAGGCAACAACTTTTCTTCGCTTTGTTGTATGTCAAATGACAAAGAAAAACAACAGCAAAGATAAACAGATGACACACGGGACCCAGAGTGACAATTTCTTTTGGGATTGACATAAATAGCCTATATCGCAAACATATCACCATTCACTTGTGTGAAATAACTGGGAAAAAAATTTCACCACACAATTTTCGCAAAATTGGAAAAGAAGAGGAGGGATTAACTCTACTGCTCCCTTGTCAGGTGGGTAATTTTGCATCAGGAGGTAGCCATGACGACCATAAAAGTTACTCACACGACTAATGATGCAACTAATGATGCCCACAATTACTTAATTGCAGGCATGCTTAACAGGTTTTGCCATTTTTGGAGGGTGCTTGTGGATAATCGTGGCTGCCAGTGGGTAAGTACAGGTGCAGTCAGGTGTGTTCCTAATTTTTACATTTGTGCTGACAGCGAGGGAATAAATGGTCCCATCTAAAGCAGGGAGCTACAGGAGGAAGGCTAAAATTAGTTCCTATGAGCCCAGCGATGATGGCAACAGTCCCAAACATGAAAACAAACACAAGCCACTTCGTGTTTAAGCAAAGGTCTTCACCAGCAATGACTTGCCAGACCCCAGCGCCACCTGGGCACTCTCTCTTTTCCGCCTGAGCATCTCTTGAATTCTTGCTGGTCCACTACCAGTGAAAGGAGACTTTTGCTCTTCCCCATTCACAACTCCAAAATTCCACCATGAAATGAATATAATTTTGAATATCTATGTGACATTCTGTGTATTTGCAAATGCTTTTCATATTATGATGCATAAACATTAATACATACCACAGGACAATTAGTTAGCTTTAGAAGTTCTCTCACTGGTAATTAAAACCCCAAGATGGCCGGGCACTCGGGAGGCAGAGGCAGGCGGATCTCTGTGAGTTAGAGGCCAGCCTGGTCTACAAGAGCTACTTCCAGGACAGGCTCCAAAGCTACAGAGTAACCCTGTCTCGAAAAACCAAAAAAAAAAAAACCCCAAAGATGACTATATAGCATTTTAAAACCTTTATCACACTCCCATTTGAGGCTTTTAAGCCAGTAGAAGAAATATGAGAGAGGCTGTTAAAGATGTAAAACTTCTTATCTTATGTGTATGAGTGTGTTGTCTGCATGTATGCGTGGGAACCACGTGCATGCAGTGCCCACAGAGGTCAACAGTGGGTCTTGCATCCCCTGGAACTGGAGTTACAGACGTTTGTCAGCTGCCATGTGGGTGCTGCAGATTGAACCCAAGTCCTCATGAGAGCAGTCAGTGCTCTTAACAACCAAGTCATCTCTCCAGCCCTTAAAGAGAGTTTTGAAAGGAAGAGCTGAGGCTATTTCAGTGTTGTGGGATATTTGTACACTGTGTGAAAACATGTTGTTGTGATCGGTGTGATAAAAGCCAAATGGTCAAGAGCTAGGCAGGAGGTAGAGGCAGGACTTCCAGACAGAGAGAGAACTCTGGGAAGAAGAAGGCGAAGTTGCCGGCCAGACATAGAGGAAGCAGCGTGGGCAGTTCAGAGGGATGAGGTAATGAGCCACATGACAGAACATAGATTAAAATAGATGGGTTCATTCAAGTTATAAGAGCTAGTGGGACAAGCCTAAACTAAGGCTGAGCTTTCATAATTAATAATAAGTCTCTGTGTCATTATTTGAGAGCTGGCTAGCAGGACAGAAAAAGACTTGTTACATTTGAAGACATGGTTAACTAGAAAGACTGATTCTCCACTCATCTTGCAGGAAGGGAGCATAGCAACCTAACAAGTTCACAGGTCACCCTTGGTATGAGAGTCCTGTGCTCCTCTTGTTCACTGAGGACTGGGACTTGACCCTGTGGAGAGTGGATTGGCCCTACACTGCCCTTGCTATATCCTGGGCTACTCTTTAAAATGCTTTGCCTATCACTTGTAGTGCCCAAGGCAGAGAACATATCTTCTCTAAGCCCCAAGAAGCAGGTGCGGGACTGCTATGGTTCCTGCTGACTAGGAGACTTTTGTAGCTTTGGCTGAATTTTGTGAAGAACTCACCTGGTATGGAACTTACGACACACCAAGTGTGTGACACCACCTACCTTTCCCGCTGGGCACTACTGGTTATTTATCCTAGGAACTGGGCAGTTGTTGAATAGCCAACTCAGCTTCAGTCAGCCAAGATCAGGCTCGCTTTTACAAAAAAGAATAAAATGAGATAACTAGGTGCTGTAGTGTGGCACCTTAGATGAGGTGGTTTATAAACAGCTGAATGTTCTTGCTCATGATTCTAAATGTTGGGAAGTCCAAGGCAAAGGCTAGGAGAGTTGATGTCTGGTAAAGACCTCTACTCCTTTATTTTTTCAAAAGTTTTTGTGACATTAGAGTGTGTGTGTGTGTGTGTGTGTATGTGTTTGTGGACAATGGTCAGAGTCACTTCTTTACTTCCTCCATGTGGGCTCTAGGGATCAGACTCAGACTCAGATCTTCAGGCTTGTCAACAAGCATCTTTTTACCTACTGAGCCATCTCACCCCTCACACAGTGTCTACTTAAATGATATCTTCCCATTGAGTGCTTAAATGGAGAGGGAGCAAGCAAGCTCCTCAAGGCCCTTCCCCTTTTTTATTGGTGAATTAGGGCCTTATGGAGCCCTGGTTAGCTTTGACCTCACTATACAGTTGAGGATGACCTTGAACTTCTTTCCTTCACTGCTGTTTCCTGAATTCTAGGATAACAGGCATCCACCACTATACCTAGTTTCATGTGGTGCTGGAGAATCAAACATGGGGCTTTGGGCATGCTAGACAAACACTTTGCCATGGGAACTGCGTCCTCAGCCCTCATCCCTCTCTTATGAAGACATTGCTCACATTCACGAGCACAAAGCTCTCATGGTCTACACCTCCCAAAGGCTCTAAGTATGAAAAAAAAACCTTATTATTGTGTGTGTGTGTCAGCATGTGTGTGCAAGCGGGTGTGCATGTACCACTGTGTGCATTTGGAGGTTAGAAGATGATTTTGGGGGGGTCAAATTCACCTTTCACCTTGTTAGGGCAGGGTCTCTATTTCTTCTGTATATAGTCTCCAGACTAGCTGGCCTGTAAGCTTCTGGGCAATTTTCCCATCTCCGCTTCCCATCTCTCCTAGGAGTGCTGGGATTACAGATACACACTGCTGTGTGTGGCTTTCTGTGCCAGTTCTAGGGACTGAACTCAGGTTCTTAGGTTTGGTTGGTCAATGTTTTTATGGTGTGGGACAATGGTCTGTATTCTGTCAATTATATTTTAAATAAATGCTGATTGGCCAGTAGTTAGGCAGGAAGTATAGGTGGGACCTCCAGACAGGAAGTAGAGGTGGTTCAACCAGACAGGAAGTAGAGGTGGGTCAATGAGAACAGGAGAATTCTGGGAAGAGAATTCCTGTCCCAGCCACAAAAGAAGGAAGATGTGACTGCCTCACTCAACAAGGTACCGAGCCACGTGGCTAGCATAGACAAGAATAATGGGTTGTAAGAGTTAATAAGAAACCTGAGCTAATGGGCCAATCCATTTATGATTAATGTAGACCTCTGTGTGATTTCTTTGGACTTAACGATTGCAGGAACCGGGCAGGACAGAAAACTCAGACAACATTTTTACCCAACTGAGGTATCTTTCCAGGTCTGATCCAACCTCTTAAGGCCACCACACTGGGGATCAAGTTTACATGCATGAACGCTGGTTGGGGACACTAAACTCAGACTGTAGTGAGTAGATACAAAGAAGCAGTGTAGTTGTAGAAGTCACTTCTGAAAGGTTTCCGTGTCCCGATATTAAGACTCTCCACTGATGCCATGAATGCTCAGGATGAATTAAAGTCCAGGTTTCAATCTGAGCTAAGCATTCCCGGGTGGTTCCAGGGGAAGTGGAGAAACCCTTCCCATGTAGCCACTGTTTGACTGGCTTTTTTTTTGGGGTGGGTTCTGACGGGGGCAGATCCAGGGGAGGGGCTGGCCTTGGCTCACTGCGGACAGGGTTTGGAGAGGGGAGCTCAACAGGAGATCCCCAACAACAACTTCCTGGAGAAATAGAAGCTTTTTTCTTTCTTTCTTTCTTTTTGGAATAGCAAACTGCCTCTACCGGAAGGACTACTGTCCCTTGAGGGACTGACATTTTGCCTGGCCTCTGACCCACTGAGCCTTTTCCCAAATGCTGCACATCATCTTTTTTCTTGTCCCATGAGATAGGGTGATTATGTTCAAACTAGTCTCCATTCTGCAGATGGTATTATGTAGTTCAGTAGGTGTCTTAGACACTCTCTGGGCGCTGTGATGATTCGGTGAGGGGAACCGGATAGGCTGTTCGCCCAAGGAATGATTTTCTGTGAGGAAGCCATATGCTCTAATTGTCCACACTTCTTGTTAGGAGCTTGAGGTACAAGATTCATCCACAACGAAGTGACAGGACCGTGAGGACTTGCAAGTAATGAGGCTGAGAAAGTGTTGGTCACCAGCATCCTCTGAGGAGGAGCACTCTATTTGATTAGATGAAATACTTTAAGATGACATTTGGGGTGGACGGTGAAGTCCCGAAGGCCTTCTCCATCATGACAGTATGTCTACTAAATTGCTCTGCATGAGAGAGGAGAGGGATTCTATGGCTCCTGGATAAAGAGGCAGGAAGGAGAGAGATGGATGGGGAAAGACCTACCATACATTATGGCAGAATAATGGCAGTTGTTCAGTGCAACCCTTCAGAGCAGAGCTGGATTGCTGATAAAACATGCTGAAATAATGAACTGTTTATGACGTGTGATTGTCTGGTGGCTACAGAGAGGAGACTGAGCTTGGTATCGGGACTAAAGATGAACACTTCAAAGTCTCCCTCTCTTCCTCCATCTCCCTCTTTCCCTCCCTTCTCTCCTTTCCTCCTATATTCAAGTACCCTACACGGTAGCAGAGAACAAGTTGGGACATATAGAAATGTAAGGATATTCTATACCGCTGTGACCTGGCAGACTGAGGGTCCCAGCGGGCTTGAAGAGATAGATGGGTGTGGTACCCAGGCCTTTCAACCATGACTCAGAGGATGGTTAAACAATGGACATAAACAGCTTACAAAGGCTGGGAGACAAAGCTACAAGGATTGCTCAAAGCCCAGGCCAGTAATCTCCATCCAGACTGTTTTTCTGTGTTGTGGGATTTGAGTGGGCGGAAGTAAAAGGTTTGACAGTGTCTTGGAGTTCATGATGAGCCTGGCCCAGTTCTGGGGATTTCGAGGAGATGAAGCTGCTGCTGCTCAATCTGAGGCAGAGACTGAACACAGCAACAAAGCTATGGCTGGGGAAGGCTTCTGAAGGACGTGGTACCTGACATATTCAGAAGGGGCAAGGAATTGCAAAGATGTATAAGGAAGTCTTCTGGGCAGAGGAGCAAAGCAACAGACGGGTTAAACGTGGAGGGGAACTAAGCAGAGGAGATGTTCTTGAGATTAAAATGGCGTTGTTAACCACGTGAGGAGTCGGAACTTTATTTGAAGGGACCAGGAAGCTATGGGATAATTTAAAGCTGGTGAAAATTATGAACATTATTTCCTTATTTGAAGACCTCCCTGAGGGCTGGGAAGATGGCGCTGCAGATAACACTTGCTGTAAAAGCCTGATGACCCCGGTTTGACCTCTGTAACTGATGTGAAAACCAGATGCAGCTGTGTGTATCTGCAACCCATCACTCTTACAGTGAGACGGAATGTGAAGACCAGAGACTAAGCGGGAAGCAGTGAGCAGGCCAGCTAGTCTGTAGCACACAACCTGACAGAAACATGAGAAACCATGCCTCAATGAGGTGACGGTGAGACTAAATGCCCCCAAATTGTCTTCTGATCTATACTTGTCCTGTGTGGTACAATCCCACACATGCACGCGCATGCATGCGTGCGCGCGCACACACACACACACTATAAATATCAATTTGAAAAAGACCTCCCTGATTTATGTGCTACCCTCTTTGAGCTCTCCAAGTATTCATTTGTCTGTGCCATATTTGTTTCTGTCTCCCGTCTCAGTTGTCACTACTTCATTAAAATCTTTTGGGAAGACCTGTAGTTTTATTCACGCATGATTAGTACGTTTTGCGCTTCTGGGAATCATAGTGGATTTATAAACTTACAAAGGAATGAACGATTGGAAGGAGAAAGAGAAGTCACACACACACACACAGAGGGGGTGGAGGAATAAGTAAGAGGAGGAGGAGGAGGAGGAGGAGCTAGTACTGAAATCAAGCTGGAAGCAGGGTCTTGATGTCATAAAGTGGGGTCCCCTGGGCTTTGTGACTGACAAGGTGGTTGAAAGAGGGTTGAGTGAGGAAGATCCCTTTGTTTTTTACTTTGGTGACTGGGAGCAGAGAGACATACAATCAGAGGGGTAGGTTTGTTTTGAGAGGGGATAGGGAGACAGCGGTCCCATGAGTTTCTAATAGCCTATGCATCATCTGGAAGCAACATCTAGAAAGACTACCCTTGGGGTAGCTCATGTTCCCTAACAGGGAGACCACAGGTTGGAGATAATAAGCATACAGATGGTCCTTAAAGATGTGAGGGTGGATATGATCTCCCAGGCAGAAGGCAAGAGGAAGGACGATAAAGTCATGATAAATGCTAACATTTGGGAGAAGAACAGACAAAGTTGCTCTTGAAGGCAGCAGAATTGGTGCCATTGGAAGAGAGAAAATTGTTATATGGAGTGGGACCAAGCCATGGAGCTGAAACTTTGCTGGTAGGCCACAACCTTGTGGTGATGCACAGGTTAATGGACATGGGTTAAACTAAGATGTAAGAGTTAGCCAATAAGAAGCTAGAGCTAATGGGCCAAGCAGTGATTTAAATAATATAGTTTCTGTGTGATTACTTCAGGGCCAGGAATCAACAAGTGGCCTCCTTACAACAGTTAAAGATGTTGTCATACCTTACCCTTGGTGTCACATCTAGATGCTCTTCCATTTTCTCAGCCCCTTGGAGTGAAGCGGTACACGTGACGAATTCTGCCCAATGGTCCAGGAGTAGAAGTGATGAATGGCAGGTGTCCCTTCTGGGTTGAAGCTGTTGAGGGCTGGCAAAGTGAGACTCTAGCTCTTTTTGTGATTTGATGGAGCCACGATAGAAACAGCCTGGGCAAGAGTCTCATGATCATGGAAGACCCAGAGCAACCAGTTTCTCTGGAGTGAGAAAGGATCCTTTGTTGTGTTAAAGCCACAGAAATTTGCGAGTTAATTTGTTTCTGCTGCAAGCCAGCTTATCCTGAGTACTGTACCGAGGAGCTGTACTTCAAGAGGAAGCCAGCAGAACACCATACAAAGTAAAAATGACCAGGTAGATAAAAAAAAAATAAATAGTGGATTTAAAATATTAGGAGACAAAAAGTGTAGGAGAAGTGATATTTATTATGAGAAATCAAGGCTTGAATGGTGAGAAGGCACTTGGAATTGTGAGGACAGGTGCAGCCGTCAGAACTTCAGGAAAAAAGTGACAGAGAAAAACGGACATGACAGCCCATGATGAAATTGCTTTTGTTCTTAGGTAAGATGTTTGAAGATTTGAGCAGGTAGGGACAAGACCAAAAAGAGAATTAAAAACATAGGAAAGAGCTTAATACTTAATACTTGTACTTGGGAGACAGAGGCAAATGAATCTGAGTTCCAGACCAACTGGTCTACAGAGTGAGTTCCAGGATAGTCAGACAGAGTCAGGGCTGCACAGAGAAGCCCTGTCTTGAAAAACAAACAAACAAAAGACATAGGAAAGGAAGGAGATACCAGAAAGGGTGATGTGTCTGAAAACATCACAACTATGGGCCCATTAGAACCCAGATATCTGCAGAAAATTCACTTCTCCGTCTCACATCCCATCAAGAATCTTGCTTCTCATTCTGAACTAGGATGCTAGGAAGCCCTTTAGCTGGACTCCTCACTGAATGATAAACTGCATGGATGATCATGCTTGGCAAATTGTCAAGACTCAATATGTGAATTCAGTGTACCCTGGGTTTATCCCTGGGCACTGTCCCTTCCGTGATTGGTTGCTTAGGGAACTAAGTGAGAAGCATTCTTCTGGACTCAAACTACAAGGGTGGGTTAGACCAAGCTCCAAATTCGCACTTACATTAAAGTCCAACTCTCTAGGACCCTAGAATGCAAGTATGTTTGGAGACAGGGTCTTAAAAAGGGTAACTGAGTGAGGTCATGGAGGTAAACTCTAATCCATTATGCTTCGTCTTCTCTCTGTCCATCTATCTGTGGTTCCCAAATCTCCTGTCTCCTATCAATGCCACCAGCATTTTGAGTCTCGTGGGGACATCACAGTAATGCTCAAGTCCTTCCACTATTGGGGTCCAGCCTCAACGAGTTCATACGTTCGAGGGTAGGGGCATGCGGATTAGAAATGTTAGTCAGAATAGACAGAGATACAAAAGAAATACAGAGACATAGGTTAGTACGGGCGGGGGGGGGGCAAAAACCCAGTGAATACTGAATCTGCCCACATTTATTTTCCATATCCTTATATACCCAATCCAAAACGGGGGGGGAGGCAAAAAGACTGCTTTAACATGACACAAAGGACAACCAGAATAATTACTTGCTTCGATACTTGAGACATCAAGCCACTATTTCCTGAGTTAAGCATTCTGATGTTTTAGGCAGAACATGCAGACAATATACCTTAGATCAAGTAGCTTGTAGGCAAACCTATGTCAAACCTATTTTAAAATGAAGGAGCAGGACCAAGCTTGAGTGCTCTGACCTTTGGTCAGGGTGGAGTGGATCCATCTCTACGGGCCGTCTTAAAGTCCAAAACACGAAGTAACCACAACATAGGTCAGGGTCTCTTGTTTGTAGCCACACCTGTTGTGAACAACTTTGAAAGAGTAAAAATAAGCTCAAACTCTCTGACCTTTAGTCAAGGTGGAACAGGCTCACATCTGTGGGCCCCCACATTCCACCCTGGTGGGGAGGAGACGTGCTGAGAAAACTCTTGTTCTTGGTCAAGAGCGCTGAGACACACAGCCCTGCCTGTATTACTGGTGATGAAAAGGACACACAGCTGCCGGATGGGGGGCAATCAGGGAAGTAGAAAATCAGCTGGACTATTTCCTGTCTGACCTACTCAAAACCCTGTGATCTGAATGAAGTCCTTTGGAAATTCTGCAGACTGATTAATTATTAAGAAATTCTTGATGCATAGAGTTGGAACATTGTGGATAGGGAGCCAAAAATTATCACAGGGCTATCTTTAGTCTCCCTTCCGACCATTTATGACAAATGTCTGTTACTGACCTAACATGCTTTCCACGGTCAGGTAAAACCTTTTCCAAGGTATCGATTTGCATATCCTTGGCTTCCACCAACTTAAAGACCGAGACCATCGTCAGAGGGCATCGTAGGCTGCTAGCAGAGGCGTCCCTGCTTTGCTGTCACCCCCTGCTGCCCCCAGCAGTGCTCTGATAAAAGCATGGATTCTATGACTGCGCAAGCTCCTGCAACCACTTCCATGGTGGAACACGCCACTCCGAACATCCCGTCTGTATTCCCAGCCCATGGTCACATGCATTTGGCTCAGGAGAAATGACTTCTTACTTCCTTGGCAGTGAAAGCAGTGTTTTCCACAGACAGACGTGTAATTTCCTTTTCTCTCCCCCCCCACACACTAGTTTAAGCTGTACTAGAGATTAAACCTGGAGCATCGTGTCTCCAAGGCAAGTGCCCCACCACTGAGCTAGAGTTGTAGGTCTAGAAATTTGATTTCCAAATACATGTTGGGGGCTGGTGAGATAAATTAGTAGGTAAAGACATCTGCCGCTCAACCTGATGGCCTGAGTTTGATCCCTAAGACCCACACGGCAGAAGAGAAGATTCCTGCAAATTGTCCTCTGCCCTACACATGTGTGCGGGGGCACATCCTACTCCCTCCACAAAAGAAAGAAATGAATGTCAAAAGCAAGTGCACATACGTTCTCAAACTTTAATGCTTGAGGCCTGAAGTCTAACCATCATAAGTAAACCCCAGAAAATGTTGGGGTTTGTTGTAGGGAGAGGCTGCTTATTTGTCCCGGCTGCCCGGCTAGCTTACACCCAAAATAAACACACAGAAATTATATTAATTAAAACACTCCTTGGCCCATTTGCTCTAGCCTCTTATTGGCTAACTCTCACATCTTGATTTAACCCACATGGCAGTGGCTTACCGGGAAAGATTCAGCATGTCTGACTCTGGCAGCTCTCTTTCCTGGGGTCCCTTGGAAAACTGAATAACAAATGGTGCCCATACATCAAGGATTTGCTTATTCATATATTACGTACATAAATATGGAGTCCATGACCAAATTCTGAGCTATTTTTATTGATTGGATGTATAGAGAAGAATGTTACCTGTCACTGAAGCCAGTTTTTGTCTGTTTAGAATTTTAAAGTTGCATTTCATCATTTATTTCATATGTGTGATGGAGGCCAGTATAGAAGTCAGAGGACAACTTGAGGGAGTTGGCTTTCTCCTGGTCCATCCCGTATCTCACTCCCTAACCCTCCTCCTAAGATCCACCAATGCTTACAGAGTATCTATTTCTAGTTCATTTAAATTTTTTTCATTAACTCATCTTGTGTTGTTGAATCCCAAGAAGGGCAAACCTCATTGATTGCCTCATGTCATGTCTGTTTGGAATACCTCCAAATGACATACAGCTACAGAAGGCCATCCTAGTTCCTACTCAGCCTGCCTATGGTTCTCGGCTTCTTCGTCTGAGGCTTTTCTTTGTTTGTTTGTTGTTTGTTTTCCCACTCTAGACATCATGGAGGTGTTAGAGACTCGAAGGAGCATCCGTCTGCTGCTGAGCAGTCAGAGTTATTGGGTAACATCGCAACTTCCCAAGATGTGTTCTACTCTGCCCTTCAGAGGGTTCACTGCAGGACCCACCTATGGTGGGCCTTGGGGAGACCAAAACAGGAAAAATATATCTTGCAGGTTAAGGGTTCTGTTTGCTGTTAAGACAGCTAAGAATACATTCCTGTTTGTCCTATGTTTGTTTGACCCACCTGCACCATGTGTGCTTGATCTCATGTAGATGAGGATGTACGTAGGCAGGAAATGCGTCAGGATGTATGATTGCCCCTGATTGGGCCTCAGGGGAAGTGCAGTGAATTATGGGTTTTGCCATTTTAAGCCCCTACAAACAGTGGCTCATTCATGGCCATTTTCTGGGAACCCAGTGGTAGATCTGGCCAGAGTCCATCCCCCTGCCCAGTATTTAATTAAAGCTTGCTTCAAAGTTGGTTTAGGAGTGAGGCAGTGGTCTTATTCTTGACTGGTGGGATTAACCCTTTCCTGCTCAGTAATTTGACTACTTTTAAGCCCTTTTAAGTCTCACTTGAGCTTCTGGAAACTGTTTCCCAATTCAAGCACCTACAACCAGGACCTTTTGGGAGGGGCAGGGTGGGCAGACAATGCCAGGAAATGGATGTGTTGGAACAAATGTGTACCACATAACTGAATAGCTAAAACACTAAGCACTATATGTTGGGCCTATCCATATATTCTAGATTATCAATCCTAGCAAGCTATTACTATCCCCATTTTCAAGTAAAAAACAGAATAAAATAAAAACAGGAACTGGGGAAGACAAGCTCAGTCCCTAATGTGCTTGCTAGGCAAGCATGCGGCCCCTAGTTCAATCCCCAGATCCACATAGAAAGCCATCCACATCTTATATGTTCACTACTGGGGAAGCAGATCCCTGGGACTCACTGGCCAGTCAGTCTAACCAAACCTGTGAGTCCACAGCCAATGAGAGACCCCATCTCAAAAAAATGAGGTGGGTGGATCCACAGTCACTTAGGATATCTACATCCAGCTAGTAGGGGTGGGAAGACCTGCCCACTGTGGGTGGCACCATTCCACGCCTGAGACAATAGACCGAGTAGAGAAGAGAATGGACCAAGCTTTCATTGCTCTCTTCTTCCTGGACGCAGGTGGGACATGATCAGCTGCATTCATCGTCCCAAGTATTGACTTCTCTGACATGATACACTGTATTTTGAACTGTGAGCTGAAATACTCTTTCCTTCCATGAGCTGTGTTGGATCAGGAAAAGAAACTAAGACAGACAGACAGACAGACAGACACACACACACACACACACCCCCCACATATACACACATGACATGCAAAGGATCACCCAAGATCGTGTAACTAATAAGAGCTGGCATGCGAATCTGTAGCTGCCGTCCATGTTTTTTGCTTCTCCTCTTTGTTTGGGTAGCTTTTCTTTAGCAGCCAGTAGCTTTTTATCTTCCTACCTTTTCTTTTTAAATTGTTCCATTTGCTTATCTGCATTTTGAATGGGAGAATTTCCTGCCAGTTGAACTTCAAGTTGTAAGTGAAGAAAAGCCCATCTTGGTGTGGTCTCCTAGCAACGATTTATGAAACACTTTAAGGTAATTATTCTTCTCAAGCACGTTTCAGAATGTGGAAGCCTGTTCATTCACTTCGATCATTAAAACTCCCAAGAACCCTTGTTGTCTAGCAGGGTCCCGGTAATTAGAAGCTCGTCAACAGGTTGCTTAGTGAGTTGAGAGCCAGGCGGACCACATTCCCTCCAAGAAGTCAAGCACATTGTTTCTAGCCTAGCGGGGCAGGGCAGATCCACTTCTCTCTGAAAAAAAAAATTAATTGGCTGGTAGGGAGGGATGGGAGGAAAAGAATATTTAAACCTCAGATGGCCACCTGTAAAATGTGTAGCCCATGACAATACATACCATCCCAGGGAACGCTTGAATACCTGAGGACCAATCTGCTCTCCGGACAGATTTCAGCTCCTCTTTCTCTGAACCCTCCCCTTGGATCAGCCTAGATGGGGGCATCAAACAGGGTCAGCATCCTCCTCGGGCCCCGTACAGCTGGAACTCTGCTTTATTTTCCTTTTGAGAATTGATTTTCATTTTTGAAGCAAGGTCTCGTGCACCCCAGGCTTGCCTCCATTTGTTGTTTTACCAAAGATACCTTTGAATTGATCTTCCTGCCTCCACCTCCCGCTACCAGGATTGCAGGCATGCACTCCTGCAGCTGGTCATACTAAGTGCAGGGATGGAATGAGAACCTCCTGCATGCTGGCAAGCGCTCCCTCCGCTGAGCCACAACCGCAGGGCCAGCTCTGCTTGAAAATAGCCATCAGCTTGGGTGTCTTTGATTCTCTTTTTTATGGTCTGGAGTATATGATTGAACGGGAAAAGCCACTTTGGCACCTAGAATTGTCATCTGGGCTTTGGTGCCCTGACTCCAATATTTTTGGTGAGAAAACTACAACCAGTTTGATTCTCTGGGACAAAAGCTAAGGTGCCATGGTGGGTTTAGAACTAAGACTCAGGGAACTGTGGAGTTACTGGCTGATACGGGCAGCTGATATATACATTTATATGTATATGATGCATATGCATGTATATATGTACATATTTGTATATATTTAATGAACATGTGGTGATTGGACATATTTGTGAGGTACAGTGTAACAAAAGACAACACAACGCTTCACTCTGAGGACTCTTCCTCCTCTGGCTAGAGTTGCTTCACTGTCAAAACCTCAGTGCCATTTTGAATGTCCTCATAGGCTCCCACGTTGGACTATTTGGTCTCCAGATGGTGGCGCTGCTGTCGGAGAGAGGAACCCTGAGAGCTGAACCTGCTCTAGAAAAAGTGGGTCGCTAGGGGTAGGCCTTGAATATTTATACTGGTCTCCCTTTCCGTCTGCTCTCTGCTTTCTGACTTCCTACTCATGTGACCGAATGCCTCATGTTCCTTCCCATGAGCATGCCACCTGAGGATGGTGAGCGTTCCTTCGGGTCAACCTTGACTCTTTAGGCATTGTTTTACACATCTAAAATAAAAATGCACTTTTAGGTGACATGTTAGATAAGACCTCCTTTGGTTTTTTTTAATTTTATTTCCATGAGTGTCCGCCTCTTGGTGTATGGGAGGTGCTCAGTAAATATTAGCTCCCTTTCCACGGGTGGGTGGGTTTTCTTGGATGTCACGTCGTTCCAGGAGGAGATGTCTCAAGCGCTTCTGCAGTTTGCCTTTCCTAAGTAAGACAGCAGCAGTGACTGCGCCATCATTTCTGCTGAGACAGTATCATCATAATGCAATATTAGCTACTGAGGTCTTCTATCGTTTTCTGCCTAGAGAGTTATGGCCCTGGCATGGAGGATTTAAGACCTACAGCCCGAACACTACTTACTACAAATCTCTCACAAAGCTGCTTCAATAAATCTCCCGGAGGAAAAGTCATTGCATAAAAAATCCTCAACTCCAGGGAGCTGGTCATTTATTTTCCCAGAAAAGGGGCTGTGGTGAGAGACACTCCGAGCCTCTGACTCCATGGTACAGTATCCAAGCCATGAGCCAACCAGGTCATTTGGGGAAGGAAACTGGAAGGGAAGAACTCATGCAAGGCTTTTCCCTTTCTTACCTTCCGCTAGGAATGCTTCTTGGCCTAGGGAGCAGCTACACAGGGAGCCAGATGTACACAAACTGGCAGCAGTGGTACAAAGCCAGGGGTCTGTCTGCAGTGGGACCCAGCCACTCCAGAGATTTATTTCACCACACACACACATACAGACACACACACACACACACACACACACACACACAGAATAAAACAGTCATTTTTGTTAGTTTCTAACAACTTGGAAAATTTGAAAATTTTCCAAAGAAAGATGAAATCCAGATTTTTGGTGTCTAGAAACCACTGGAACGTCTGACAATCAGAGCCCAACATTTCTGAATTTTGAGATGCTATGTACATGCCTCAAATTGTACCGTGTCCCATTGTGCCTTCCGTAACTGCTCTGTAGGCATGAAGTTTGTAATGTCATACTAATTTAGTCATCCTGGGGCCCATTCTCTCACCCTTTGCCACCTCTGTTCTTGCAAAACAAAAGTGTCCATATTGAACAGGAAATACAGTTGATTGGCCCATCAGAGCCATGACTTCTGATGCCTTTAGGGAGGAGCCTGCTGTAACTGCTCAGCTTGGGTGGGACCTAGAGACAGAGCTCAGCTCAAATTTCATTTCTCTCTTACTCTGGGATATCTGCCAACTTGCTCAGCCTCTTGAAATCTAGTTTGCCCATAGCAAAATATGTATAATAGAATCTCCCGCCAGGACATTTGTGAGAGCTAAATGTGGCCAAGGCTGTAAAGTGCCTGATGCCTTGGACATCTCTCTGCTTTTGCAATGCCATGATCTCCATTCCCCATTTGTGCCTTTTTCATAGCTCCTTTGCTTCACCTTCAATACAGCTTACCACCTCTCCACCAAAAAGTATTAGAAAAACTTTGCTATGGTACTATTCAGAACAAACACTTAATGGCTATATCTCTGCTGAATGTCTAGATTATAATTTACATAACTATAATTTTTTTTTCTTAAACGTCTGTGTGTGATCATTGGTATGTGTGCATGTATGTGTTCGGATGATCGTGCACATGCAAGTGTGTGTTTATGTAGATGCATGTATGCATGGAGGACTGATGTTGACATTGGAATCTCTCTTGATGGCTGTCCACTGTGTTTTGGGTCATGGCCTCTCACTAGACCCAGGGATCACGCATATGTCTGGTTTAGCTAGCCAGCTTGTTCCAGGCAATGTTTTGTCTTCACCTTCTGAGTGTAGGAGTTAGAGGCAGGCTTCCCTGTTGCCCGGCATTTCTGTAGGGTCTAGGGATCAGAACTCTGGTCCTCAAGCTTGCACAGTGGGCGTACTTTAACCATTGAGCCATGGCTCCATCCCCTAGTTTACTTAATTATTATTCTGTCATTGGACACTCAGTTTATTCTACTTTGCTTGAGATAAGGTCTCATTATATAACCATGGGCATCCAGGAACTCACTGGCTTTATAGACTAGGCTAGCCTCGAACTTTTCATGATCCTCCTACCTCAGTTTTCTGAGTGTTGGGATTACAGCTGGACACATACATCACCACACTTGGCTTAGGTGTTGCACTTTTGGAAGATAAGATTTTTTGGTTTTGTGCATGCCATTTTTCTGCTTTGTGGTTACTTCTTGGTATATAGTCTCATTTTCCCATTCTGCTACATATTATTTTGGTCCTTTCCTCCTCTCCCTCTCTTCCTAAGAACTCAGGGCTCTCATATGTCCTTTACTTTTTGCTTTTTAAAATGTGATCATAGGAAGTCAAATGCAATAAGATCCACTGAAGGAATTAAATCATTATTGTTATGGAAATATGTTCTCAAAATTGCATTTATTTATTGTGTGTGCTCGTGCACATACATGTATGCATATCATGATAAATGTGAGAACATGTGGAGGCCAGAGGACAATTTATGGGAGTTAGTTTTCGTCTACCATGTGTGCCCTGGGGATGGAACTCAGCCATCAGATCTGACAGCAAGTGCCATTAGCTGCTGAACCATCTAGCCAGCCTGAGACAAATGACTAATCTATGATGGTTATTTTCTTATTCTTTTATCTGGCCAGAGGTAATCATCTGGTAGCCAGACTCATTTTCCATCTCCCCTTCGTCCAAAAAGGCAGAATCTTATTTGGTAGAGAGAAGTCACAGCAGGGAGAGCATAGAAGATGAACGCAGCTGCTAGGTCAGCTAGTTGGTTGGTTCTTAGGAGTGGTGGGCAAGAGGAAGATTCGAGAGAAGCCGGAGAAAGGTGGATCAACGAGGAAATGGAGTTTTAGTGAGAGGAATATATAGACCTTAAACATGGGATTTACTTAAATGTTTTTAAAATGGCAAGTTAAAGAAATGGAATTATGGGGCTGCAGGTGCGGCTCAGTGGTTGAGCGTGCTTCCTGCTTTTGTTCAGGATTGAGTTTGGTCCAAACACCCAGATAAGATAGCTCACAACCATGTAACTCCAGCTTCAGGGAGACACTATGCCTCTGGGCCTCTGTGGGTGCCTGAGGGCACATTCACACACCACACACACACACACACACACACTTCCTTAGAAAGAAAGAAAACAAGCCTTGCTGATGAAGTGTGTTAGCATTTTGAAACGACTCTATGTGTGTCCTTGGATTGTCACAGGGTGTCAGTGAGTAACATTTGCCCTCCTATTCAAAAGTCTTATGAGATCTTTCACAAACACAGAAACTGTAACAGAGTAAGGAGGTTAGTGGGGGTATCTGATCAAATAAGGAAAGAAAAAAAAAAGACAAAATTCTCTTGACTCCAGAAGATCAGGATGTAAACTTCTGAGGTCCTCTGTATCTGCTGAAGTGAGCCACTGGCTCTACAGTGAGCTTCCGGCAAGCGTGCACAAGAAGGCTCAGTAGGTCAAACCCAGCACCCAGAACGGGGAAGGAGCAAAACTTCTTCCTGCATGATTCTCAAGAAAACCCTTCATGACAACTTTTGACGTGTCTATAAAAAGCCCCCGAACAACACTTTGACGGCCTCTTAAAAAACAATTTCCCTTCTTGTGGGCTAATGTCAAAACACCAGATACAGCTAGCAAAAGCCAAATCAATTTTTTTCTGATGGCCTGGCTTGATCCGAAGATAACATTTTGACAGCTCAGAGGAATGGGTGGGCTCCACATCCTTCACAAATATTAGTTTCTGCAACTACAACTTGATAAAGATTGGATACTCAAAAGTTTATATTGTCATCTATATAGAAAATAGCCCTCTGCTTTGACAACTCACTTGTCAGAAAGGGCTGAAATATTTGTTTGGAATAAGGGAGCAAGAACTTAAAGTACAAATGTTCTCAAAATGGCTTCAGAAAAGCAAATGCATGAGTTCTCTGCAGATCTGTGACACCTAAGGGCAGGACTTTGAAAGCACTTTGCCTTCTTTATCCATGTGGCTAGTTTTGGGTAGAAAAGAATAGCATCTAGAGAAAATAGCATCTAAATTAAGGAAGGGATCCATCCTATCCAACTGAGAGAAAACGGTAATTTGGAAGCAAAGCAGGAAATGTTAGATCCACTTAATGAATTTTAAGTATTTGCTCCGAGCTGGCGTGCGGCCTAGACAGTGCTTGGTGCTTGGTGGCCAAATGGAAGCACGTAGATAAAGGCAAGACAGAAAAAGTCAGATCCAGTAGGGAGGTAAGGGGTGCAGCCACATCCTGTGAAGAGGAAGTGATGGGTGGCCATCCGTGAGTGACTAGGTGGCTGTCTGGGACTCTTCCTTTCCTTATGGAGTCATATCCCACCCGTGGTCACCAGAGTCAATGAACAAAGACATACACTGATTTTACACTAAGTGTGTTTGGAGGGTTTATTGTCCATGGGAAGCCAGCTGGTAGCACAGAAGCAGGCAATGAAATGTCTCAAAGTTGCCTGGAAGTCATAAGCCTTTCCCCACAAGTTTCTAATAGGTTAGTTCTTTGTTTATTCACTGTGATAGCTTCTCCTCCACCAGATTTAGCATCCACTGTCATCACAGGCGACAGATTAACAGCCGTGTTCTACAAGTAGGACTATCCCCAAGAGGGGATAGAGAACCATTTCCTCCGGGAGCCCACTTCCAACCTGCTCTCCATTGGCTGCTTGGCCCCTTGGGTCCCGGTGATGCTGGTGAGCTCTGTAGACGGACACCCTGGAGCCAGGTGTGCATTAACGCGATCCTCCACAACACCGAGCTTCAGAACCACACAATCTTAAGTACCAGGCCAGAAAGGAATACGGCTTCCAGACCGTTGTCAGAAATGTCCCCCATCAAGCGAGAGCACAGATGTACCGTCAGCTGTCTCTACTCTTTAAAACGAAATACAGCAGGTTGGAGACTCTAAAGAGGCAGGAGGGCTGCATGTCCCCCAGGCCGTACACTGGGACAGTGCCACTAACTCCAGCTTTGCTTAGGTGAATCATTTTCGGTGGACGGTAGAGCGAGGATTTTGGCTGCCTTTGACACCGAAGGTCCATGCTGTTCGGTTTCTACAAGAGTATCTTAGACAGGAGAATGAAGGGTAGCCTTGAGGGTTCTGACCAGAGAAGAGAAATTCTAGTGTCAAGAGGTTTTGTTTGTTCGTTTTGGGGTGTTTTTTTGTTTTTCTTTCTAATTATTGTCAGTGTGCTGATGAATCCAGCACAGTCTTACAGGGTGTGACAATACTATTTTGTCACAGAATAGATTGCCCCACCCTCTCTCCTTCCTTTCTTTCCGTCTTTACCCCTCTTCCTTTTCCTTTCCTCCCCTCCCCTCCCTTACCCTCCATTTCCCTACTTTTTCTTCGTGTAGTGGGGATTGAACTCAGACCATGCCCTGCACGTGCTAGGCAAACATTCTATGGTGAAGCTGCACCCCCCCAGCCACTGGAAATAAGTTTTCATCTGAGCTCACATCCCTGGGACACTCAGGCGAGTTTGTAAAACCAGCAAAACCCCACTTTAGCCGATCCACACTCTTCAAAAGACCCCGTCCTTTTGTTTTTCCTGACCGAAGAAGCTGGAGCATTTGCTGATCTGGCTCTCCGTGTCTACGGTTCCAGTGCCGAGTGGCACAGTTTCCTGGGTTGCTTCTTCCCGGCAGCCACACCCATGCATGTTTACGGCATGCAGCTGTGCAAGTTCTGAACTTCTGACCTACGTGGCTGTGAGTTAATAGATGGGGGTCGCCTCAAGCCATACGGTGCGGTGCGACAACAGAAAACAGGCACTTTGCTTTCCTCCTTCATTTCTCAGAAGCAACTAGAGACAGCCCATTGCTCAGCTGCAGTGCTTGGGAGCAGTGTCCCAGAAAGGAGCAGCCATACTGCCCTCTGCTGTTTGCCTTTGATAATACAGGCACTGGTGAGTGAACCACCTGTTCTGAGATCCGGTCACTGTAAATTGTGGACATATTGATGCCAACCTGGTATAGGAGTCTTTTCTCTTTGGACTCAAGCAAACATTCAACACAACAGTTTTACATCTAAAGCTCTTATGGGCATGGAGAAATTAATCCAGACGGCAAAGAAACCGAGTGACAGGGACGGGGACCGCTAGGAAGGGACATATTATCCGAGAGCTCCACTGCCCAGGCCACAGCTCACCCAGGCATGCTGGGAGCTCAGAAGCGCTGTACAGCAACCTGCTCCCTGCTAGCACCAGGGCCCATGCCCGGTCACTGCCTCCACCCTAGAAAAGGAGGTCCTGGGGGAAGAAAAAAGCTTATCACAGTCTCCATAGCAAATTATCCTCAAAGCCCCCTTCCCACCCCGTAGTAAGGACAGAACCACATGCCCCGCCCCCCACAAGCCTTACAGGCCCTTATAAGCCAGGTAAGCTCAACCACATTGTTCCTGTCCAGCCTTCCTTCTTCCTAGGCTGGTCACCTCAGAGACTAGTGAGACCTGAAGAGCTGTATTTTGGGGAATTATTGAGGATATGTTTATTTATTCAGCTTCTTTCTGGGCTAGGGCAAAATATGTTCATTTGACAGCTTTTACTAACCATAAAACCAAGCTCCAGGGACTAGGTACTTTTGAACGTCATCCTCACAACAACCTTGTGAGGTAGACAGCAATGTTACCACATGACAGAGACTAAGAAACAAGACATGGCTGGTCTAATTGTAGAATTGGAATCTGAGTCAGATTTACAACCCATAAAAGGCTCTCTCTGTCTCTGTCTCTGTCTCTTTCTCTCTCTGCTGTGCTGGGGATCAGCTTAGGACTTTGAACATGCTATGCCAGAGTTCACTGAGCCACACTCCTGGCCCTTCTTTTTTGAGACAGAGTCTCACTGTGTAGCCTGGGTGTTTGGCTGGAGACACAAGAGAGTTGATATTACCATCATTCAAGGCTGAAGGTCATCTGCTGGCTTTGAAAGGTCAGTGTTTTGTTTTCCCTGACCTTCACATCATGGAGGACAATCTGTTTTACTCAAAGTTCACCAATTTCGTTGTTAAGGACACCCAAAAATGCCCTCACTGAAACAGTCAGAGTTTTAATTGCCCAAATGTTTGGGCCCAGCAAGTTGATACATTAAAAATTAAAATTTAATTAAAATGAACAATCACAGATGATAAAACTGACTCTGAGTCCTTTAAGAATGGAATGTTTGGGGCGGAGATGACTCAGTAGTTAAGAGCACTGGCTGCTCCTCCAGAGGACCTGGGTTTTGGTTCCAGCACCCATATGGTAGCACACAGCAGTCTATACCTCCAAACCTGGGGGTCCGACACCTTCTTTGGCCTCTGTAGGTACGCAATATGCACAGACATACATGTAGGCAAACACCCATTCACATACAAATGCATTTGAAAAAGAGAAGGGGATGTTTATAGGCATTTAAAGAAAGAAACCTCAGTGGAAGGTCACTGGTTTAAATACACACTCTGTTAAATACATAGCTCGGTTAAATACATAGGGTACTCCTGCAGGGCAGTCATGTCACGAACTATCAAGATAACTTGTGATGTCATTGGTTGTGTGCTTGTGGCTATAGCTAGTAGAAGATACCTTCTCATCAAGAATTAAATAAATCTCAGGTAGACCTTGTGAACTGTCACTCAGTATGGCCTTCGAAGGGAAATTGCAGTCTCTTTAGTTCAACTTACCACCCAGTACCCAACGTCTCTCCTAGGTAACTACAAGAAAGCATTTTGCCTTGCTATTTAGTTCTAGTGCCTCCTCCAGGCTCCGCTCTGCTCCACCCTTCCTGGGAGGCGGGTCACCCAGGCCTCTTTTACCCAAATAGCCAGCGAGAAAGGAGATCGTAAAGGGACATCAGCAAAGATGGTATCAGAAAGGTTCACACTGGAACCTTGCCCCACCCCACCCTCTTTCCACACACAAAATACAACTTTCCGTTACAGTGGTCCAAGTAATATTAAAACTGACCCGTTCATAGTAACCCCGTTCCCTTTAACTGTAGAATAGAATGAGGCATGGCAGAGTGGAGAGGGCAAAAGAGCCCACCCACAGTTCAGCCTCATATAAGGGCACTCATTTTATCTGAATATTGAGGACCACTCTGTCCCTTGCAAAGCTTTGCATCCTTCACTACATCTGGCACCAGTCCTGGTGTATTTGGAGCTGGGTAAACTGCAGCTGCATGATTGGAAGGGGATATTATGGGCTGGAGGTTTTGTTAGAAATGGGATCACGCGGGAGAAAACAGTTTGAGATGGGTTTACCAATGACTTGCGATTTCCAAGGCCACGCTTTGAAGCAGTGTCTCGAGGACATGGTACCCCGAAGGGAGTAGCTCTCAAAAGCATAAGAAAACCTTTTCAGTAAAAAAAAAAAGTGACCCAAATGGCAGTACCAAATAATTACAATTATGGTGATACACACACACACACACACACACACACACACACACAAAGCCGAAGCTTGACAACAACTAGCTTTAGATTATAAATTGGCTCATTATCAGGAAAAAGATATTTATTGAAACACAGCAATGATCAATGGGCTCATTATCCTCCCGCGGCAGCCAAGAAGTCCTGAAGAAGGCGTCACAAAAACCAGGCGGTTATTTGTACCAGTACTATGTGGCGCACAGCTTCTCCGCGGGATTGGTTTGTTCCGAGGAGAGGTCCAGCGACAAGAATCGGACTTCAGGGTCTTGATCTGATCGTCTGGAAAATAGAACTAATTGAGATGTTCCCCTGGGGGGTGGGGCTTGCTCCATTAGTGCCTGGTTGAGAGCTCAGCAAACTTGAGAAGGACGCCTCAGGGTGGCTCATGTCTTATCATTTAAATATACAGCCACATAGTACGCGGCCTCTTTCACTTCCTTTCTGAAAATGATTTTTACTATCATGTGTTAAACATACATAGTAGCGGGTTCCATTCCAACACTTCCATGGCTGCGTATGGTGCAGTGTGATAGGATCTACCTCTCTTGGTCCCCTCCCGTTCCCACTGAGCTCCTCTTTCTCTCTAGTCCCCCATCGATTCCCATGTCATTGTGTCTGTGGGAATCAGTGAGTTTTAATTAGAGTTTCTTACAGGAACATGGCCATCTTACCAGCAGCTATGGCACCCAAGGAAACATCTCTCCCTCAGTCTGCACTTCCTTTGAAATTTCTGATTCTTTGTTGTTGTTGTTACAGTAGGCTTTTTAAAGAAAGCATTTGCCTATATCTGTGGCCCTTGAAGCATTTTAAATAGTATTCAGCATAGAATACATACCCAAATACCAGATTAACCAGGAGACCCCGTGTGCGACCCTTTACATAACAAGCAGCCCCTGAGGAGTATCAGGAGCGTGAGTGGAGCACACTTTAGGTAGGTTGTTTAGTGTTATGGGATCTCAGTGTGCCTGTTGAGAAGAATGGGAACGTTACTTGCTTAGTAGGGAGGCCTTAGGAAATTACAGAAATCCAGAGCTGGAGAGTTAGCCCAGCGGTTAAGAGTGCTTGGGGCTTTTGCAGAGGACCCAGGTTCAGTTCCCAGCACCCATATGGTAGCTCACAATCTTCCCAAACTCCAGTCCCAGGTGTCCCAACCCCATCTTGTGAACTCCAACACCATCAGACATGCACTTGTTATACATACATACATGTAGGCAAAACACTTGCATAAAACACATCTAAAAAAGCTATACACATCATTATCCTTTTCCTAGGAGTACTAAAGGTAGGAGGTCTGGTAGGGAGTCGTGGACATTTGGGAACTCTCCTTCAGAATGTCCTGAGTGGGGAACATAGAGAGTAGGGGCATTTCTGGCCATAGACAAAACGGGAACATTCATCATCATTTGCAGACTCTCTGGCTCCCTTTAGTATAACTGGCAGTGAAGTATACTTGACTGACATGTTCAAGGCTCAGAAGAATCCAGACAACAAGATGAGCGAGGATCAGAAGGATGGGACTGGAAGACATACACTTCCCTGCCTCACTTCATAAATCAGGAACTGGGACTTACAGACCTAGCAGAGGTTAGGAGCCCAGACTCACTAAAGGTGCTTCATGTTTTTTGTTTGCTGGTTTGTTTTTTTTTAAACCTGAATATTGGAACCTATCACCCATGATAGCCTAGCTTCTCACATAATGAGTGTTCCCAAAACCTCAATTACACACAGCAAATAACCTTCATAAGTCATCTATGGCTCTGCTTCATAGCTTCATTATCTGAGACACAGGTAATCAGGACAGTCCACTGTTGGGGACATTACCAGTCATCCTGGCACAGTGGAAAGGGAACAGGGCTATGCTAGTCAAATTTCTTCTGTTGTGACAGAATCAGCTTAAAGGAGAAAGGGGTTACTTAAAACATGTCTTCACAAGTTTTGGTCCACGGTCACTTTGGTGGCATTGCTAGGGGCCTTTGGGCCAGACTTTATGGCAGGGAGCATGTGGTGTGGTGTAGAGGCTGGGAGGAAAGAAAGAAGGGGTGGGGAGTATGGGGTCTCAATACTCCCTTTAAGGGCAGGTTCCCAGTGACCTAACCTCTTTTTATCATGTCCTCTCTTAAAGGTTCTTCCAGCTATCAGCGACATCAGCCGGGGGGGGGGGCAGTGCCTTTAACACTTTTGGGACTCTAAATCATAACAGTGAGCAAGCACACAAAGATGTTTCAAACACTGCATTTTGGAATTGTCTCCTGACACTGTCTGAACTTTATTGGCTAAGGAAAGCTGCATGGTCACCTCTGAGTGCCGCAGGGCAAGGGTGCTGGAACACCCACGGGCAGGATAACTAAAGGACGGAACCAAAATATTTGACAAAGAGCAAATGAGTGGATCACAGATGTTGACAGAGGTCCCACACAGGTTGCCTTGACAACCAAACAAAGTATTTTTATATATGAGGTGTGAGTGACATGTTAATTGTGACAAGCATTTGCTATGAATATGATGATTAGATAGTGAGTTAGTGATGGGGCTGTGAACTAGATCCCGGGTACTAATAAAAAGGCAAAAAATATTTGTGTGTAATAACTGTGAATCACGGACAACTATGGACCAAATACCTATAAAGCTGATGGTGGGGGGAGGGAGGGAGCTGAGAACAGATGGAGTGAAAATGAAGGACGATGAAAAAGAAACGAGTGACATTGGGAGAGGCAGGGAGACAGGACAGATAAAGTCCAACTGTGGAACAGAGTGAAAGAAACCGTCAGGGAGACTGTGGTCTCTGCAGCCTTTGAAATGCCCTGCCACAGAGGTCCATGCCCTCAGACCTCTCCTGCACCTTGGGTTGGAGTCCTGCTAGTATATCTGCTGTGTTGTCACAAACATGCAGTTCTGTGGCTAGTATCTCTGGCACCTCCTTCTCAGGCCTGCAATCATTCTTACCAGCCTGGAGTCAGTGTTGGATGGGATAGCCAGAGCCTCCCTCAACGTGAAAAGAGATTTCTGGATCTTAGTCATGGGTGATCAGAGCAATTGCTCTGTGAGGCTGCTGAATGGGAGCAAGGACAAGAACTCACCTTCAAATATCATCAGCGATGTGCCCAATACTCCAGTAACTTCAAAACTCATCATGCATCAGGCTACCTTATTGTGTCCTTTATCTAGATGGGGAAATCGAGGACACTGAGTTACCGAGCTTGGGCAGGCTCGCACAGTAGCACATAGTTGATCTGAGGATTGCATTCAGCCCTGAATCCATGTCCATTGTTAGCATAATATAATTACTGCTAATGCCCATTTGAGGGACTACAAAGTGTTTTGTGTCTCAATAAAACAGTGGGATTTTGATTTTAGGACCTGGATATACAAAATTTAAAAACTTAAGCTGAACTTCTTGGTATGGGCCTGTAATCCTAGTTACCTAGGAGGGTGAAGCAAGAGGATGCCAAGTTCAATGCCTAACTGGGCTATAGAGTGAGTTCAAGGTCAACTTAGGCTATTTAGTGAGACTCTGTCTCAAAGAAGTGAAGAGAAGGCTGGGGATGCAGCTTAGTGGTAGAAGGCTTGCCTGGTATATGCAAAAGCCCTGGGTTCAATCCCCAGGGCTACATTCATGAAATAATAATCTAGAGCTTGCTGTAAGGGGCTTACTCCTCTCCTTCACACCCAGGGGGGATTCGCTGCATATAAAATAACAACTGACAATTCTCCATTGCTGCTGATTATTTTTATGCCGTTGTCTCCAGAAACAGCCAGTATACACATTAACACTTCCTTAGGGCCTGCAGAATGTGTGTGGGACTCAGTATAAGGTTCCTTTTTGAGCAGCGGTTCTCCAGAGCCTTGGATGCAGAACTGTCTCCATGATTGTTCCAAGCATCTGTTTCTGCACTGATTGCCCGCTCCGCTCTCCACCAGTCTCCTGTGGACCAGCCCTAGCTGTGGCAGCTGGAATTTTATTGCTGAGTCAGACAGTCAGCCCTAATTGCCTGTATCAACCTCCAGCTGTGCCTCTTCCTTAGGCAGGAAAGCTTTTCTCTTAGAGCTTGGAGCACTGCCTAACTGGATCAGATGCCCATGCTGGCAGCACTGGCCACCTAGAGGGTCTTCTATAATGTTTGAACACACAGGTTCTGCCTAGAGGTGTTGGAGGAGGGGGCCACTTGTTCATCCCAGCTGCTCAGCTAGCTTAGCCCAGAAATAATCACACAGAAACTGTATTCATTAAATCACCGCGTGGCCTATTATCTCTAGCTTCTTATTGGCTTACTCTTATATTAATTTAACCCATTTCTAATAATCTGTGTATCGCCACATGAAAGTGGCTTATCAGCAAAGTTTCGGCATGTCTGACTCTGGCGGTGGCTCCATGGCATCCCTCTGACTCTGCCTCCTTTCTCCCACCATTCAGTCTAGTTTTCCCCGCCTACCTAAGCTCTGCCCTATCAACAGGCCAAGGCAGTTTCTTTATTCATTAACCAATAAAAGCAACACATAGACAGAAGGACCTCCCACACCATAGAGGAAGACAAGGAGTCCTTTGGGTCTCTATCTTTTATATATCCCTTCCAACTCCACCTTACTAGTCCACACTCACTGCCACACGTGGAGATGCTGCCCTCTGTGGGTCATATGGATGGATCTGGGGTTCCCTGCTAGTGAGTATCCAGGGAGGAGACCTGAGGAAAGTAAGGCATGTGTTTCCTTGGCATCTTCCTTGTAGGATATCATCAGATTTTTTTTTTCAGAGAGAAAGTCAAAACTACCCTCAATGGCCCCAAAGCTTGAAGTTTTGACTTCTGCTAAGCATTCAGTCCCCCTGCTTTGGGGGTATAGAGAATAGTTGTCTTCACATTATTGCTCTTCCTGGTACCCAGGGGCTTTGCCTAGATGGGACTTTCCAGATACTCCCATAAGAGGCGGAGTATATTGCTCTTTTCCCTTGATTTGGCTCCATGACTTGCTTTGTCCAACGAACATGTGCCAAACTGTCTGTATGCCAGGCCAAGTCTAAGTCCTAAGAAGCATGTCATATCTCTGTGTGCCTCTGCCATCTCTAGAAGAGTTTTTCCTGGCAGTTGGTACCTCTTCACTGGGGAACTTGGAAAGAACATCTGTGGGACTGACCAAAGTCACGTCAAGCACGGTTGGAAGCCAGATGGAAGCAGAGTCCTCAGTAAAGATCAGCTACTTCCAGTCAATCCAAACACCCAGGGAAAGTAGATACTTGGGGTTGCGTCTTCTTAAGAGCACACAATAAAGGGTGGTAGCATCCCACTGTTTCTCCCAGAAATTCTTCAGTATCCCTTGTCTCTATGGTCTGCTCCTACACCGTAAGTACTTCCTTTCTGGTGCCCTTGAGGAACCATCCTAATCTGAGTGCTCCTGAAGGAATGGTACAAGTGCTGGGCCAGTGCCTCCACATCACCCCACCACATCAGCATCAAAGCACAAAACATGACAGGACCAGATGTTCTCTCCCTTTGTTTCCAGCTAGCTACTCAATATTCACCTGAAAACCCTGCCCCCTCTTAAGGAAGCAGGGGGAGGGAGGAGGGTTAGTGGGGGAGCGGGAGGGGACTGGGAGAAGGGGAGGAAGTGTAAATTTTTTTGAATGAAAAATAAAAGAATATAAAAAAATATATTCACCTGAAACTCTTGGTCTTAGAAGAGCTGATAAGAGCTTGCATTACTCTTTCTATGCATTAACTTTTAATGTGGAAATATCTTCAAACATATACACAGAGACAGTTGACATTATAGTGAACATCCATGTATACCTATGTCTGGGCTCCAGTGACTGGACATTTGGCAAAGTCTTATTTCATCTGCTCCTCCCTTGTTTGTTTTATCTCTTGAAATCCAATGGCCTTTGAATCTGAAGGAGAGAAGAGAGTGGTATATGGGAAGGTTTGAGGGGAAGAAAGAAAGGAGGAGTACTGTAATTAAACTATAATCTCAAAAGTAACAACAAAAATTGGGGCTGGAGAGATGGCTCAGAGGTTAAGAGCACTGACTGCTCTTCCAGAGGACCTGGGTTCAATTCCCAGTATTCACATGGCAGTTTACACCTGTTTGTAACTTCAGTTCCAGGGCAATCTGACACCCGCATACAGACATGCACATAGGCAAAATACCAATGAATAGGAAACAAAAATGTAAATAGAAAGAAGGAAGAGAAGGAGAAAGAGAGAGAGAGAGAGGAAGGAAGGAAGGAAAGAAGATCTACTGCTTGTAGCCTCAGGATGTCTAGAATTCCTGCTGCAGGTCTCACCTTCTGTACTCATGTGATGTTGATCCCCCTTCCTTCTCTGCTTTTGTCTGCTCCCTCCTGCCCACCCATCTCTTGGGTGGTTGTTTGCTTGTTTTCTTTCTTTCTGTTTAAACTTTTGATGTGTGTGTCTGTGAGGTGTGTGTCTATGTGCAGGAGGCCATAAATTGAATCATGTGCCTTCCTCAGTCTCTCTCCACCTTATTGTTGAAGACAGGGCCTCTTTCTGTCCCTGGAGCTGACTGGCTGGACCGACTGCCCAGCAAGCCCCTGGATCCTTGTGTGTCCATCGCCCAGAACTAGGATTACATGTGCATACCATTGAACTCAGCTTTTTGGATGCTGGGGACCGAACTTAGGTCTTCATTCTTGAGTGGCGAACAGTTTACCAACAAAGACATCTTCCCAAGTCCCGTTTCTTATTTTTAATTCCTGGCCTGGCTCTTTGAAGTCTGTGTTCCTGGGCTGGAGAACTACTTCCGCACGTGAGCTACCTGCCACCAAGCCTGATGACCTGGGATCCACGTTCAATCCCTGGGATCCATGTGGTGGAAGGAGAGAACCAACTCTTGGGGGTGGGTCTCAAATAAAAATTTCAAGTATCCTTTCCACAGCTCTTGAATTTCCCCTGGCCAGTTAGAGATTCTTGTAACATTTGAATGTTATTCCTGCCAAAGGAGATAGTCAACATGCTATGTAATCTGTATGTTTGTGCAACCTCATGAGAGTCTCTTTGTTCAGAAGAGGCCCACTTGCCTTGGCGGTGGACGCTGTCTCCACAGAAATACTGGCAGTGTGAAGATTCTAACTCTTCTGTAGGACTTTGAGTGCCCTCAAGGCAGGAATGGTCTGTTACTCATCTTTTTATACATCCCCAGTGTCTGGAACATAGGAAACAATGTTTGGTTGAACTGCATCTAAATTGGCGCTGGGACTAGAGAATAAGATCCAGAATGGGTACAAACGTTGCCAGCCAATCACAGGGAAAGCTGCCAAACTTCTATGAGCTGAAAGGCTGGGGTCACTCGCTCCCTGCAGCCAAAACCCCCAAGGTTGTCAAATGTTAGACACACTTGCGAAGCTAGGAGTTCAGGTGGACGGTTGGATTGTTCTTCCTTAAACCTATCATTCCCCAAGGTGGGTCTCTGACAGGAACCCAGTGAGATGTCTGACAGAGACAGTCGATGCCAAACCCATTGGAGATATTTTCGACACCTGGGGCTACAGCTGTAGTCCCAGACTTAATCTATAATGCCTTTTCCCTTTTTTAGGGAGGTCAAAACGACTAACAAACAAGTAGCAAATGTGAAGCCGGCTTGTTATGGTGCAGACGTGATTAGCTATGAGGTCACATGGACCTGGGTCTCAATTCTGCTCACTAGCTGTGTGATTCTTAGTGAGTGATGTCTCTCCTCTGAGCCTCATATTCCTCATTCATGATTTTTTTTTATTGTTAAACCAAATGAAATCCCCTCCATGGAACTGTTTTATATACTGTAGAGCACGGCTCAAGTATTAGGCATAATTGGAATATATTAAAATTGCATTTAGTCAATTCACAATAATTGTTGTGGAGAAGATTGAATGAGATAATATCCTTGGAAATGTTTTATTCTCTGTAAAGCACTGTTTACATGTTAGCTATAATTAGAATATATTAAAATTGCATTTAGTCCTTGCTATGGTTTGGGTATGAAGTATCCTGTTAAAGGCTTGGTCACCAGTAGGTGGATCCAATTATTGAGCTTGAGGGCTCTGACTAAATCAATGGATTAATCCATGGATAGGTTCACAGTTTGATGACAATATTAGGGAATGGTTAGAACTAGGATATAGGGCCAGGTTCAAGAAAGTAGGTCATAGATGTGTGGCTTTGTCTTTGCTGTCTTCCTGCCTGTCTATGATGTTTACTTTTCAGACCCAAGACAATCCTCTCTGAAATCAGTTTTCTCAAATATTTGTCACAAGAATGAAAACCAACTAGCACAGTCATTATACAGCACAAGCATGCACACACACACTAAGTATAGAAGGCCATTTTTAGATATCAAGTTAACTGGCCATAGGTGGCTGTAAAGGGTTATGTCGGCTTTAATTGTCAACCTGACACAACGTAGAATCACCCGGGAAGAGTGTCTCAATGAGATACTGTTTACATTGGGTTGGCTTATGGACATTTCTGGGTGGAAGTGACTTAATTAAGGGAACTGATGTGGGAAAATCTAGCCTACTGTGAGTGTCACCATTCTCTAGGAAGGGGAGAGCTGAGCTGTAGGAGTGGGGAAGGAGAGCTGAGCATAAGCAAGCAAATTCACTTCTCTCTCTCCTCTACTGTGGGTGTGATGGGACTAGCTGCTTGAAGCTCCTGCCTTGACCTCCCCACAATGGAATCAGAAAGTAAAAATAAATCTATCTCTCCCCTAAGTTGCTTTTTGTTGGGATCTTTTATCATAGTAACAGCAATGCAACTAGGGCAGTGTCTATGCATTTGATCAAATGTTGTCCTGGGACAAGGTCTATGCGTTCGATCAAATGTTGTCCTGGTTGTATGTGTGTGACGATGTTTCTGGGTGAGATTACTAAGGATTTGCATATTGAATAAAGCAGATTGTGTTCCCTTAATGTAGGTGGGTTCTCACCCAACCGACTGAATACCTCAGTAGAACAAAAAGCCAGTAAGGGAACTTCTGACTGGTTGCTTGACCTGGGACATAGGACTTTTCTTTCCTTTGGACTTAAACAACTGACTCTTGTTGGATATTAGGTTTGCTGCCTTTTTGACTGGACCTTTGGCTGTTGGCTCTCCTGAGTCCCAGGCAGCTCTTCAGACTTAGTCTTGAACTCAACGTAGCAACATGGGTACCTGTGGCTCCCTAGCTTCCTAATTGCAGCTCTCAGGGCTTTGCAACCTCTATAACTCAATCCCTTATATATGTATGTATGTATCATCTATCTATCTATCTATCTATCATCTATCTATCTATCTATCTATCTATCTATCTATCTATCTATCTATCTATCTATCTATCTATCTGCCATCTCTTCCATCTATTTGATCTTCTATCTCCTGTTGGTTCCGATTCTGTAGAAAAGTCTTATTAATTAATACGAATGGTCAAAGTGATGCATATTAGCTCACTATTATACATTCCGCGTTCTACTTGGCACTGTGGTAGAGGTGAAAGATTTTGTAAGTTACAGCTTCCTGACTTTTACAAGCCAGTTGGAAGATGAGACTAATCTATTTCCTACTCACCACGTTTCTGCAGCAAAGGAAAAGTTCCTGGCATGAACAGGAACATTTCTTTCCGTTTCATTTTTTACTCTTTACCAGTGAAGAGTGGTGTGATTGGTGAGCTTGGAAAAGGGGGCTGAGCAAGGAGGCCCAGCATCTCTGCCTCCTCTCTTCCTGAACTATGGAGCAGGTAGAATGCATGCTCTCCCTGCAATGCCGCAAAGGAGGCCTGTTGTAGGGAAGGATGCAACGAGCAGCGAGAGTCGAGCTCTCAGCAGTGTTGGGCAGGCTCTGTGGACAGAGTGTGGGAAATGAGCTGCACATTGGGCACATTAGTCTTTACCCTCGACCCTGTCTTTTCCTTTCATTGTTGCACCTTAAACCTCCTAGTTTATGAGACACGCCTGCCAAATTCTTACAAGGTAGACTTACCCTCAGACCCCCTTATCTCCCAACCCTAGATTCTTTAGACTAAACCAGTGCTTTGGTATTCCACAAGGTCCCCCTGATCGGTTGTGTTGCTGTGAAGGCATTTTATAAATGAAATCAGTACACGCATAGTCAGTGGTTCTGTGCTGGCTGGTTTTATGTCAGCTTGACACAAGCTAGAGTCATCAAAGAGGAAGGAGCCTCAGCTGAGAAAATGCCTTTATAATATCCAGCTGTAAGGCATTTTCTTAATTAGTGATTGATGAGGCCTTGAGGGCCCAGCACATTGTGGGTGGGGTCATCCTTGGGCTGGTGATTCTGTAGGAAAGCAGGCTGAGCAAGCTGTGAGGAGTGAGCCAGTGAGCAGCTCCTCTCCATGACCTCTGCATCAGCTCCTGCCTCCAGGTTCCTGCTCTGCTTGAGTTCCTGTCCTGACTTCATTAATGATGAACAGTGCTGTGGAAGTGTAAGCTGAATAAACCTGTTCCTCCCCTACTTGTCTTTTTGCTCAGGGTGTTTCATTGTAGCAATAGAAACCCTAACTAAGACAGGTTCTAAGAAAGAACTACTGTTTTGGAAAATCTGTAATAGTAAAAAAGATTTCAGTACATAGCTCAGACTTCCCTGAGAAGGTAGATATTATCCAATGTAGTACAGCACTTAAGTGTCTCTGGTACCTTTCCTGGAAGTCTGCTCTATCAATTTCAGACTTGCCTGGCTGGGCCCACAATGATGTACGCCCATTGTAATAAATCTTGTTAACTGAATATTCTTTCCGGCCATCCAGTTACCAAATAACCATACAGAGACTTATTATTAATTATAAATGCATGGCCAATAGCTTAGGATTGTTACTAACTAGCTCTTACAACTTAAATTAACCCATATTTATTATCTACGCATTTCAATGTGGCCATACCTTTTTTCGGTATGGCGTGTTCATCTTGCTTCTCCCTGAGTCTCCTGGTGACCCTGCCCTCTCTTTTTCCCCATCTGCAAGCCCCACCTAACCTCTTCCTACCTAGCTATTGCCATTAGCTCTTTATTAAACTAATGAGAGCAACACATCTTCACAGTGTACAAAAGATTATTCCACAAATATCCCCCTTTTTGTCTAGTTAAAAAGAAGGTTTTAGTTTTAGCATAGTAAAACTATATAGAACAAAACAGTTATCAAATAAGAATTACAATTACAATATTTAGTTCATTCATATTTGGCAAATTTAGAGAATATTATCTAAATTATCTATTACCTATCTTTGTGAATTTAAAGTTTTGTATCTAATTTACTTTTTATCATAACTAAGAAGAACTATAAATCTAACTATTTAGTCTTTAACTCCATTAGAGACCCCAGAAGGATGTAATATTACTTAATGACCAGGACATCTGGCTGCTGGACAATCACCCAAAGTTCCTTTGCAACATTGGGGTATCTATCTATCTTTGAACTCCAGGCATACTTATATCTGACAGACATTTCTGAGAAGCAAGAAATTTTGAAGGACTGTCCTACCTTGTCTTGGCAAGGTTAAGCAGCTACTTTCTTTTGCATCCTGCTGGTTTAGTTTGGACAGCACACTGTTAGCAGTTGAGGCAAGGGTAGTTTCTTGCCCAAATGACTAGCTTTTGCCACAAAGAAAGTAAATTCCATGCAGAGTTTCTTTGATGCCCATAATCTTCTCTGAAGTAGATTGGTACTGTCAGGAACAGATGTGTCTCACTGTCATGAAAAGCCTTATGCTATTAAACACCTTAAATGTCATATTCTTTAGGTCTTTGAAGTGTTCGAAGATCACTTATCTATCTAAAATATATCTGTTTAATCTTGAAAACATACCTAATATGACTACAAGTTGATTATTATAGATTACTAACTACTAAATTGTTTCTTACTAATACATTACATTTTAAAGTGAGTCACATAAGGACAGACAAGAGTAGAAACATACATACAGTATAGCAAAACTAAGTTTAAATTTGTAGCAATAAACCAAAATTCCTACCAATGTAAAATATTTTGAGATTAATAGTCATTTTTGGATTAAAGTAGATTCAATAATCTACTTTTTTTCTCTATCATTTCCCTTTTTCTTCAGAAAGAGATCCTTGAATCTAACTCTGTTGAGGGCCATGAAAATATACAGCAGAGCCAACTAGTATTCAGATGTCAACACCAGAGGAATGTTCTCTGATATAGGAGAATCCCATTCAGGGTCCTGCAGGACCACTAACTCTGGAAACTGTTGCTCCTGTCTGTAATTTCACAAGTGCAGAAGCAGCTATGGTGTTTCCCCAATACCTACACTGTAGTGTGTAATCTCATATGATGCATATATATAATCTTATGATTGCATCTCAATCTTATGGGTACATGTATCCATGGATGGCCAGGAAGATGACTTCTCATTAATCTGTATAATTTTGATCTATAGAAAACATAGTAGGCTATGCTTCATAGCTAGATATATTGTCCCATGAGGATCATAAGACACTTAAAAGCCTGTTTTGAGTTGGGCGGTGGTGGCACATGTCTTCAATCCCAGCACCTGAGAGGCAGAGGCAGGTAGATCTCTGTGAGCCTGGTCTATAGAGCAAGTTCCAGGATTGTCAGCCTGGTCTACAGAGCAAGTTCCAGGACAGGCTCCAAAGCGACACAGAGAAACCCTGTCTCAAAAAACAAACAAACAAAAAACCCCAAAACCAAACCAAACCAAAATAAAACAAAAAAAGCCTGCTTTGTTCCTTTCACTCAAACCACATATAATTAGCTCATTTTCACCTCAGAGCAAGTTCATACTAGACTGAATATTTCTGTAAATGGATCATAAGTTAAAAACTTTACAGATATGCATAAGGTCAGAGTTGCAGATGTCTAACCAAGGTTACTAAAACAAAGGAAGCTAAAAAATCAGCCCAGTTCTTCACTTGCCAAGTCCGACTGATAAGACCTGACTCTGTGTAGATCTCTCTGCAGCTTGTCTCAGCAGGCACTGTGCTCCCAGCCTCTGGTCACAGTCTTACACCAGGAACGTTGAAGCCTTGCATTACCATGGTAAATAGCTCAACTCCTTATGGTTTACCCAAGGAATGTGCTGTGACCAATGAGATGTAATTCTTGCAACTTTTTTCTTTTTGCCTTAAGCATCCTATAAAAAATATATTTAAATGAGGTGAATGGAGAAGCAAGGGAGAATTGGAGCTTGAAAGAACTGGAACAGAGAATTGAAACAAAGGAGAGCTAGAAGCTGTAGAGGTGGACTCAGAGCTAGCAGAAGAATAAAGAGCATGACTAGAAAAGCATGTGTGTAAGTTCATTCCGTATCCTTCAGATAGACAACCTTTAAACTCAATTTTGCTTTACTGTGGACCTTTTCTTCAAACCTTGGAGGTATCCCTGAAAAGCTGGACTCTCAGGCTACTGTTACAATTCCTTTTTTCCTGATCATGGCCAATAACAACTTGTAGCCAACACCCCCAAATGATGACAAACATCCATAATCCACCTTTAGGGAATGTGGGAGTTGTCTTTCCTAGACTGCTTCCTTTTGTCTGGTGGCACGACATTTTGGAGGGAGCCCTGAAAAAAATCAGGATAATGGTCAAGTCCTGGCTGGAGTAGTCTGTGAGACTGGACCATCTCAGCCAGCAGTCTTGAAGCTGTTCTGGGTGCAGAACTCTGAGAGACTACAACAGAAGTGCTCTGAGATATTGGATCACCCGGGTCATTCATGTTTATTGGTGTCTGGTCCCCTTGCTTTGAAAATACATAAACTTTCAAAGGTAGCATACATATCTGCATTAATACAAAGTAAAGGTTGTGCATTGTACACAAATCAGCTAAAGATGATTTTTTTTCCTGTACTGTAGTTCTTTTAGGTTTATTTTATTTTGTGTGTGTCTGTAGTCAGGATTTTTAGTGGGGTCTTCCTTGCTCAAACCTGATCTTCTTCAATCCTGAATGAACCCATACCCTTTCATTTTCTGTGGGAACAAAAGCATAACCTCTTTCCCAAAGCAACACATCTTTTGACTTCCATTTTGAAGTCAAGACATGTTTAAAATATATTGGTTGGTTTATTCTAGCAGCCTCCATAATCCAGTGTCTCTCAGGAGCTATTGCTTGTTAACCAATACTCAAAAAAGTCAAAGACAACAGAATATCATACAGGATCCAGACTCCCTGGGTATTTTCCATCTTTATGTGACCTTTCCAATTTATATTACTTTGCTCTTTCTTTAAAGACTTTGTTATTTTTAACTATTTTTTATGACTGCTTATACCATTAACCAGCTTAGCTCATGGTATGGTGGCCACTTGCTCCTCCCACCTTGGTTCCCTGACAACCTAGCCTTATGGCAGAGGTACTAGCAGGAGCCATGTTTACCTACCCCACTCTGGGAAGTTTCTGGGTCCACGCTGCTGTAGGCATTTCTACCTAGTCTCATGCCATTAAGTAGTGTTGAGGCAGGCGGATCTCTGAGATGGAGGCCAGTCTAGTATACAGAGTGAGTTCTAGGACAGCCAGGTCTACACAAAGAAACCCTGTCTTGAACAAAAACAAACCAAACAACAACAAAACCCTGTGAATTGTGTCCCCTGCTGTGCATACCCACTTCTGTCCATTTTTAAAAGTCTAAGCTGTCTTAGTCCCCAGTGGTGTCCTTACTGCCTCTCTACTTAGGCATTTTCAGTCAATGACTTGAACAAAATTAATTTTCAGATATTTCAGTCAGTGAAGCTTTGCCCTCTGTTGCCAAAGTTATGGTGTTCAATTTTCAAGAACACAGCGAATTTACAAGCATCCCTAAATTCAGGGTCTGGTAGGCCCTCTGGAGTTTCCCATGCACATGTAACTTAGCAACCAGGAGGATGGAAGTGTATTCTATCATCTTCAAACCTCCTTACATTTGCAGCAACCCTGCCATTTTCTTGGTTGACACCTACTCTGGCTGTTTTTTAAAAAGCCTCTGGAAAAGGCCAGTAAAAGGAGGTGGACAGGATGGGAGTGCGCAGTCAGAAGGCCACAAACTCAGCACTCCTACCTGATCTTGTTTCCATCCTTTGTCCCTCTCTTCTCCTCCCCACCCATTTCCTCTCCTTCAAAGAAAAATATTGATTCCTTGTGGATTTCACATCATGCGCATGGCCCCATCCCCTCGCATTTGCCCTCTGTCCTGGCAACCCCTCCCCCCAATCAAAACCAAATTTAAAAGAAAAACCAAGGGACTGGAGAGATGGCTCAGTGGCTAAATAGCACTGACTGCTGTTCAGGAGGACCCCGGTTTAATTCTCAACACCCAACTGACAGGTCACAACTGTCTATAATTCCAGTTCCAGGGGACCTAACACCCATGGCAAAACAGGAATGCACATAAAACAAACAAATAAACAAACCAAAACCCAAATAAAGCTGTAGTATGGCCAGCTGAGACACACAGTTTAACCTCTGGTCCATTCCTCTTTATCTGGCTGGAGGCCCCTGGCTTCTGCTACGCCACTGCCACTGACAATGGGCTCTCACTGGGGCTCCTCCTAGATATCCTGTTGTTGTCCTGTGTCATGGAGATCCTGCTGCAGCATGGGCCGCACGGCATGGCGACCATTGCTGCTTGACTAAGTTCTAGCATTTCGACATTGTAGACCACACTTCTCCAGTATCTTCTTACTTTTATTTTTATTGATTGTCACTATTAAAGTCTTCCCTTTTGGGAAATAGTGTATGGATTTTGATAAAGGATAAAACATGTAGCTTCCTAAACAAATAATTCTTTGGGGAAAAAATCCCCCCCACCACAGAACCATGAATTTCATTGTATCCTCCTAATTACACCAAGAACAGGAAAGTTAGAGATTTACTAGACACCCCTGATCCCAAGGATGAAATGACAACAATTCAGATCCGGAGCCTGAGGTCATTAAGGGCAAGAGTTCAGTTAATAAAATTGGAGAAATCCCAATGGTATAATGGGAAAAAAATAAGACATCAGTACCTTCCCTTTTGGGAGCGTTATGAGGGGAACTGCCTAGTAGAGTAAGACTAAGAAATTGTAGTATAGCATCTGCTCCCCAAAAGAAGTCCTTTTCCAAGGCCAGGCATTTGGATAGGGGGGTCTCTATTCCCTGAGGGGCATGAGGAAAGTTTCTACTTTATAAAGCACTCATTCTTTTCTCTAGCAAGAGGAACTTGTGGCCCTTCGTTAATATATGAGTGGTGCCTATTGTCAAGGTCAGTGCTACCATGCTCACAGTGCCCCTTGTCTTGCATTTAACCTATGTGCAATTATACTGCATAAAAGGTGTACTCTTTCCTCAATTAAATGCTGCTGGCAGTGTAGGTTGGGGTGGGCTAACATACAGCCCTGGTTCTGGTCCTGCGTGGTAGCTGGGTTGGTGAGCCTGCAGCTTTCCCTCAGTGACCCTACCCAGGCGAGCTCTCCTGCACTGCCTGGGCTAGCTCACCCGATGCACCTATAGCAAGGAGCAGGGCCAGTTCTCTGGCTCGCGGACCCTCAGACCCAAGTTCTACCCACGCACATTGCCAGGGCCAGCTCTACTGTTTTACCCTGATTGATGTATCGGTATGGGGTGGGGGAGGGTCAGCTCTCCTGCTCTCCTGCCCTCAGGGCTGGCTCACCTGTGCCCCCCAACAACAGGGTCAGAGCTAGTGTGCTCTCCTGTGCCGGGTGTGGGAGAGGCCTTTTCTCTCCTTTTTAAGTGAGCAACACTTCTTGCTTTTTGCATTATGGCCTGCCTGTCTAACTTGGGTTATTTTAGTGGTATAAAAATGGTCAATTTTAGTGTTTTGTCAGTTTTCTTTTGTTTTTTTGTGAAGGGCAGCCATTTGCCTTCTTTCCCTCACAGAAGGTCCAGCTCAGAGGCTCCAGTTTTTCTGTATGCATAATGTCTTTGCAATGCCACTTTTATTATCCTCAAATATTGTAACTCAGAGGCAATATCACTTTATACACATAATTTCAAAATATCTATATATTTAACATAAAAGAACTATTAGGAAAACTAATTTGGAATGGAATTGCACACACACAGAAGCTAGAAGGTTGAAACTCCATTTTAGATTTCTGAATTCTTCTTTCAGGTAATGCCAAGTCTTTTGGAACATACACACACACACACCACATCATACACAACAACTCACACAGATACTACACACACATACACACACACCATACTACATACCACACGCATATACTACACACACATATCCCACTACACACCACATACGCACACCACACTACACACCACACACATACACTACACATAGACACCACTACACACCACATACACACCATACACACACCACACACATACACTACACGTACACACCATACTACAAACCACACACATATACTACACGCACACACCACGCACACACACCATACTACACATCACATACATACACTACACACACACACCATACTACATACCACGTACATGCCCCATACTACACATCACAGATACACCACACACACACCACACACACTGTATGCATGAGCACCATACATAGACACCACATTATACACTGCCCCCCATACATACGCACATATATACCACACACACACACCACACCACACACACATACAACACCACACACACATACAACACATACATACACACTATACACACTAACACCATACACAATACCATACTACACACCACATACACACCATACACACACCACACACACACACACACACAAACAAACACACATAAACATGAATATTCTCCTCACAAGAGAACATCAATTTCTCTAGAGCGTATAGTTCAAATCCGCAGCAGAGCAGTGTTCTGTACCAGCCTGCATCACAGTTTGCATGTTTGCGGGCCAGCTGCCTCTTCCCATCAAGCCACAGGGTGAATTTTAGTGTCTTCAACTCAGCCCTCTTCTGATCTGTTTTTCATCTCCTTGTACTTTCTAGAAATCATAAACGGGGCTCACTAGAAAACCACAACTTTCTGTTTGATGAAAGCCATCAAGATGGTGAAGCCCAGGCTGCAGCCTTTTATTAGTGTGTATGGGCCAGTGAAGCATCAAACGAAGCTCCATCCTCTCAGGCTACATTTAGGCTGAAGTAGAGGAAGTGGGAGGTGTGAAAGGCAATTTAATTCTTTGTTCTTCCAGAATAGCCTTTGTGTTTTGTTTTGGTTTGGTTTTGGTTTCTCTGTGTAACAGCCCTAGCTGTCCTGGAACTAGCTCTTGTAGACCAGGCTGGACTTGAATTCACAGAGATCCGTCCTCTGCCTCCCGAGCGCTGGGATTGAAGATGTGAGCCACCACCGCCCGGCCAGAATAGCTTTGTATAGATTGTTACAGTCTCTAAATTTTAACCTTACCTTTAATTTTAAAAATAATGGTAGGGGTCGGGGAAATGGCTCAGTAGGTCTCAGCGTTGCTGCACAAGGATAAGGACTGGAGTTCAGATCTACAACCCTGGAGCTAAGAAGGAGGAAACAGACCAATTAGGGTTTGTGGCCAGCCTGTCTAGCCACATTGGCAAATTCCAGAGTCAGTGAGAGACATTTTCTCAAAAAATAATCTTGAGGGTTACGTCAACCTGTCAAGTGAGGTCCTTGGAAATGAGTGGCTCTGACTTGGAGGTGAAGCTCAAAAGTACAAACAATTCTTTCTCTCTCCCTCTCTTTCTCTTCCCGTGTGTGTGTGTGTGTGTGTGTGTGTGTGTGTGTGTGTGTCTGTCTGTCTGTCTGTCTGTCTAGATTCAGAGTTGAATTTTATAAACAGATGGTACCAGGGGCATCACAAACTTGATTTTTTTTTTAACTTCCCTAAGTGAGGCCCCTACTTCACCCCACTAGTATATGGGACTATAAGTACACAGCACTGTGCTTTGTCATTGGTAAAATTCTTAGGATTCTGAATCCAACTGTCTTTGATCTCATTATCCAGGGAGACCAGGATGTCACCACTAGTAAGGGGGAAGGAAATCCCAGAAGTGTTAACACTATTGATCACTGGGTAGAATGATCTTGTGCAGAAATAAAGGAAGAATACGACTGTAGCTTTTATTGGCCTTCCATTGGCCTGTGACTTGAAGCAGCATGAACTCAATATAGACACTCCATTATTGATGTTCCTACAAAACCTGCATTTTAATACCCCTCTTGAACTCAGGTTGATAGAAATAGTCTTGTATCCTAATGATCTGAAACTGGAGATAAAAATAGATGTTGTACCTTCCGGAACAAGAGGGTACTTGTCCTCCTGGGAGCTGAAGAAATGTCTTTAGTGTCATGGCCAGAGAATGACCTTGGTAATTGGTTCTGAGTAATTAACCATGGTCAGTGCTCTTAATGCAAATTATTCCAAAGCTAATATCGTGACATCTGTGACAGACACCCCTCCCCCCAAATTCAACTGATTTAAATAAACTACAAACCAACAACCAACAACCACATTAAATGTATCCAAAATCCATATACCTGCTACAGTCATTCATCTTTTGTGGGGACCAATTCAACTTGTCAAATCCACTGAAAAGCCATATGATTGAATATGCTATTGAATATTTTTGTGTGTATTTGTTTGTATATATGTTATGTATGTGTGTGTGTGTGTGTGTGTGTGTTGCAGGCACATGTGGGTCACAGCATACATAGGGAGGTCAGAGGACCATCCTGTCTGTCAGTTTTCATCGTCTACCTTGTTCGGGACAGTCTCTTGTCTTCCTGATGTGCACACAGGGCTAGATGGTCCTTGAACTTGCCAAGATTCTCTTGTCTCCACCTCCCACATTGCTGTAGGATCACTGGGATTAGGATGGGTGCTGTTGTGCCCGGCTTTGCCTAGGTTCTGGGGATCCAAACGCAGGTCTTCACACTTGCTCAGCGAGCATTTCACCCACTAACCCATCTCCCCGACCCTTGAGTGTTGCCAATAACCATGGAAATCACTGTTAACTTCTGCTTTGAATATTACCTATCAACCACGCTTCTATAAGTTTGTGTAGAACCTGGCGAGACGCATTTCAGTCTTTAAAATGGGGCCATGTCCTTACCACCCAGGTAAGCGTGTTCCCACGCAGCAGCATGCTGGAGATGGTATGCTTCCTGGCTTGAGCCATGCCTGTTTCCCCACCAGTAGCCATGTTCAGTATTGTTGAGCTGTGAGCTTGAAACTGGTCACTGCGGGAGTGTTTAAACATGATGAAGTTGTCCAGTCTTGTTCTCACTGTGTAGCCCGTGCTAGCCTGGAGCTCACTGTGTAGCCCGTGCTAGCCTGGAGCTCACTGTGTAGCCCGTGCTAGCCTGGAGCTCACTGTGTAGCCCGTGCTAGCCTGGAGCTCACTGTGTTGACCAGACGGGTCTGGAACTTTACCTCCTGAGTGCTGGGAATGCATCTGAATTCTTAATGAAGGACATTTCACCTCCCTAAAGGACTTTTGGCAATCTTTAGGGATATATGTCACAACTTTGGGGTTGCTGCTGACATCTAGTGGGTAGGAACCAAGCATACCACTTCATATCCCTGCGATGCAAAGGACAGATCCCCATCTCCATAGCAGTAATTATCTGGTCCCACATGTCCTTAGCATTGAGGCTGATTTTGAATTATACCAGAGAAGTTGGCAAACATAACCCCTGGCCAGGCCATTCTCCAGCTCTGCCCTCCGTCCTCCTCCTCTCTCTCTCTCTCTTTCTCTCTCTCTCTCTCTCCCCATCTCCCTGTTTTTGAGTACCAGTTATCAGCTCCTAACCCAGAAAGTGATTCCTTATACTCTCAAGTAAAACCCCTAATTCTTTTTAGAAACCAGATGGAAGGATAAATGTGTTTGGAAGACTGAAAGAAAATTCTCCCCTGCATAATTCATTCAGACTCTGGGTTGACAGGCTTTCTGCACAGGGCAGGAGAATACAGATTTGAAGCTTGGTAGACAGCCTGGTCTCTGTTAGAATTACCCGTATAGTGGGACACATTTTAGTTCTTAAAAGAAGGAACATGTCTGTGTTCCAATAAAACTTTATTTCCAAAGGGAGTGATAGTTTGCGGATGTAGACTAACAGCTCATTCCACCCCCAGACGCCGTCTCAACCAAAGTTTGATTCTGGTGCCATAAGCCTTCATCTTACGCTCAGAAAGCTCCTGTCTGGTGTTTTGGTATCAGGGTCCATATCACAGCCCTCCGGATGCTGGTGTTTTAGATGTGTGCTCTGTGATCCTGTCTGCAGGTCCTGCACAGAACGGAGATCCTTTAAATAGCACAGCTGTAACACAATGTCTGTCCATCAGCAAATGGGCAAAGGAGACTGACCAACGACAGAGGAGGGCCTCGAGAACTTTGGAAGAGGCACAAGATTTTGTGGTTCTTGCCCAGAAGTGCTGGGGCCAAACTGAGAAATAGGTCCAAGCTGCCATTCCCGGATTCGGCTCCACTACTTCCACCTGCAGATCATTGCAATACATTATGCAATATCATTTCCAAAGGGGTCAGCACTCACTGAAACAGAAATTGTGTTGAGCCAGAGGTCATGACTTCAAAGCATCCTCATGGGGCATAGGGTAAGAGCCACACCAGTTCTCATGCCCAGTCTTGTGCGATCTCAAGGACTTGAAATAAACTTTGGCCCATCTTCTTGGAAGTGGACCCTATATTTCCCTTCTGATCACGGAACTTCAGGATTAAAAATACCCAGTAGAAGTCAGTGCAGTTTGTTGCACCAGGAAGGCCTCAAAAGAACTCGAGGTAGCTCTGGGTGGAGGAGCTGTGTTGAGACAGGGAGAGAACTTCCAGATCCTTGGGCTGTCTGGGAGCAGCAGAACAATTTCTGTGGCTTTGACCGTGTTTGAAGGTTCCCCGATAGTTGTAGCAGGAGTAGTGGGTTGATGAGGCCTCCAAATGCTGAGAGAACCAAGTCCCCACCCCTCAACCCTGCTCCCTGGAGTGGCCAAGCCTGGATTCTTAAGACCACGGTGGCCCTCTGTGCACTTGGAGTCTGGCTAAGCAAGTATGTTAATCCTCCTTAGTCGCTAGGTGGCAGAATATAATTAAGATGTCAGGGAGCTTCCTGAAACATCGGAGGTGTTTTTCATTTCTGCTTTAATGGCTTCCTTCATTACTTTGCAGTATTTGCTAGTGACATTCAAGGCTGAGGTAATGGCATAAACATTTTCCTCTGCAAACACGTCCGACCTGCATTTATTCAGGTTTTGACATTTTTCATTTAGCTGCCTTACCTCTTAGATGAAGCATCTTTAACTCAAGGTACATTCCATTCCAATGACCATTCCGTGGACCTTTCAAACTGTATGTTTTACCTTTTATTATGTTATTCATTCAGGGACAGAAATAAATACCCTTCTTCTGTCTGTAAAATTTCAAATAATTTTAACATTATGCATGATGAAATAAATCCATTTTATAGATGAAAATAGTCCATATTGATAACAAATAAATTTGTTGACTTTCCTAACAATAAAGAAAATAGTCACTCATGAAAAAATTTTGAAAATCCAGAAATAAATACAGAAGGAAAGATAGACAGCCATCCTATAATCCAGAGAAACCAATTAAAAAGAGGGTATTGTACCTAAGTAATTAACCTTACCAAGTTGATGATGGAAAGATGCTAACCTCCCACCATCTTCATAGATAAGTGTTAGCCCATTAAGATCTGATCCTTGGCTACCTAAAATTCTAGGTCAGCACTTAAAACAGAACAGACTGTTTTTTTATTAGCATTGTATTAGAGCAGCTTTTAAGCATGTGCAAAACAACGCAGAGAAAATGATAGACCCGATGTGTGCAACCCACACCTGTCTTTAAAAACTCACAATACAGAACCTTTCTGATTCATCAATACATGCCAAAACTGCTTTCCTCTGAGATCTTTTGAAGCAAACCCTTGATTTGTTTTGCCTCACGTTTACATAGGCTAATGTTAGTCTTTAAAATAAAGTCTGTCATGCTGCTTTGGTGATCACGCTAACAAAACAAGGAGGTGGAATCTTACAGTCACAATAAGGGCACGCACAGCCACTCACAGAGGCATAGCTGTGCTGAGGGTGGGAGGGGTCTGGCTACCGTGAGTCAGACTTCCTGCTCAGAGAATCTGTGATTTATTCTACTTGGGAGCAATATAGCCTGAACCTAGTGTAGATCTGTCTTCACCCCATGGATAAATGCATATGAAGATTGCCTTAGCACAAAAAGCAATGAAGATTGCCATAGAACAGAAAGCAACGGATCAAATATGTGAATGGCTCACAGTAAGCAAAGGTCTCTTCAGATGCTGGCCTTGCATATGCCTGCTGCTCTTGGTCACTGGGCTCCAGACCTGGGCCTGCAGTGCTGGGAGCTCCCATCTTTTGAGGTCTTAGTTTCATGCTCAACTTTTGCTGTTTCTTCGGCTGGATGTTTGCCTTCCACATTTTCCCCTGATCAACACTGGCCTCTGGAGCCCTTTTTACCCCTTGGTCCTCACTGGGTCAGGTGCATCTTTTCTGCAACTCTTGTCGTATTTTCTTCCTCCTCACTTCCTCTTTATACTCCCAGGGTTATATGAACGTCCCAGCCAATTCCTCTTTCCAGAGTGCTGATACCACACACTTGGATGGGTGACCTCACTTCTCCCCACTTCTATTTGCCATGCACTGTACGCTTTTGCTACATGTCTGGCCTTGCATGGTGTGCTGGGTAGGTAAGAAGGAAAGCAACAGAGCCCTGCCTTCAAAGAGCTCACAGATTAGTTGGTGCCTAGGTGAGTTGGGGAGTGGAAGATAAATGAATACTGTGTAATGCATGAGCCAAAAAACTGTAGATACAGCTATTACTGTTACAGGCATATCAAAGAGGGAGGGTTCATCCTGCTTAGGGTAGCCAGGAAAAACGTACCTAGGAAGAGCATTGGCTTTCCATATTTGCATTTATTTCATTTGGGGGTCCAGTTGTACATACATATATTTCAAATATCTGTTATTCACAAAATGCATAAAACCCCATTATGATTTTCCTATCCCACTGTTCTCCAAAACTGATACTTGTCTTGTCTGTTTTCTTTTGTGTCTATTCAGAAGTTCTATGTGAATACAGAATATGAATGTGGGCAAACACACACACTTTTTTCTTTCTCTACAAAGTCGGTAGCAGAGGTAGCAAAGAGGCAGCAAAGGTGGTGTGCACTTGGTGTGTTTTGAAAAACATAATGTTATTTGGTGGCAAGGGACTTTAGCATCAGAGTATCTGCATTCAAATACCAATTCTGTATTTCACTAGCTGTTTAAACATGGCAAGTCACTCAGCTCTCTCTGGTTGCTTTCAATATTTTTATCTCACATTTTCAAATTCTCATAGCTTATTTTCTGCTAAACTCATTGTATATTATATGCACACAAATGCACAGCATTATTAGATATTGGAGACATTCTCTTCTGCTTTGTTGGTCTGTCTGTTTGTATGCTGCACTGTTTAATTTCTGAGGATTTTGCTTTATGTTTACTCTGTGATAGGGCTAGTCTTCAGTTGGTGACTTCAAAGATGATGGTGCTTGCAGTGTCCAAACACAGAAGGACATACAAATAGTTACCGTGGCTTATTTAAAAAGGACATCAGTCTACCCCTCAGGGCTTTGCCCTTATTACCAACTCAACTCCCAAACAGTTTACCTCTTGGTACCAACACACTGATAAGTAAATTTCACCATAGGAATTTAGGGGTGGTATAAAAATTGAAACAGTGGCCCAGTCCTAGTGTTGCTCTAGAGAGGATGATACCAAAGCGTGGAGAGGTGAAGTCACTTCCTCTACAGCAAATAAGTGGGATGTGGAGATTCTAGCCAAGGTCACTAAAATTGGATTTTCTCATATAGGTTCATTATTAGAAATTTTACAAAGCTAGAACAAAATAGAAGGATAAAGAAACTAAGCCCATCATATAGAATAATTACACATATTTTATTTAATATCACATACACCCAAACACAAGATTAGAGAAAAACATTACTAGCATGTGATGTGGGTGTTAGCTCGTCAGCATAAAGAGTTTACCACGCAGCAAATGCTATGCATGGTGCTGAGGGTACAGTGACAAAGGGATCTGGTGGCCAGCCTTAACTCCTCCTCCAGAAGGCAGGTAAGTGGTCTTTCTGGTCGGAACCTTCCTCATTTGTTGCTTCCTGAAGAAGGATATCTAGTCTATTCATGCATGTGAGATTACACCTGCTTGCTTTATTTAAAAAAAACCAGCAACGCATTAATATTGGCTTGCTGGAGTGTGTGTGTGTGTGTGTGTGTGTGTGTGTGTGTGTGTGTGTGTGTGTGTTAAAGATATGAGGTTATATCTAGAGTCAGTGGTAAAGTGCAGTGTCACTTTCTCTGGAGGAAGGAGGGTGACATGAAGGCCAGCATGCCATGTGTTTGTCATACCTGAATTAGCTGTTCAGCATGACCCATTTCTTTCTGCAGGCACAAGCAGCAGCGACCGTATTCTATGGCCCCACTGGCCATTCTTCACATTGCTGTGTAAGCCATTCTGCTCTCGGGAGGTCCCGGAGTCAGAAATCCTTTGACTTTGGTTGAATCACAGTTTTTCAAACACATTGTTTTTCTGTCTGAGGAACCTTGACTTTTCACGGAAAACTGCACAAGCTGTGTCAATGCCAGAGATGCTGCCATGCTTCGGTTCTATAAAAACAGCCACTGTCATTGACCACAAGTACGCTTGGTTCCCCGATGTGGTAGTAGTGATTTAAAAATTATCTTCCAACAGAGAGACTCTTGAGCTGAATGCCAAACTCAGTTGTATGAATGTCCTTTAATAATTTGTTCCTCTATCTTGCTTCTTGTCATTTCTTTTGGAATCACAAATAGAGTTTAAGAATCTGAAGGTTACTGCTCACTCTCTGGAGTTGCACTAGTGTACCTTGTCAAGGCCACGCGAACATGAGTTCTTGCATCCCTGGGGTATAGTTGAGATAGTTTTCTTCTTCCTGTTTGTTGGCTAAAAGCCATGCTCATTAATGAAATACTCCCTCTAAGAAGTCTATCCTTACATGCTGTCACCTCCTGGGACAAGCATTTAGATTGCTGAACTGATTTCTCTCTTGTAACTTGTGCTTGGTTGCCACTCTGGTCACCAGGTTTGCGAGGTGATGGAGGTTGGCCTTCAGCTTGTTGTAAGCATGGAAAGATTATCGCTAGGAAAGTCACTATCTCTGGAGCATGCTTGGTCAGTTTTCCAGTTGCTATAGCATCTTAAGCCAGTCACTTAAGTGCTCTGTACATTGGTTGACTCAAGTGTCCAATGAACACTGTAAGAATTCTATCCTCCCTACTTTAAAGAGTTGTTGAGTCTTTCAAAATATTTTTCTTTTTCTACTTTTATATTGAATTTATTTTTAATTATGTGTGTGTGTATGTGTGCACGTGCGTGCACACGTGTGTGTATTTGTCTTTGCCTGTGAATGAAGTCGACCATGGAGACCAGAAGAAAGTATCTGTAGCTGTAGTTACAGATGGTTGTGTGTTGGATCTGGTCCAACAGGTCTGTACATTCCAGAGGAGGGGAGTATGGATTGAGGGAAAAAATAGAAAAGAAACAGAAGATAGAGTCGGGAGGGCAACCAGTGAGTACTGTGACCTGCCCCAAGTTTATTACTCAAAGTTCATATATACCCCAAACAATAGGGGGAAGGCAAAAGACTTCCATAATACAAAGGGCAAGCAAGCATAATTAGCTCCTTTCATTGCAAAAAACATCAAGTAATTACCCACACCCTAGGTCAAAACAAGTTTTTGTCTAGGCAAGACATCCTGTAGCCTCACCTTAGGTCAAGCGTGCTGTCCTATAACCTTGAAGGAGCACGAATAGATCTGAACTCTCTGATCTTCAGTCAAGGTGGAGCAGATTCCCTGCTGTGGGCTCCCATAGGTGTGAACTGCCTGATACAGAGACTGGGAGCCAAGCAAACTTGGTTCCTCTGCAGGAGCACACACACTCTTAACTGAGCCATCTCTCCATCCACTATTTGTTTTCTTTTTTAATAAAATCACTTTATTTTGCTTTCCACACAAATGAAAACACCACACAGCTAGTTGAAGGAAGCCACTCAAGCATTTGTCCCGTCTCAAATGATGCTTCTCAGTAAACTTTATGTAGTTAGAATAGACATTACGAAAAAGTGGAGCTTAGAGTCTCTCCTGCCTCTGTCTCCCCCACACCTTATGGCTCTTGCTACTTCAATGTCATTTGTTTTCTTGATGAGAGCATTCTGACTGGGGTGAGATGGAATCTCAGTGTAGTCTTGGTTTCTATTTCCTTGATGGCTAAGGACACTGAACATTAGTTTTTATTCACACATTAGATGGGCAGATTATTGACTTCACTCATAAGTCACATCTTTGGGACTGGAGAGATGGCTCAGGGGTTAAGAGTGTCACCATACTGTTCTTCCAGATGAATTGTGTCCCCGAGTACCCACGTCTGGTGGCTCACAATTTCTTGGAACTCTACCCACACAGAGACACACAATTAAAAATAATAGAAATAAATTTACAGCTTATGCCTTATGTTAATATCTTCATAAGAAGAAAGGAAGAGTGCTTCTATACTTTCCATGAAACCTAAGTTTGTTTTGTTATTGAATACAAGGTCCCGAGAGGAAGAAGTAGGTGAAATCTTAGAATAGGATTGGTATCTTTATCCAGACACTGCATCTTACTGGGTAGGAGAGAAGTTCTGAGGTGGGCTCCTGCTGCTTGTGGTATCTTACTGGCTCTGTCTTGATTTCCTTCCTTCTGGAACAATCGTCAAATTCTTCCCTAGTGACCTAAACTCTCTTCTAAAGACTTAATGCCTCTCTCTCTGTGTGTGTGTGTGTGTTTGTGTGTGTGTGTGCACGTGCGTGCCCACACAGGGGGCATAGTGCTCAGCAGAGAAATTCCAGCTGTTGGTCCCTCCAGGGCCTGCCTGATCCACATCACCTGAGCCTCATCCTTCCTGTGGAAAACCCTCCTCTGGTGACTGAGAGGGTGGGCATATAAAGGCTGGTCCATTTCACTCAGATGTGATGATCTCGGATATGCAGTACTTGCTAGGGAGCTTGTGGTTAGTGGAGGCTTCTAGCATCCTGCATTACAGGGCAAATTCTCCCTCTGGGCAGTTCTGCTTCTTCTTCTTTCCTTTTATAGATATTGCTCCTGAAAAATCATTTTCAAAATGCTAAAAAAGCAAGTTTATTGGGATTTATGTACTGTAAAATTTGTTCTCTTAAAGTAGCCGACTAGTGGTTTTAATGTGTGTCTTAATCATTGTTCTATTGCTGTGAAGAGACACTGTGATGACGGCAACTCTGATGAAAGAAAGCATTTGATTGGGGCTGGCTTGCAATACCAGAGATTTAATCCATTAGCATCACGATGGGAAGCATGGCAGCACACAGGCCTACGCGGTGCTGAAGAGGTAGCTGAGAGCTCTACATCTGGATCCATAGGCAGCAGGAAGAGAGAGACGCTGTGATTGACTTGGGCTTTTGAAACCCCAAAGCACATCTTCAGTGACATTCTTCCTCACTTCCTCCAACAAGGTCAACCTCCTAATCCTTCTCAAGTAGTGCCACTTTCCAATGATGAAGCATTCAAATATGTGAGCCTATAGGAGTCATTCTTATTCAGACCACCACCGTGTGTTCACAAAGTTGTATAATTATCACTACTATTTAATTTCAAGATGTTCTCGTGACTTTCAAAAGGACCCTCTGTAGCCAGTAACAACCATTCTCCTTTCTCTCTCCCTCAGACTCTGGCACCAATTATTTTACTTTCTGACCCAGTATTTATTTATTCAGAATGTTCCACTTAAATGGAATCATTAAATATTGGCCTTTTACAATTGGCTTACTTTATTTAGCACAGTAGTTTCAAGGTTTCTTTATCTTATAGACTATAACAGTATTTCATTTTTTAATCAGTGAGTAATATTCCCAAATATGGTATGTATTTAGATTCCAATTTTATTTATTAATCAGTTGATGTACTTTTGGGTTAGTAATAGCAATCTTGAATTCCAAACTCTATCTCTGCATATATATTTTTGAGTGCATGCCCTTAAAACGGTCCACTTGGAATCATTAGAGCTTTTACTTCTGAATCAATGAGAATTTACAAGAAACTGCCCACTGTGTTGGTTAGTTTTATAGCAACTTGACACAAACTAGCACCATCTCAGAAGAGGGAATTTTAATTGAGAAAACTCCTGCTTCAAATTGGCAAGCCTGTGGGGCATTTAAAAAAATGATTGACGTGGAAGTGCCCAATTCACTCTGGGCAGTGTCGTTCCTAGGGAGATAGTCCTGAGAAGCATAAGAAATCAAACTCAGCAAGCCATGGGGAGCAACCTGGTATGAAGCATTTTTCTGCTTCTTCTACTTCAGTTCCTACTTGTAAGCCTGCCTTGACTTCCTTCCAAGATAGACTGTAAACTGTAAACCAAAATAAACCCTTCCCAAGTAGATGGCGGAAGTCACAAAATAATCCCACACTAGTTCAGAATTATGAATACTAAAGGGTTATTTATTTAGGGGAGACTTACAGATCATTGCTCTAGATAACAGTCTTCTGCACGAATGGAGACATGAACAGAGTCTAGCAGCCGGAAGCAAGAGTCAGAAGCAAGAGCGCTAGCACACACTTAATAGCTGCATTTATAGTATAAGAGACCATGCCCAGGTGGGCTGGCATCTTAAAGGCTATTGGCTGAAGGAGCGGAAGGAGCTCTCACAGCACTGTATCTTAAATGCTATTGGCTGAAGGAGCAGAATGTGCTCCCACAGCACCAAGTTGAATTTGGTCGTGGTGTTTTATCACTGCAATAGAAACTTAACTAACATACTACCATCACCACTCCTGCCCCCTCAAAGATATTCTAGCATCAGATAACAAGATAAGAAAAATGTCCTCATTATAGTAATTACTGTATGCCAATCTGTTGGGTGCTTGTTCCAGTAGTAGCTTGTTCTGGGAGGAGACTAAGCATGATGGACACCTAATGAGAGAAGAAGATAGAAGGCAAGGAGAGGTCAGAAACACTGGCAGGAGGGGACTCAGAAACTCCCTTGTGACTTGCTGAGGTAGGTATCTGGGCTCTTTCCCACAGCAGCAGAGGCTGGAGGTAGACATCATCAGGGGCTCCATCTCTTTGTTTGTGGACTAGAATGCTGGGCAGTCTTTTGCCCAAGAAGATATTTTATAGAGCACAGAAGAGAGGTTCTGCTGCAGGTGAAAGGATGGGTTATGGGTTGAGGAGGGAGCCAGAAAGAATATTAGGGCTGGGAGATAGGCAAATAAATCAGAGGAAGGCAGGAAGTGAGTCCAGATGCAGCGAGATATATTACTGCAGACTGTGGCATACCTGGGTTCCAGTTCCCTATCATGCTTTAGCAAGCTTATGACTTATGGCAGCTATCCTGCTTCTCTGAGTTGCTATTTTTTCCCCGTCATTCACTCTTACCGAACAGCACCTTGGCGTGAGATTGAAGTGAGGCAGGCTCTAAAAAGCAGCTAGCTCTCCTTTGCTAATCTTCCTTGTTCCATTTGGTGGGTAGGCCTGAAAGACAGGGTCAAGAGTGGACCTCCTGGAGCTAGGTCACCAGGTATGATGGGCAGAGGGCAGGGATGGTGTCTCAGTTTGGATTTTTATTGCTGTGAAGAGATACCATGACCACAGCAACTCTTATAAAGAAAACCACTTAATTGAGGGTGGCGGCTTACAGTTTCTGAGGTTCAAGCCATTATCATCATGGCAGGGAGCAGGGCAGCATGCAGGCAGATAATGCTGAGAGTGCTGCATCTTGATTAGAAATCAACAGGAAGTCGACTGACACACTGGTGGTATTCTGAGCATAGGAATCCTCAAAGCCCACCCCCACAGTGATGCACTTCCTCCAACAAGGCCACACCCACTCCAACAAAGTCACATCTCCTATGAGATTATGGGGGTCATTTACATTCAAACCACCACAGATAGCCAGGGGAATTTGGGACCAAAGGAGCAGGTAAGGTGGGATCAGAACCCAGCTACCAGGCTGGGACCTAGCAGACATGACTTCCTGGGTGAAATGCTTCTTGAGCTGTGTCCTTCTGGAAGGTTCTGAACCATCTCTTTCATCAACTCAGGCCTCTCAACCAGCTCAAATGGTGCTCTGAGTACATTTGGCTGGTGGGGCCTACTGAGGCGGGAGCACATTCTGCTCTTTCAGCCAATAGTATTTAAGATAACAGTGCTGTGGGCACTCCTTCTGCTCCTTCAGCCAGTAGCCTTTAAGATAACAGCCCACTTGGGCATGGTCTCTTCTACTATACATGCGGTTGTAAAGTGTGCTCTAGCGCTCTTGCTTCTGGCTCTTGCTTCCAGCTGCTAGACTCTGTTCCTGTTCCCCTCATGCAGAGGACTGTTATCTAGGGCAGTGATCTGTAAGTCTCCCCTGAATAAATAACCCTTTATTATTCATAATTCTGAACTAGTGTGAGTTTATTTTGTGACTTCTGCCTTCAGGCCTACCAATTCCCACTCTTCACTTCAGACCTGGTACAGAGGTCAGATAGGGAATTCAAGGCTGTGCTTGGCAGGTGTGACTACCTAGGGTGCCTACTGCTACAGGGCGGTAGCCAGCTGTCTCCTTTCTTTCTCTTGTTATATTTTAAAGTTCTCCTTTAGTGACTTGTAGCTTGATTGAGAAGTCACTTTGCTAATTTCTGGTTCCAAGTCATAGATGGTTGAAATCCGCGACCTCCGCAGCTTTTTGCTACCTGTGATGCTGGGACTGAGAGTCAAGCCAAGCTCGGTAGCTGCTTCTGAGCCATCCTGGACACTTGCCATCTCAGAAGTTCATCTCCTCCATCTCAGAGCTTGCCATTTGTCAGCCACATGGAGACACTGCCAGCCCCAGAGAACATGGAAACAGTGCAGGAGACTGTGTGTTTGACCTACTGCCTCCCTCATCTTCAGTGTGGAGACTCTGACAGTCTCAGACCTGGGACTGTGATGCAGATGCTGTGTGCCTGTCCTGCTGGAGATCAATCATGGCGCTGCCAAAAGGAAGAATGCAGAGGTGACTACGGCATTTGATAAGGAGCCCGAGGCTGCAGGACAATCTGAAGATCTCTCTTTTGATCATCAGCTGGAATTTGCAGATGTTAAGAGTCTTCTAAATTCCTTTATTTAGCAAACATTCACCAGAGCTTATTGCCTCTGTGTGTATACGCATGTGTGTTTGTGCACTTGTGATTGTGTGCGGGTGTGTGTGTGTGTGTGTGTGTGTAGTCAGAGGACAACCTCAGCCTTGGCTGTTATTCCTCAGGTGATTCCCACCTTGCATTTTAAGACAAGGTCTCTTAGTGGCTTGGAGCTCACCAAATGGACCAGGCTGGCCTGTTGACCCACCATTAAGTGTCATGATGCCCAGATTTTTTTTTCCACATAGACTCTAGGGATTGAACTCACGACCTCAACTTAAAAGGCAAGTACTTTACCAACTGAGCTATCTCCCCAGGATGAAATTTCCATTTCTCCTTATGTTTTTGTATGTGTCAATGATGATATATTGGGGGCAGTTTCATCTAATATCTGACAGGAGCTGGGCATACAGAGGTGAACTGGAGTTCCTGGCCTGAAGGACTGGCCAGCATCCAAAGAGAAGGTAGGCACGGATGATGAGGTTCTAAGTGACACAGGTCCTGCTACAGACACATGCAGATGAGGGAAATACCCAAGCGAGGATTCCCGGAGGGGCCTCCTAGCTTTAGTATATGGAATAGAAGTTTGCTGGTAAATTTTCAGAACTAAGGGAAACACCGTGTGGTAGCTCTCTGCTGTTCGGCATAAGGTCTAACCACTAACTGAATATGTCATTTTTTTCTCCACTCATCAAGCCCGGCTTCTCTGGCTAACTTCTGGCGGGCATGCACAGTCTCAGGTCAGGCACCTGTGTTTCACTGAACACCTTCCGCCTTTGGTAACCGTGTTAAATGGCAAAGAACAAGGTATTTGCAGAGGCCAGCCTCCACACAGACAGCCCTGAGAGGTTTCTAAGGGGATGGATGCGTAGTAATCCTTCCCAAATGGTGTCCTCATGTGAGCATCTCTTCTCCTGTTCTTGTCCCAGGCCACACTGACCCAACCTCAACACTGCAGGGATGCTGAGGGATAAGAGAATGCAAACCTGAGGTGTGTTCGTGACAGACAGACCTTCCAGGTGGGGAAATGGACCCTCTCTTCCTCCTCCTTTAGCACGCAATGACTTCTGGAGCTCTGCAGCCTGTGAGGGACACTGGTACCATCATAGTGACCTCACAGTGTTGCTAGGAAGATTACAAGAGACAGTACACGCTGTGCCATAGCCCACTGCTGGGCACATCACATGCTCTTGATAATGGTAACTTTTGTCATCTTTGAAGTAAAATATACAAAACACAATGATTACTTTAATCATTAAAGGACACAGTTCCATGGCCTTAAGTAGCTTTGCATTGTTGCAGAGCCTCACCACCACTCCTTTCCAGAACTTTCCATTTTCCTACATTGGAACTCTGTGCTTGTCAAACAACTCCTCATTCGCTCCTCCTAGCACACCAAGACTCCGTGTCCCATTATTTCTTCTGTCCCTATGAATTTATATGCTCTAGGGACATCACCACCACCAACCACCACTACCACCTCCACCACCATCTCCACTATCATCACCATCACCACCACCATCACCACCACCTCCACCACCACCACCACCATCACCTCCACCACCATCACCACCACAACCTCAATCAACATCACCAGCACCACCATCACCACCACCGCCACCATCACCACCACCACAACCACCATCACCATTACCACCACTACCACTACCACCACCACTACCACCACCATGACCACCATGACCACCATCACCATCTCCACCACCACCATCACCATGACCACCACCACCACCACCACCATCACCATTACCACCACCACCACCTGACCATCACCATTACCACCACCACCACCACCATCTATCCATCATCATCATCATCATCAGTTCCAAATTTTTTCTCCAGGGAGCAAAGAGACTAAGTAGAGATGATGTCCCCAGACCTCTTGCCACTAAAGAAAACCAGCCCAGCAATGTGTGTGCCATGATTCTAGTTTCACTCTGTCACTGGGCAACGTTTTTCTTTGATGCAGTTGATGGAAGGCTATGTGGGGAAGATTAGTCACTGTGGGAGGCAGGGAGCACTCTATCTGTGTCACAGAGGAGGACTGACATCAGGGCTGTGTGGGGAGCACTCTCTATGTGTCACAGAGGAGGGCTGGCATCAGGGGTTATGCAGAGAGCACTCTTTCTATGTGTCACAGAGGAGGACTGGCATCAGGGCTGTGTGGGGAACACTCTCTCTATGTGTCACAGAGGAGGGCTAGCATGAATATATTATGTCATAAACATAAACAAGTATGTATCTTTCTATAATGTCCAAATGGCAACAAATTCATAAAATTCTGCAGTTTCTATGCCTGTAAGCTTACAGATACCCCTGCTTACCTCGGTAACCTTGGCTGAGGCAGTTTTTTTCTTTTCTTTTTTTTTTTTTTTTTTTTGGTTTTTTGAGACAGGGTTTCTCTGTAATTTTGGAGCCTGTCCTGGAACTAGCTCTTGTTGACCAGGGTGGTCTCGAACTCACAGAGATCCGCCTGCCTCTGCCTCCCAAGTGCTGGGATTAAAGGCTTGCGCCACCACCGCCTGGTTGACAGTGTCTTTTATTCCAATCTTAGATACTAATATTAACTCTCAGATCACACATGATATACTACAGATTAAATACATATCTCTCCGTGTATATATGTAGGTTACAGAGAGGTAAAGAGACTAGGAGTTTTAAGGAGATCTGAGACATCCAAATCGGGGAAACTCACGGAGGTTCAAGGGTCTTTGTCTTGATAAGAGAAGGAGCCCTGATTAAGCTGGAGAAACAGCTACTGTGAGAGCCGGGCCGCTGCAGGCCACAGGTGCAGGAGATAAGCTGCAGAGAGAATCTAGCTACAGATAGGACAGAAAGAGGCAGGACTGAGTTCAGACTAAGGAAGGCACAGATGGATACACAGCAGGCCCGGATGAGGCAGACAGCAGTTGAATGGCGCACATCAACACAGGGGCTGAAGCCCCTGGGACTGGCAGGAATTCTTGCCTTGATGCAGAAACCAGGTGGTCAGATGACAGGTTGGGGGGCCATGGCCATTGCAACCTCATTGTGGAGTCTGGGTGAAGGAGATCTGTGTGCCCTTTCCTTGGTCTGGTGCACTCCGTAAAGGTCTTGGGGCTTGTTTTCCTGACGTGATTTTAGTACACCCATGTACTCTAACCATCTGAACTCACACCAATAAATTCACATGTTGACACCGTTCTCATTCCCAGGAGTAAGTCATTTTTCAGTCTGCGCTAGTTGTGGTATGGTTCACTTGTCTACAAGTGAGCACAGTCATCCTGCACCTTCAAAACAGAGTTCAAAGCTGCTTGTAAAAAGGAGTCTATCGGGGCACGGCACAGTCTGAAAAATCTGCTTGGTAACTAATATGGAGCAATGCAGAGCAGGGCATGTATCCTGGACCCTGATGAAGCCTGCTGTGCTGAGCAGCATTGCTTGTAACTTGAACTCTTCCTAGGAGTGTTGTTCTGCCTGTGGACCACTGGAACACAATGCCAAGCACATTACCTTGCCTTCTTCCCTGTCCCCACGGTGATATGTACATTCCACTAAGCCGAGTGATTTAAATGTTTATCGCTGCATAACAACTGACCTCCAAAGTAAACAGCATAAAACAAGAGTTTATTATCGCATACATTTGCTCTAGGACGGGAGTCTGGGAAAAGCTTTCCCTGGGCTTCTCTGGCTCAGAAACACTCATGAGGTTGCTGGGAAGCTGTTGGCAAAAGCTGCAGTGATATCACAGCTAGACTTGGGCGACCGAGCTTATTTCTAAAGTCCCTCACTTGGCTGACGGTGGCCTCACGGTACAGGCCTCCCAGCAGGGCAGTTTACACCATAACAGCTGGTTTCCTCAGAGCTCCCTGTGACCTCAGCTCAGGAGTGATTTCTTATCACCATAGCCAGGAGCTGTTGCGCACACAGGTGAAGCCAGTGGGAGGAGATTTCACAAGAGCGAATACCAGGATGTGGGAATAGCTAGAGTCCTGCTTGGAGGCTGGATGCCGCACCCCAGACCCACACCAGGCCTCCAACTCCTGCATTATAATGCAGGCTATTGTTTAATTCTGGGAAGTAACTGTTAGGCGGATTGGGGAGGGTGGGGCACTGCTCCTAGAGGGCCTTGTTACTCAGGAATCTCTATAGTCTATACAGTGTGCTACAGTCTATACAGTGGGTCAGGGTCAGTCCCTTCTTCTGATTTAGGAAGCCACAGAACAGAATACTTAATAACTGGTATTTCTCTTTGTCCTCAGAATAAGACATTTTATTGGTAACTCCTTACTTTTCTCCATTTCATTAGCTTTTTGTTTGGAAGTCCAGGTCTTCTGTCTGCAGCCATTAAACTGCCAGCTGTCGCCTGTGCCTGTTCATTCCTGACCAGAGGCCATTCTTAGGGAACTCAGGGTTTTGTACTCCCGTGCCTGCTAGCCTTTATCTGTTGGTACTTTGGGGATCTTCGTGCTGCTGGGACACGCCAGGTCAGGCCAGGGGAAGGGATGGGTTTCAGTTTTCTGAACAAAACAGGAGAGTGAGTAGCAGGTAAAGGCTTGAGTGGGGGGGAGGGGGAGAGAACAGGGAATTTACAGAGCTAACCTACATCCTGCTGCTGAAGCAGGAGTAACCTGCACAGAGCTAACTGATCTCCAGGTGCTGAAGCAGGGGTAACCTGCACAGGGCTAACCTGCATCCTGATGCTGAAGCAGGGGTAACCTGAACAGAGCTAACCCACATCCTGATGCTGAAGCAGGGGTAACCTGCACAGAGCTAACCCACATCCTGATGCTGAAGCAGGGGTAACCTGCACAGGGCTAACCCGCATCCTGATGCTGAAGCAGGGGTAACCTGCACAGGGCTAACCAGCATCCTGATGCTGAAGCAGGGGTAACACACACAGGGCTAACCCGCATCCTGCTGCTGGAGCAGCGGTAACCTGCACAGAGTTAACCCACATCCTGATGCTGAAGCACTGTCAGTCTTCCTCCCATCTGCCTCCCAAGGTCACTCTCTATCTCTCCTTCCCAGAAACAACTAATGACTCACATTAATTAATGCACCACCATCCTCGTCTTTGTGTACTTGTTTTCCTGAGTTCCCCTCTGCTTCCTTCCACCCCTCCCTACCCACTAACTCCGCTGATTCCCAGACCCAGCTGCCAATCACCCTCCTGGCCTTACGCCTAAGATTTTTAGGTACTCAGAGCCCTATTGCAAGGACTCGCTTCCAGGCCCTGTTAGACTGTTTATGTTCATTCAATAGGTTTGAGATGGACTGAGATTCTCCACCACTAACCAGCTCCTGGGTGAGGTGGGTGTTGTTGGTGTGACCCACACTCTTAGTAAACAAGGTTCTGGGTCTCATTCCTCCTTTGGTCCTTATTTGGGACAGGCAGGAATCAGCTCTGTGCTTTTCTCAGATTTGATTAGGTTCAGGATTTGTTGGTCTTTGTGATATTTGTGTGTGTGTGTGTGTGTGTGTGTGTGTGTGTGCGCGCACGCGCGTGTGTGCACACATGCATGTAGGGAACAGAATTAGATGTTGCGTGTCCTTCCTTAATTGTTCTCTACCTTTGGTTTTCTGGCCAGCTAGCCCTAGGGTTCCTCCTGACTCTGTCTCCCCAGCCCTGGGTTATGGTGCATCACTCTACCCAATTTTGACATGGGCACTGAGGGATCAAACTCAACTATGCCAGCTGCGCCATCTCTCCAGCCCTTCACTGATAGTTTGCTGGGAGAGTGGGTAGAAGATTAGTCACCTGAGGAAGGGACCACTCAAGGATATATTATTTCTAGTTAAGAAGCATTCCAGATAAAAATAAATTGTTTAGCTTCCTAGTGTCTTTATTTAACAACTGGAGAGAAAGAAGAACATGCAATTAGTTCTTTTTTGTGCTTTGAAGAACACAAAACAAGACTCTCGGGATCAAGGACCAAGTGTGTGGGGCTTGAGGCTCCTCTGGAAGATCTGAGGAGACTTTTTTCTTTCCTTTTCTTATGGAGGAAGGGTCTTTTTCTCCCTGAACCCTTTTCGGCATTTTTGGTGTGGGGAGAAAAAGAACTGAACCACATTTGTTTTCCTGAGGAAAGCAAGCATGGCCACGGCTGCCCAAACCCAGACTTCCTTTGCATCTAGGTCTTCAGAGGAAACTGGCTGGGGAGTTGGCAGTGAGCTGCTGTGTGTGAGGTGTGTGAGGAGACTTTAAGTGGGAGCATTCGTGGAGCCTGGTCTTCCCTGGGGATTCATAAGCCAACCTCTGACACCCGTTCAGCAAAACAGCTTCCCCTTTCACCCACTTCCTTTGGTTTCCAGCTGCTCAGCGCGTGATCTGTGTGCACGTGTGAGCGACTCTTGAAGATTGTGTTTGCTTACACCATTTCTTCCTCCACACTGAGCAAGAATAGAGGCCCTCTGCGAGCCTTGGAAGTGGGAGCAGCGGGGGACGTGAGAATGTCATTTTAGGGAGGGACACCAAGGTGACCCAGAGACTGTGATCTAGCGTCAGATGGTCCTGGTCATATATAAAGACCCTTTACTTCATGCAAAGAAATAAAAAACTAGAAGATGGCAGTCAATTGGTGATTAATTCATAAAGGGGATAAATATGTATATGTGTGTGTGTGTACATATTCAATGCTATCAGCTGAAGTCCAGGGTTTAAGGCTGAGAGGCACTTTAATAATCACACACCCAGATGCTTAGATTCTGGGCTCTTGCAAACTGACCATATACACACTGACCATATGGCCGATACTAACATCATAGAATAATGGGGATGTTTTCTATGGGTGTAGGATGTTGTTCTAGCACGGAGCTTCAAATACCCTGCTTTTGAATGACTCTTCTGTGTGTTGTGTGCCCATGTGTGTGGGAGAGCATGTAAAAACAGAGGTCAACCTTTAGCGTTATTTTTCAGGGGTTTTCCACCTGGCTTTTTTAGACTTCTTTACCTGGAGCTTGCAGAGTAGGCTAGCTTCAAGCATCTGCTCACTTCTGCTTTCCTAACAAGGGATTACAACATCTACCACGATACCTAGCTTTTTAATGTGGGCCCTCATCCTTGCGTGGCAAGTGCTTAGCCAACTAAGCTGTCTCTTAGAATACATGTTTCAATTAGAACTGTATAGAGCTAATACATTTTCATTAAAAGGCATTTCTTGGAGTAATGTTCATTTAGTTTTAATCAATTTGTTGTAGAACATCTAGAAACCTTTAATTTCTATGAAGAATGTGATTTTTTCTAAACATAAGTGTTTGGGACTAAATATCTGATACACAGGACAAATGTAGGGAAGCTGCTTATTTGAGCTACAGGATAAAAGTCTAAGAAAGAAACATGTAAATTTAATTTTCAGTGAATAAAATAATGCTTTAATATCATAGGAGAGTTTATCACTCAAAAGAGACCTAATGTATTGATAAAAACAAAGGACAGTATTTTTGCAATATAAATACTTTTGGTGTTCATATGCTATAAATTATTTTTGAAATGATGCATACAAATTTTTGTATTCAAGATTGGGAGGTACTTTCATTTTTTGTTTGTCTGTTATTTTCAAACTTTCTATACTGAACACAATTAACTTTTAAAGTGACATTGCTAATGACAAAGGCCTCAAGGCGACACCAGCATATTCTTTACAAAGTAGAGACTATGTTTGCCAGGGATGGTGAGGTCACCCTTCCTTGTCTCAGTAGCCTTGTCTTCTTGTTGTTTTCCGTGTTGGAGTGTCTTTATCTTTTTGTCTAAACTCAAGGCAGTTCTTTTTCTCCCCTAATGTCCCCCATTTCTGATGCCCTGCGGTGGTGCCAGTCTATGCGACGACATTCAGTGGTCCGTTGTGCTTACCTGGGTTTTCAGTTCATGCTGACTGACTGAAGGGAACTGAGGGTGCGTGCTGGATGGTTTGGATTCCTGGAGGTTAGAGATGATAAACCAGCCAGGTGCACGGAAGATTGAGAGATGCAACGGCGTTTGGACTTGGTATAGTTTCCTGTTGGACTTAGGGCTGCTTTTAAGTTTTAAGATGTTTACTAAAAATACCTGCCAGGAACATCGCAAGAGAGGAGGGCGTCGGTTTGGTTCACGCCTGTGCGGTGGCTTTAGTCCACCCGGCAGCGGAAGCTTGGCAACAGGAGCGTGGGGCAACTGCTTGTTTATACCCTAGCAAAGAAACAGAGAAAGCAAACTGAATAGTGCTCAAAGGCCCATTCCTAGCGTACACACCTTCTGAAGGTGCCACAGCCTACAAAATAGCACCACAAACTGGGTACTAATCACGCAAGACGTAAGACTGTGGTGGGCATGCAGATCTAAGCCACAACAGACCTTATGGAGTCTGCCTGGGGTGGAGACAGCCTGCCAGAGCACTGGGACATTCTCTTTATGCATATCCTGAGTGTGACAGCAAAGCCAGACTGTCTCCTGGGTCGTTTGGAAGAATTCTGTTTTATTAAGTATTAAGCAGTGGTACAGGTGGATTTTTTTGTTTATAACCAGAAGAACCTAAAAATGGAAGCCAGTTAGGAAAAAAAAAATCAGTCAACGAAACAAGCCTTCAAATTTACCAATGAACAACTGAATAACCAGGTTGCAAGACTGCAGCGTAGCTGGAACTTGACCTCAACTGTGAGCCCTTTTCTCCGTCAATCATCTCTGCTTGGTTTCTGCACATTTTCTTTCTCTAACTGCAGACAGCCTTCCTTCCCATGACTGAATATCAGTTACTGATATTCAACCTCCTTTCCCTGAACGATACTGAGTCTAATTCCAGTTGGAAGGTCTGTGAGGAAGGGCTCCGAATGGCCCACCTTGAGTCAGGTGCCTAACCTTCTCTATTCAACTATAGGGTAGGGGGAGACTAGGGCAGAAAAGTCATGCTATGTGGATGGGGTAGCAGGAGGGGATTCAGGGCAAACAATCCCATGGGGGTCCGATAACACTATTGTATTAGGACAGGAGAGATGCTCACTCCGGGAGTACAAATCCTACTGTTTGGAAGCAGGACCCTTGGTGGAGGATACCACCCTTCCTATGCTACAACATGGAATCTTTATGGAGAGTATCTCTGGAGGGAGGGAGTTGATAATTGTTGGACTAGCCTGCAACATGGAAAACCGTCATGTGCTCCTGCTCCATTGCCCCTGGTGTGTCTAGCTCTGTCCAGGCACCAGACAGCCTTTACGTTTCTCTGCTCTGCCGAGAACTGCTGATTGACACGAACTCTCTCTCCCATCTTGGCCTCAAGGAGTTGCGGAGTCACCTCCCTTCCTAGAGGGAGAATAGTGAAGTCACCAAGGCCATCGGGTCCCCAGCAGCCTAAAGCTGTAGATGGACGGTTGCTGGGAAAAAGCACAAGCGAGAGTGTGACACTGTCTGTTTCATTTAGCCGAAGCTGTGAGCTCATCTGTAGGTCAGTGGCTTGGTGGGGGAAGCCTTAGCCTAAAATGCTCAGCTCTGGAGAGCCCAGCACCGAGGGTACCAATGTCAGGTAATCGTACCTTCCTGAAGCAGGTGGAGAATGAGCGGTATAAGATGAGGCAGGGAGCTTAGAGGTAAGGAAGGTGGTGGCCCAGGGCCCAGCAAAGATGTCCCCATCTGTTTGCTATTGCCTTCTCTACTAGCAGCTTGCATTTCACTTAGGATTTCTGCCCCCGCTCCCCCTTCTCTTTGTATTCTTTGCTGGGCTCTCCAGGAATTCACTGGACTTTCTTCTGAGCAATTTCTTTTTGTTACTATCAAGAGTGATCCGTCCAAGTGATGCCAGGCAATCTGAGCTCTCGTCCCTTCCTGGCACCTGGCTCCACACTCAACAGGTCAGTCCCCTCCTGGGTGGAGCTGTTCCACTGATCCCCGAATGAGCTCTGTAGGTCTAATGCAGACCATATTAACATGGCCTGTTTGCTCCCAATATAGGGGGTGACTCCGTTTAGTACCTGTAGCTCCTAGCAGAGGCAGCTCAGAGGCATTTGTCCCGTGGCTGAGGAATGACTCACTCACATACCTAACTGGGGCTTGAACCCAACCTTCCTCTGTCTCCCCTTTGGACTGGGATGTAGTCACCGCACTTTCCTGTCCTCTTCTCTCATCTGTTTCCCCGGCCAGCCTGAGAGAAAGGGGGTGGGGGTGGGGAGGGGAGATGCAGAGAGAGAGGCAGACACACACACACACACACACACACACACACACACACACACACACACACACACACACACACACAGAGACCCTGAGGATGTACTAGTTAAGAATATGGCTCCTGAACTCAGACTATTTTGTTCGTTTGTTTTTGCTGTCGATCTTTTGAGAAAGATTCTCATTCCACAGCTCAGGCTGGCCTAGAACTCAGCGAGGAGCCCAGGCTTCCTTTACACTCATGGCAATCTCCAGCCTCATCCTTTTGAGTTCCAGGATTACAAAGCGGAACCATCATGTCTGCCCTGAAGTTCTGGCTCTTCACATCTCTAGCTGGGTGGCTGCAGCAGTTTGTTTTACTGCTCTGCGTCTCTCTTCCTCATCCATCACGAGGGAATACTAACAGGGCCATCCCCCTGAGGCTAGAGGATGGAATGTGTTGATGTGTATACCCTTGAACAGCATGTGGGACAGAACAGGCGTTCTGGAAGTGCTTGCTGTTGTTACAGGTCTCTACCCTGAGACTGACTCCAGGAAGCATCCTTTGACTGTGTTCCCGTCTGTGTTCCTGGTCCAAAATCTGACTCACAGGTGTCAGTTTTATCATGGCCCACCAGTCAAATTTTGCCAGTGTATACTTTTAATTACTAACTGGACCATACCCTGGAAACTTGCAGTCTTGATCCTTGGCAATATTAGCATCCCTTACATACTTCCTGGGCTCTCTTTAGTCTGGACAGAAACCTTTCCCTTTTGATGCTCACTTGGTGTGGTTCTCTCTCTCTCTCTCTCTCTCATTTGCTTTGTTTTGTTCTTTGAGACAGGGTCTTTCTACATAGCCCTTCCTTTCTTGAAACTTACTTCATGGACCAGGCTGGCCTCAAATTCAGAGATCTGTCTGCCTCTACCTCCAGAGTGCTGGGATTAGAGGTGTGTACCACCAAGCCCAATTAGGTCTTTCTTTAATAAGGTCTAGTTTGCTAGAGAAATATTCGGCAAACTTTCTTTGTAATGGCCAGATACTAAATGTCTTAGGCTCTGTTATTTATTTTCCTTTCTTATCTCCTCCTCTGTAACATGAAGGCCTGCTTGTCAGGTTTTCTGTCCTGCCCAGTTCCCACAGCCGGCAAGTCCCAAAGAAAATCACACAGAGGTCTCCATAAGTTATAAACTGATTGGCCCATTAGCTCAGGCTCTGTATTAACTCTTGTAGCTTATATTAACCCATTATTCTTATCTATGTTAGCCACATGGCTCGGTTCCTTTTTCAGTGGGGCAGGTCACATCCTGCTTCTTCCGTGGTCTGGGCACATAAAAAAAATCCTTTAAAAACATGAAGAACTGTCGGGCAGTGGTGGCACATACCTTTTATCCCAACACTCAGGGAGGCAGAGGCAGGCAGATCTCTGTGAGTTTGAGCCCGGCCTGGTCTACAGAATGAGTTCTATGCCAGCTAGAGCTACACAGAGAAGCTCTGTCTCAAAAACCAAAAACCAAACAATAACAACAAAAATTATGAAGAACTAAAACAGACACAAAAAGTAGGAGAGGAACATATTAAGAAAAAACATTTTATACAAGTATGAGAATGTCAAAGAACTTAAGAATTATTTTAAAAATATGAAAAATCTATCCTTAGCTCGAGGGATTTACTAACATGGCCACAAGGTCTGTTTGGCACTCAGGCTACTGTAACTTGTTGGACTCCTATAAAAGCCAGTGAATTCTGCTGGGGCAGAAAGAGGTCTACCTTCCTGTCATCTCTGTGGTCTAATTGCCAGCCTGGCACCTGACAGAGAGATCCCCCTTTTAGTAAATGGGTTCCTGGTTTAGAGTTTGAAAGACAGATGCCTGTGTAATTTCAACTGTGAGCAGAAGGTCCCCAGGTCTTAGTTATCTTTTGCTGCATCTTCAGTTAGCTCAGGGCACAGGCCTTTTTCCATGATTTGCCTCAGCCCCAGTACCTATTTGCGATCCCCGCCCCTTTCATCAGCCAAGAACAGAGTCTTCCCATTGCTTTAGTTTTGCAATCAGCCCTGCCAGAGGTGTGCTGGTAAATATTTAACAACCAGATGCTCGGGCAGCTTAGCAAATGGTCCCTGATTTATGATCATTTCCAGTTTCCATGGTGTAAATGCATTTGAGCCATGGCCTGTTTCAAGCTGCAAACCTTGAACTGGGAAGAGACACTCCTAACCATATCTTCCCAGCTGTGGAGTCGCCAGCCTATGCACTCCCACATCGCTAAGGACGGCTGACATCCTAGGAGAAAATGTGAAAGAAATCCCACTTCCCACCACCCCTGCCTCAGGACCAGGCACGTCTCTGTGGTGGGGAGTGTGGGTGCCATTATCTTGCTCTCTCAGACTTCCTGGATGTTAGCTTTCCCTTGCTTTGATCCCGAACCGCTGGCTCTCATCAGAGGCAACAAATTCCCTGGACTTCTTATAGAACAGACGGCCATAAACTTCCTGACCCACCCCGGATTCCTGGCTCTTAGATATTCTGAGCTCAGAGAAGAATAGACACACTACCTCCTGTAGGGGCCACACTATGTCCTGTGGGGGTTTCTGTTTTCTAGGTGTGACCTGATTTGCCATCCTGCCCAACTCTCACAGCATACCTCTCTGGACTATCCCAGTTAACGCCTATCCTGCTGGCTGGGAACTTAGTTCCTGCCTCAGTTTCTCTTTCACTGTCCTTTACCCTTGTTTTGCTGGCACCCCTTTTCTAAACATGTAGCTAATATTCACTTTCTCTGGTTCACACTGTGTGTCAGCCTCTGCCTCACCAGTGAATGAAACATGTAGAAGATTTCTATGCCCTTGAGGGGATTTTGAGACTCAAGAAACATCCTAGACCATAGACAAAGTCAGCAAGCACTATAGTAGTCAGGAAGAATAAATGCCGTAGATGACAGGGAAGGACTGGAGGGTTCACCCTGCTGATCGGAGGCAAGTGGTTGTAACAAGCAGTCTTACTGAGAGAACATTGGGGCTAGGCTTTCTAAGTCCCATGATCCCATATTTCAAGTCATGGCCTCCACGTCTCTTCGTGCCATCTATTTAATGCCAACAGTTGGCTATGCAGATTTGCAGCTTTACCTCAGCCTATGAGCTTCCATAATGTCACAACGCCTACAGAGGGGCCGCTTTCAATAACAGAGTGGCAGAAAGTGCTCTGACTCTGTCCCTGGTCTTTGGGGTAGAAAATATGAATTGAATGTTGGCTTTATGGCCAACTGGGGCAGCTACTGAAACCTGCTGTTTACCTCCTCTAGACAAGAGGTGTCTTGGGGGCAGAGACTGTGTCAGCATCATCCCCCACCATAGCCTGTGTGTCAGACAGCATGCATGGTACATTGCCAGGATTGTGTTAACACAGCACTTGCTAAATAAATGAGTTCAAAGCTACGTCTTTGGTTTTCTTATTAACTCCATTATTGCAGGAACATTACTTAGTCTTTCAAATGCTCAATTCCCCAAGTGTAAAATGGGCATGCTAATCACAACAACACCAGTACTTGTTTCTAGAATTGCTGTGGGGGTGAAATTGCAATGACTCACAATGCATGTAGAGCCCTTGGCACAGTGTCTACAGAATATGGGAATGCATCATGTGCTCGCTCAATCTTTTTTAGCAGTGGTCACTGGTCATAAGGGTCAGTATGTAGAATCAAGTGTCCTCCAGTCTAAAGAAATCCTTCCTTCCTTCCTTCCTTCCTTCCTTCCTTCCTTCCTTCCTTCCTTCCTTCCTTCCTGTGTGTGTTGATGTGGGATGTCCTATATATGTGTTTCTTTTATCAGTTAATGAATAAAGCCACTTTGGTCTGTAACAGGGCAGAATATAGCCAGGCTAGAAAAGATATATACATGGAGAGTAGGCGGAGTCAGAGAGACACCATGTAGTTGCCAAAGGAGAAGGATCCGGAACCTTTCCAGTAAGCCACAGCCTTGTGGCAATACACAGATTAATAGAAATGGGCCAATTTAAGATGTGAAAGTTAGTTAATAAGAATCCTGAGCTATATGCTAAGCAGTGCTGTAATTAATATAGTTTCTGTGTGATTATTCCAGTTTGGGTGACTGGGGAAACAAAAGAACAGTCTCCATTTCCAGATGGTGCCAGTGTAAGCCAACTATATCCACATAAAACCTGAGAGAGCTTGGGAAGGAATTCCAGACAAAAAAGAGCAGAGTTAAACTTGACTTCTTAGTAGTCACACTTTTTTTCAGATAGGCTCTCTTTGCTGGTGGTGAGCGGAGTTGTATCTTCTTTAAGAGAAGGCTTCTTGATTCAGCCTTAACAGCAAAAACTGAGCGACTTCTTTAAGAGCAAGCTTCCTGGCTCGTGCTGGTAGCTCTTGCAGGAGGTCTTACACTTAAATGGGGTTTGTGAGCAGCTTGCTATTAATTGCTTGATGGCAACATAGACCTGCTGTGTCCCTGGAGCTGGGATGGCAAGCACGACTCACAGAGGTGATGAACATGCCTCTACTATGTTGGACTAAGTGGAGCAGATAGACAGGGCTGTGGTTCTAGCCATGCCCACTTAGCATTTTAAAAAAAGTGCTCCTGATCAGAAAAGGATTACAGATACTCAATAAAGACAGATTTAGGTAGAAGTAGACCTCCGAACGGGTTATAGTGTGTTTTAAAAATGTTCATAGGCTTGGGAGAGAGAGGAAAAAGAGTATATACAGTTATAAAAAGAAGTAAAGTCTTTAAAGAGACAGTAAAAGTAATATAAAAGAGTACAGACAGTCATAGATTAAAGGAGTAAAAGAAAATAAGTCATGTAAAGATGGAATATATGCAGAGAGTCTGGATTATGCATATCATTGTGTTTTCTTTGAATTTTTTTGACTGCAGAGAGACATTTGATTCTGGGAGCTGATAAGTTAAAACAACATAAATGTATCTTGACTTCAAAATTTGGGTCTAAGAATATATTACTTTGGAAAGAGGTTCTGCTTTTGCTTCCACAGAAGATGAGAACCTATGGATTCATTCTAGGCTGATATGGTTTGATGGAACAACCCCCCCCCAGCTGAAAGTTCTCCAAGAACCCTAAAAATACTTTACCCAACAAAAAGCAGGAAGCAGTTTGGAGAAAACTGTACCCAAATTCTCAAAATTATTGTTTATAAATGTTTGTTTTCATTTAAAGAAAGTTGATTATAAGTGATTAATGGTCTTAGTCAATTTCTTAAAAAAATTAAGGGAGATATGATATAGAGATGAATATTTTGCATTGATATGGATCTTGGTTTATTGATACAAATTTAAAATCAATTTTGTTACACTGTATGTATGTGTTTCTGCTCTTGTTTAAGGTTTTGTATTTGTGCAGCTCATTTAAAACTGTAATGTATAGTTAAGAAGTACAGATAATATGGAGCAGGTGGTAAATGTAACATTAGCCAAGATTCAGAAACAGTTGTCTTCTTAGGTATTAGTGAGTGTCACTGGTGTATCCATGTCTCATGTTGCAGTTTCTCATCTTCAAATCCAGGTTTCCTCTATGCTTCAAAAGCAAGCACCTAGTGTTTCTCAGCTAAGGCTCTTCCCTCTGTCTGAGGAGCAAGATGTTTCTTCTCTTTCCTGAGTGCTGAGCTATGCCAAGTATGACTTCCATCCTTGGAATGCTTGGCTTTTCCCAAAGTTAGCTTTTGTCTTGACTCTTCCTTCACAGCCTGGGCTCAGGTATAATGGCTTCTCATCTGAATTCCCTGGTGGTCTCTGGCTCTGAGTCCCTGCCCTCTTTGATTGCCTTCCATCTGGTCTCCCTCGTTAGCCTTTCACAAAGGGTTCAGTATGGCTGAGGAATGCCTATTTGTTCCACTGGTGGGACAAAGTGTCATTTGCTAACGCATTAGGTTGTAACTGTCACTTTTGTCTTGAATACCACAACGCAGAAGGCAACATTCTGATCCAATGAGCCCAGGAGGTAGCCGCTTCTCTCTACCAAGTTCCTGGATGGAAGCAGATATTTTAGGAAAGTCAGTGCCATCAAGATAGTTGCTAGCATTTATTATGGACTCGCTGCACGTCCATCCTAGTGATGAGGGAGACAGCATCACTGTGCAGAAAAGACAATGACCCTCATCAGCATCTCTGATTGTATCATGAGAATTGGCTCATCCAAATGGCTTTCCTTTTCCAAGGAGTAAGAACACTTAAGGTTTTGAGACCTTAAGTGCCATGTTGCTTTCCAAAAAGGCTGTTCTACCTATTGCAATCAACTATGCCCACTTTTTAATATCTGGATTATTTACAAAGTTTAAAACATATGCATATAAAATTTGTCAGATTTCAATTAATGGGTAGGTTGAATATAAATATTTGCTTGCTATCACAATACTTGGTATCTTCTCCAGGGTGGATTGAAGGACTATTAACTAGCTTTTTGCTATTGTTATTGTTATTGCTGTTTATTTTTAAAATCTCTCTCTCTCTCTCTCTCTCTCTCTCTCTCTCTCTCTCGTGTGTGTGTGTGTGTGTGTGTGTGTGTGTGTGTGTTTCTCAGGTGGGGTTTCATGTAGCCAAGTCTGGCTTTGTATTTGCTATATAGTTAGATTTCAATACAGTAAAACTTATATTTTACTGTATTTATAGCTTTGTGATTTGGGACATATAAATTGGGTTGCTAACTTACAAAAACAATCAGAATATAAATGACCATCTTACTTCTTCAAACACCTATATTTACCTCTGTTGTAGTGAAACCCTCTGCCGGCCCACAGCCCCTGGAAACTACTGACTTATCTTGTGTCCCTATAGATTTTCCTTCCAAGAACAGGATATCTTTAAGAGAGCAAACAAAATTTAAAATCTGACTTAGCATTTGTCTTTAATGTTTTTGTTGTATTAAAAATTCTTTGCATAATCCACAGTCACAAATCTTTTCACCTATGTTTTTCTTATCTAAGAGCTTTGCAATTTTATTTTTTACCTTTGAGTATATCAGCCATTTTATTAAATTTTGCATGAGGAGTAAGTCATAGGTCAAGGTTCACTTTTTAATACATGTGCATGTCCATTTGCCAGAAACTCCACTTTTTTCTATGCAATTGCCCTTGCATCCTTGTCAAAACCAATTGGCCATGTGTGTTCCTCTCTATTCTGTGTGCTATACCCAGTGTTACATAGTATTGATTTTATTTTTGCCTATGAAAGCATGATAAATGGAGTCATATAGTACATAAAATATGAGTCAATCTTCTTTCATTTGGAATGATTGCCTTTGAGACTCGTTCAGATTGTTGTGCATTTTACCCTTTGGCTCATTTTTATTGTTCAGTGTTGTCTCATGGTATAGATTGTCAGAGTTTATTTAAGCTCTCATTTAAGTACCACCTCATAGTTAGTTGGGATATTTTCGTTACTTTTTTATTTTTTCAGAACTGATTTGTAAGTATCTGTGAGACTTGATCTCTTCATATTGTTTAGACGTCCTTAAATCTACAGATCGGTTGAAGAGAATTAATACTGTGCCCTTGATCGTGGTATATCCGTTCATTTAGTTCTTTCAGCAACACCTTAGAGCTTTCAGTTTATACCTGAGCATTTCTTGCTTTTGAACTGTCAATTGTACTGGTTTTGTGTAAACGTTAGTTTCAGATTGTTCATTGACAGTACAAAGTAACAGTTGAATCTTTGGCTACTGGCCTGATTCATGTATTTCCCTCTCAGAAGCTGCCTTCCGTGTCAGAATGCCCTAATGGAGAGGGAGGCTATGTGGCAGACAACTGACGCGGCCCATCTGAGAGTCAGTACTAATCGCCAGATGTTTGATGAAGCCATCTTTATGGTGTAGCCTATGCTGAGTTCTCAACGAAATGCAGCCATGTGACTGAGCTCAGCTGCCATTGTGTGGAGCCTACACCAGCCCAGAGAAGCCACAAACTATGAAACATCACATCTAGGTTATTTCAAGCAATTGAATTTTGGGGTAAATTGCCACTAAATAGGTAACTGATATACAGCTTAACAACTGCTCATTAGCCCAGCTCTTCAGTCCAGGCCATGAGTGCTATGCTTTGATGTTTCTTCTAGAGTCCCCCAAATGCTAGTCAGACTTAAGTCTTGTGTCCCCAGGGCTAACAACAGGCAGCACCCTTCCCCACCCCCACTTCCCCCATAGTGGTGTGCTCTACACAGCTTGTCTCTCTGGGTGAATGTGTGCTTGGCAGTGTATGCTGACCCAGTGCTGTGGATTGGTTGCTCACTTGCCTAAAACTGCCTGCCTGCCTCTAGCCCTGCACCCTCTCGCTCCCTGACTGAACAACTCCCAGGAACAACCATTTTCAGTCCCCTCCCGAAACCCTGAAATGAGATCCTGTCCTCTGTGGGGGCCCACTTTGCACCGCTACATGACGGTTGGTTCCCAAACTTGGCAGTTGTCTAGATCTGGCCTACAACCTGTAGCGAGGTTTGATTTTACCTGTTTCATAAATAACCGGGAACCCTGGGGCTTTACATCAATTAGTTAAAGAAATGTTTTCATTAGCTGTGCAATCTGGGATACCTTACTCCACTTCATTTTCTTCACTACCAAAATAAGGACGATCCTGACTCTACTGATACACAGGCATTGCTGAGCAATCTTCCTGGCACAAGGCAGCTGCTGAAGGGAAGCGATGTCAATCAACGCTCACACTCAGAGATAAAAGGTGCCTTTGGGAGTGATTTAATTCATGACTTTCATTTTCTAGTGATGGAAAGTGAAGTTCAGAGATGCCAAGTGGCTTGCCCCAAATCACACAGCACATTACTGGTTGAACCAGGACTAGAAGATTAATTTCTCAACTTCTAATCTTACACTTTTCCCCCAGCAACACAACTGCTGTATTTAGAAGAGGTATGGGAGACAGAGAGGAAAGGCAAGTATCATCTGTGAAGTATGTTCTTCTTCATTTGTGTCTGTGTGTGTGTGTATGGTGTATTGTGAGGTGTGTGTGTATGGTATATGTGTGGTGTGTGTGTGGTGTGGTGTATGTAAGTGGTATGTGATTATGTGATGTGTGTGTGTGTATGTATGGTATATGTGTGGTGTGTGTGGTGTGGTGTATGTATGTGGTATGTGATGTGTGTGTATGTATGGTATATGTGTGGTGCGTGTGTGGTGTGTGTATGGAGTATGTGTGGTGTGTGTGTGTGTGTGTGGTGTATGTGTGTGTGGTATTGGTGTGTGTATGTGAGGTATGTGGCATGTGTGTGTGAGGTATGTAGTGTGTGTGTATGGTATATGCATGGTGTTTGTGTGTGTATCTGGTCTCATTTCACTCCCATAATAATCTCACACCTTATCATCTTTCCTTAACAGGTGAAAATATGGGGACTCAGAGACGTTAAGCTCTTGTCACAAGCCCTGGACTAAAGAACATGAGCTTCAACTCATGCCTGTCTAAGTCCTGGGCCAGCCCATGCCCCAGCCGTGCACCTCCATTACGGCATGCCTTCCCTGGGTCAGGCCTGGGAGCCTGAGAAGCGAAAGAAAGAAGCATTTCTGCTGCCTCTGGCACCTCCCGGGCTGCGTTCCTTCTTCATCCTCTGAGGCATTGACTATTGTGCGAGCAGGAACCTTCACCCCTTTCGACACAGTCCTCTTAGCTGGAACCCAGAGGCCAGAGCTTGACTGGAATTCTGCAAGACTGGCATTGAGGGGCCTGGCGGGGGCTTTGGACAGTCACCCTAAACGTGATGTGCACAGAGAGAGGCCAGCGATGAGAGCTCCCTCTCAGTGGTGACCAGTCAGGCCTCCTGATTTAAACTGAGCCCCGAATCATTTTCCTGGCATTTGCTCCGTAGGATTTAGTTTTCTAGTAATAAAAAGTCACGCAGTGTAGAGCATCCCCCTACTTTGTAAACACTCTGCCACCTATCCTTCCCCGTTTTTGTGCTTGGGGCAGAGCCAGGTTGTTTTGTACCCACTGTCAAATTCTGGAGGCTCTGAGTGGACAGAGAAATGCGTTCACAATGACGGTGCCTCTTTGCGCATTGCTGGCAGCTTCCCATCTCATGCACTGAGAGTGCCAGTCCCACAGGCTTGGCCCCTATCTGTAGGAGGTGGCGTGGGAAGCCTGCAGTAAGAGAATCACCTAGAGTCCCTTACTGAAGCAGCTCCGATGGCTGATGCCAGGTTACCACACACCTCTGCACCCTGGGTCCACAACGCCTACAGATTCATGTGCACACTTGTGTGCATGGTGTGTACATGTGTGTAAGCATACATGTCTGCCCATGTGTACATGTGAAATGAGGTGTTATCTTCCTCTTCTGATCCCTTCCTCCCTCAATTGTTCTACACCTCACTTATTTATTCATTCATTTGTCTGTTTGCTCATTTATTTTTAAGATATGGTCTCTTACTGAACCTTGAATCATGGATTGGCTACACTGGCTGGCCTGAAAACCCTCCAGATTACCGAGTCTCTGGCCCCCACTGTACCCTGAATACATAGATGTGTGGGATTCTACCCGACTTTTTATGTGGTTGCAGGGGATCCAAACTCATGCTTGTGGGGCAAACACCTTTCCCAGGGAGCCCTCTCCCCAGGACCTCCGTGCACACTTCCTAAGCTATGTTCAGATCCCTCCCCCAAGTCCCCTTTCCTTTTGATGGGGCCTGGGGACAAAATAAAACATGAAAAGAATAAAACTGGACCGCACCAGGCTCTTCACCACCACAGCCAATAATAACAAATCGACTTTGCATAAACACATAGATTTGACATTTTTGGAGGCCCTTTCAGAGTTTGCCTCCCTTCCAAGGCTCGCTTGCTGTTTTTGACAACTCCCACCGTGCACAGCGCACTATTGATACAGAGCTTGCCTTTGAAACTGATCAAACATTTTCACACTCCTGAGACTTCGGGCTTTCTGCTGTTCTCCCGCCATGAAATGCCCTCTTCACCCTGCTTCACGTTCTCCAAGCTCTGAGAACATCAGGAATTCCTCTTCACTTCTGTCCCCACTCCATGAGCTGTGTTAAGAAGATCCAATCTCTACAAACTCACCCCCCCCACACACACCAGTTACCCACTCACTACCTATTTTGGGATCCGTGAGTCCACGGCCCTTCTCTCTACCCTATCAGGGCCACTTCTCTATTCCTGGCAATGAGTGGGCCTCAGATTCAGTTGGAGACAGGATTTTCTGGACAGGGCCCAGCTGAGGCACCTACAGGATGGGTCAGAATGGCCTGGGAGGGAGCTCCTATGCAGACTTTCCAAATTGCTAAGGAGACCCCTGTTGTTTGCTGGGCTCCTCCTTGTCTGGTCTGGCAAGTGCCAGCGTTCAGCTTCAGGAAGCGCTGCCGCGCCAGAGAGCTGTGTTGGCAGGCCTCCATAAACTACTGACTCCTGCTCCTTGAGCGATTGCAGGAGTCTGTGTGGTGTGTCTAACGCTGGGTGTGTCTGAAGCTCTTCTCAAGACGCTTGGGCCAGAATTTCTGACTTAATAGGAGTGGGCTGCAGGGAGAGAGAAAGAACCCAAAGCCCTCAGCATCTCCTTTAGGCCGGGCCTCCTGTTGTATCCCCAGAGAAGGAGTGTGCTTTGCTCTCTGGCTCATGCCTCCCCACACTTTCGGTGACAGGAGCTACTGACACACTCCTGATGGCGTGCAGCTGTTGCTCCTCTCCACGTTCTCACCACACAGTGTAACTTGGATGTCACAATTTTGCACATCCCTTCCTATTGGCCTTCCTTTCACTCCCCAGGTTGGAAAACCCCGAGATGTGATCCAAGAGGAGGTAGTGCCTGGACACTTTACATGATCAGAGCTGCCTTGGTTGGCAGCACACGCCAGGTGTTTTCCAGGGCCTTGGTTTGCTTTTGAAAGATCTGGGAAAAGAGCAGGGGTTTCTAGCCTTGCCGTTAACACATCTGCTTCTCAGGCTCCTAAACCAGGGGACAATTGAAGTAACTGGAAAACAGCTGGTAATAGTGGCTGAACCCACAGGGAACCCACCGCTTGTCTACCACATGCTATTAATGTGGTAGAGTCTGTCAAAGGCTCACCCACCTGATGGTATTACTGTTGGCGTCATATTCAAGGAGATGCCTATTAAGACTTCATCCCTAGGAAAGTGTTACAATATCACACATAAAGATTGCACTGATCCCCTCTCCCTCCCTCCAAACTGGTGACATCACCCCGATAGCTGGAGGGTGAGAGGCAGAAGGTACCTTACATGGCATCTGAACGTTGCAGGTCTGAGGAGCATATGTTAAGAGCATACAGACCCTCCCACCGGGAGGAAATGCTCCAGGTAACTTCCTTGTGCTGGGAAGATCTCACCCCATCACCTCTCTGTCTGCCTGTTAGTATGACTCTGGGCAAGCATCACCGGGAGATCCCTTTCTGGAATCAGTTCCTCAGTTCTGCATAATTGTGCAATGAACCTGAGCTGGGCACAGACATCTGAGACCTCGCTTTTTGTTTCTTATGGGCCTTTGCTCTTTTCTCATCATGTGAGCAACACAATTTCTCCATTCCTCTCAGGAACTGGCACCCAGAAGCCCCACATAGCAGCTCACCAGACACGCCCAGGCCCAGCTGAAAACTGGCTTAAGCTGCAGTTGGGACACCATTAAAACAATGGATACTTTGTCCAGCTCGCTAAAGTTTACAGAATCTCTTCACATTGCCTTTTCTTAATCCTGAAAACAGCGCTTTGGAGCACATGGTGTCTTTGTTGTCCTTTTTTGGGGGGTAAAATTGAAGCTCAGGCAGCTTGGGAGATGGGGTTATGCTACTTCCTTGGAACTAGGACTTTTCTGTCTTGGAAAATGGAATGTTGAGTTTTCTCTTTCTAAGACCACAGCACCCAAGACTTAGTTGACGGAAATGTGGATAAAGTGATTTCATGTTTGGAGTTAGAGGCAGCTGCCACTAACCAAGAGGTGTTAAAGTTGGGCTGTTCAGGACCAAACAGTCACAGTCTTCTTATGAATTTTATGACACTTTTCGGTTCTTCATGTTTCTTGTACTCTCCAGCATCTGGCCAGGACTTTTTGCATAGATATTTTTGTGAGTCTCATATCATGCTTGCTCTATTGCAGGATACGTGCAGGTAGGTATTACGTCTTTGCATCTTTTGTGTATGTGTGGTGTGTGCAGACATGTGTATGCATGTGTGCTCATTTGTGTACACACAAAGGACAGAACAGGATGTCAGTGTCCTTCTCTGTCACTCTCTACTTTCATCCCTCGAAAAGGGGGTCTCTAACTGAATCTGGAACTAGGCTGGCAACCAGAAAGCCCCAGCAATCCTGTCTCTGACTCCTGCCACTCAAAGGTTACAGGTGCACATGTAGTCATGTCTCCCTGCTTTTCACACGGGTGCTGGGGATTTGAACTCAGGTCCTCATGCTTGTACAGCAAGTGTTTTTACCTGTTGAGCTATCTCTCCAGCCCCTCTTTGTATCTGTTAACGCCCCAAAGTGGAGCTATGAATATGGTAGATGTCCAATAAATATTCATATAATTAGGAGCTTTCTCTTAGAATTCTACGTGGGCAACTCTGTGGTAGCCACTTCCTTCTCATGAATATGGGGTGAGTATAGGAAGTCACATAGAAGAAATAACTCAAACCGATTGTCCTGCCTCAGTTTCCATGCCTTTACGTTGCCAAGTGCCCCTCTTTTCACACACCTCACTTTCAGTTGCCCAGTTCACCAAGGTTTCTGACTCTAGCCAAAGTCAGGCTGGAAGTAGATCTTGCATCTCAGAACACTTTTGGGATTTGACAGTCAGTCACCTGCGTAGACTGGCTTTTATGATTCAGCAACATCCTCTGACATTTGCTTCCCAAAGTGACTTCATCCCTCTCCCTTGACCTAGCTCACAGATCTGAGTCTCATCTCTGGGTTTCCTGTCCAAAGACACAGTCTTCATTTAGGACTAGGCACTGGTCTATCCTGGGACCTGACCCTATGTGACACTTGTTTGTCTTCTCGGTGGGTTACTGATCTGGATCTGTGGATCAGCCCATTGATGCCCATAGACAGTGGGCTACAAATAACCTCCCACTTGCCTGTCTGATGGCCTCCCTGGGGAAGGGCAGAAGGGACACTTAGATCCCTCAAGTTGCCACTTGACTGGACCAGTTGCTTCAGTCACCCCAGACTTGCCATTGTGTTTCTGCCATCTGGCTTCATATTTGACTTTGCATCTGATAAAGACTCAATGGTGCACACACAGGCTGGGGTTTGTTTTGTACTCGCTGCCTGCTCTGCGTGGCTGAGAGATGGCCCGAGTTCTGTGCACACACCCAAGTCGGAAGTTCACAGGGTTTCGTCTCAATGTGCTCTTTAAGATACTTGGTATAGAAGAGACTAAGACACTAACCGGATAAACAAAGAGCTGGCGACTGCGGTGGGCTTTTATTGGTTTATTATTTCAAATGTTACCAATGCTCCTTCCCACATTCAGTTAAATATTGCCATTTCAAATTCCTCCAAGATTGGTCTAACTCGCTCCATTTTTACCGGTACTAGTCGAGTTTAGGTTACCACTATTTTTTACTTCAGCTGTTAATGGAGCCTTGCACTTTGTAGGTTCAACTCTCCCCAGCCCACATTTCAATAGGCAATCAAGTGATTGGACTGCTGCCCTCCTTTCTTTAGACATCTGTTGGTGACATCTCATTGCCTAGAGAAGTGTTTCTCCTCCACCTTGATCTTGCGACTCATCTAAAGAATAACCGTCATGTTCAAGGGGAAAATGATTAGTTCCAACTCACTTTCCTTTAAAAAAAATGTATGTGCATGCATTGTCTACATGTGTATAGATATGTGCACCTTATGTGTATAGATATGGGTATGCAGAGGCTAGAGGAAGATGCTGGGTCTTCAGGTGTCTTCCACTATTGCTTTCTGTTTTATTCCTTTGAGGCAAAGTCTCTTATGGAACTTGGAGTTTGCCAATTTTTGGCGAGGCTGGGAACTAGCAAGCCCCAGCGATCTTCTTGAGTCCCCTCCCCTCAACATACACACAGTGCTGGGGTTGCAGGTATGAGTGGCCATTCTTGGATTTTTATGTGGATTCTGGGAGTCTGAATCAAGGTCCTCAAGTTTGCACAACTATGTTTAACTGCTGAACTCTCTTCCAATCCTCCTTTTCTTTTTCTACCATAATAAATCAGGTAAGGAGAGTAGCCATATCACAGCATCTGACCTATTATACGTGTAAAGTCAACCAGTTGCAAGGCTGGTTTTCATATTCTCAGTGTCTATAAGTATGCTGAGCTCAGAGAAGGATCCCAGAATGAGTGAAGTTTGCTTCATTGTCAGTGGTGGTTTGTTTGTTTTGCGATAGTGATAAATGATTTCGGAGTTTGGGAACACTGTTTGTGGAACTGTATCTGAGGAAGGTTGATCTATAGGACACGGTCCCATCCTTCAAATGTCCTCAAAGTCCCCAGTGATCTGCCCACTGTCCATATGTTCAGCTTCCTCTCTTGTCATAGTTACTGTCTCCACTCATTGACTGCAGCAGCCCCTCCACAGCATCATGGCTCTGATTCCTGAATGTGACCAATGGTCCTTCCACTTGGGATCTTCCTCTATGCATCTCCCACACTTTTGTCTCATCTTAGTTTAGAGGTCACTTCCTTCAGTCATGAACTTCATGAATTTCCATGCCAGTCAAGTGTTTCTTCCCTGAACTCCCCAGATAATCACTTCCTCTCCTTTCCATTCTAAACTGAAAGTGTCTGTCTCCCACGTAAGACCATGAGCTCTCAGTGGCCAGCAACTATGTTATCTTTTTGGTTCTTGTATCCTCTGTCTATAAGTATGCTGAGCTCAGAGAAGGATCCCAAGGAAGGAGTGAAGTGGGCTGGTATAGGAGGTCCTTCTGTCTATGTGTTACTTTCATTGGTTAATGAATAAAGAAACTGGTTTGGCCTAGTTGATAGGGCAGAACTTAGGTAGGTGGGGAAGACAGAACTGAATTCTGGGAGGAAGAAAACAGAGAGAGAGGATCTGCCATGGAGCTGCTGGAGACAGACATGCTGAATCTTTCCTGGTAAGTCACTGCCACATGGCGATCCACAGATTAATAGAAATGGGTTAAACTGAGATGTAAGAGTTAGTCAATAAGAAGCTAGAGCTAATAGGCCAAGCAGTGTTTTAATTAATACAGTTTCTGTGTGGTTATTTTGGGTGTAAGCTAGCCAGGAGGCTGGGATGAACAAGTGGGCCCTCTGCTACAACAGTGGGCTGTCATGGTTTTAATTTATTTACGGTGTTATTCTCCTATGGACATATTCTGAAGTCTTAACTTGGTACCCTAAATGTGAAAGAGATCTTATTTGGAAATAGGGTCTTGACAGATGTAAATAACTGAAAAACATTCATAATCCATTTGGTGGCAAATCCAGTGGCTTGTAGTTTTGTTTGATGCAGGGAATTTGCAGACAGAGGACAATGTCAAGAGTAGACATGGAGATGCAGGAAAGAAGGACAAAGAACCTTCTCTCAGGACCTTCAGAGAAAGCATGACCTGTGGAGTCCTTGATTTTGGACTTCTAGCCTCCTACACTGTGAAAGAATAAATCTCTGTGGCTTTGAGTTGTCATGCTTGTGTTTGCTATGTCATTCCTGAGAAATCGATGCAGGGATAACACAGGTCAGGTTCATTGCAGGCTACACATCTGGGTATTGTGTTTCACTTGGCTGGACCTCCCCCCCAGTCTGAGAAATGCACCTTGGCAATTACAATTTGTGGACTCTCAATTCTTAGAAAATAAATAAACCTTGTTTTCTAAAACACTATGTTTCAGTAGTATCTTTCTTTTTAAGGCTTGATACACATCGGCTGAAATAAATTAGTAATCCCATCTAGAAAAGCAATGTGTCTAAAATTCATTTTATAATGTGACAATAGACCAGATGGCCCAGCTTCTTAGGGAAAAAGAAAGTATTGTGGTTGGCAAATATTATCCTTAATTATTTCCTGTAAAGGGGCTGATGGGTGAAACAGCTCAGAATCATAGTAGATCTAAGGGCTACACATCTCTTTTCTTTTCCTTTATGATAATTCATTTTCAACTCCTTGTATTAGTAGTAGGTGCTGAGCAAGAATAGTGTAGATAACTGTCAGAGAACAGGGGAAGACACTGGAAGAAAGGCAGGCAATAGTTAAACCAGAGGGATACAGTAGCTAGACATAGGGTTGCCTTTAGTTTAATATTCTGTGCCAATTCAGTTACCCAAGGTCAGCCAGAACTTGAAAATATTAGATGAAAAGGATCTAGAAATAGAGAACTCACACATTTAAATTGTATAGCATTTCGAGTGTTGTGATGACAGCTCAGACCATCTACCTGGGATATGAAGCTCTTTGCCCTCTCCACGCTGTATGTGCAGCCCATCCATTGGTGACTTGGTAGCTGTGTGCTTACCAGATATACTTACTCTGTTTTGTAAGAGACACTTCAAACCCTCTTGTCCCAAACTAAGCTTCTTCTTTTCACTGTCATCGCCTCTCCTGCCTCTCCACATTTTATATCTGCTGCACTAAAGTCATCTTCGCTGCATGGATGGTGGGTCTCATTGTTGTTCAAGCCCCAGACCTTCAATTTGTTCATAGCTTGGGTCCACCCTCTCAGGCATTCTGTGAACACCCTGTTCAAAGCATACTGAGAATCTGACAGTTTCCCACCACTTCTGTTGTTAATTCCCTGGTCATAGCTACCGTTGTCTTTCTCCTGAGTTACAGTGTGACCTGTTTCTCTGCATCATCCATACTTATTCTTCTTCCTCCCTTGCTTCCAGTTTCTTTTCAGCATCATCTTCCTCTTTGACCATGACTTCTAAAGACTCCTACGACATCCACTAGGGCTTCTTAGTTTACTCAGAGGAACAGACCAAACCTTTACCATGGCTTCTGGCCCTCACTGAACTCTCTGACTTTCTCGCTTACCACTCTCTCCTTAATTACTGCTTACTAGCCATGCCAACTTTGTTGTTCCTTGGCCATGTTAGACATCTTCATTTTGCGGTCATTGCGCTGGCTGTTCCCATTTCTCTCCAGGTTTCTTCCCTAGGAATCTGTCATCAGTTTGACTCTTTCTGATCATTATGATCTTTCCTTAAGTGTAATTTTCTCAACTAGGTCAACCAGGACTACCTATTTGTTCTGACAATAGTAGGAAGGGAACCTGGGTCCTTGTTCATACAGGACAAGAGTCCTCCTACCACTGAGCCACAGCCCCAGTCACAGAGATGTTAATTTAAATTCTACTTCCTGCCTTAATGCTTCTTCTAATCCTATTATACTTCACGCCTCATAGTATTTGTCAATTGTCCTGTAACATATGGTAATGATTTATTTGTTATTTTCACCATTTATTGAAAAGTTTTTGACAGAAGATCTTCTCTAGAGTAGGGTTTTAAGCAAAGGTTGATCCTTGTTATTAACAGCAATGATGACTTAAAAAAATTTTAACTTGGATTTATTTTGCAAAGGTAGAACTTTCCATCATTTTTAAAATATTGTCATTTTTTATAGTTGTTGTTATCATTATCATGAACAAGATGGTTCAGTAGCATTTATTGTATTCCCAGTATGCCGCATCTAATCTCGTCAGACATTTATTCATTAAATAATTACTTCCAAAATATATTGAACTTACTTGTACTATTTAACTGTAACCTTCAATAACTTTCTTTGCCCCCAAACTTAAGAGAAAAAAGTGAAGCTACACACAGAGAAAAAAAATTGTCTAACATCTGACTTTTATTTTATTTTTTTCAGAAATGAGATCTCAAACCAGGCACCAGAGATACGAAGTTAAAAATAAACCACTCTATGCTTATAGGGCTTAAGAAAACAAACCAACTTTCTGTGAAGTTTTAGTGGTTTTTGTAATTGTTTCAAGATGCCAGATGTTTCAAAGTAGACTATAAAACCCCTACATGATGATAAAGCCCATTAGCTGGCACTTTCCTATTGGGATTTTACTCTAAAATAAATGCAATATAGAACCCAACAATAAGGCATGCATGCAACGGAGTATTTAAGCCTGGTGTAGTCCAAAGGGAAGGAATGAACATAACCCTGACTCATCCCTGCTTCGCTGAGTTAGGTCTAAGAAACAATGTATCCTACTCGCCAGTTCTCTCCTTTTCTCTTCAGTGCCGTCAACTCAAGTCAAGGAAAATCCTGAAAGCACACAAAAGAAACAGCGAACACTTATTTCTCTCAGAGAAGGGTTTCTGTGGGTAGTAGGAGAAAGAGTTACTTTATAATTAGATATCTCAGTGTACTGCTTGAACCTTTATCTTGGGCATACTGTATACGTCAAAAATAAAGCAATGGAGGCCGAAATTTCGCTTTAATTATCCCCAAGTCCGTTACAGTTACGGGTGTGCATGAGCCAGGACTTCCCAGTGGTGGGGAACTCGATTTAAAGAAGCCTCTAGAGAGAGGTGGCTCCCTGGTTCACACAGAAGTAGAGGGCATAGTTCACAGTACTGAAGGGGGAGGCAAGCTTCAGTAGTAGAGCTCAGACCTGACCACCAGGATGCCCTTTCTCCAGTTCTCATCACTGACTCTGCTTGTGTTTGTTCCTTTGGGCATGTTGCTGTCTGTCACCTGTTACTTTGCCATCGGGACCCCGCTTCTGTAGTCCTAGCTGCCGATCCCTAGAGGAAAATAAAAATGGTTTCTTCTTAAGTCTCCATTCAACTTCCAGCAAAGGATCTAAATGGGTTTTGCTGGTGTCACAGGCTGCTGTGCTTCGAATACCTTCCTGACCTAGAGTGCTTGCTCCGTGTGTGGTCAGGGCAATAACACTCTTGTTTTCTCTCTTGCCGTCTTGCTCTGTCTGTCTCTTCTCTGTGTGTGTTCTTGTTCTCCCACTCTTTGTCTGTATCTCTCTGTGCACACGCGCATACAGGGCCTTGGGCACGCTAGGCAAGTTCTCCAACATTGAGCGCTACCCTCAGCCTGATATTTCTGCTTCTATTTTAATGATGAAATGTACAAAAATCAATCCCTTTTACCTCTCTCCACTGAAGAAAAGAGATCCCGGAAGGGCTTTATTAGCTATAAATGTGTTAATTACTTCTTAGATTAAAGAAAGGGCAAGGCGTGAGAAGCTGATGCCGGAGCTCAAGGCTGTTGTTGCAATAAAGAACTCAAAGTCACAGTGTTAAAATTCTCAAACTGTCTTTTGTAAAGAAACAGTATCTTTAAGTATTAAAAAAAAAACTTCACAATGATCTATAGCAAGATTTGGATTTTTTTTTTTTTTTGAGAAAGACAGTTAACATTTTAGCTTCTATCACAACTACTCAACTGTCTTTTTAGGACAAAAGCCACCGCAGCTGATCTGTAAATGAACGAGTGTGATCGTGTTCCAGCAACACTTTCTAGTGGGATGGGTTGAACACAGCGACCACAGTTTTCAGACACCTAATTTATTATTATGTCTTCTTACACAGGAGCCACCATGAGCATAGAGGTTCAGTTTACGATTTTGCAATGTATTACTTTTAACATGGTGGCAAATTATTGGTAGCAATAAGCTACCAAGCAGATAATTCGAAAAGAAAAGGCATATACTAAACCATTGTTTCTTCAAGATCAAAGTAGTATTTCATGAGAAATGCATTGTTGTTTAAAAGAAACATGGAACATCCTAAAGTGGCAGAGAAATTGTCTCTATTGCTGCACTGCTTATTTGTAGGCATTGGTTGTATTATCTGCATACCTAATTACACCCAAAGAATTTCAGTGGGTTTCATTTAAATCCTCCCATGAAAAAAGTATAAATATGAAACCCTTTCTAATTGATTTGCAAAAAATAATTTTTGGCATTGCAATGATGGAAATCTATTAGCTCAACTTCCACAAGTCCTCTGTGTAAATAGAGGATAAAAATTTCCAAATTGTAGCAGTATTGAGTAAATTTAGCCAGGTGAGGCGCATAGTTGGCTCCATTAGAACCACTTGGTGGACTCTCTCTCTTTCTCCATCACAGCGGCCACTAGGTGTGTACATGATCAGACCTTCAAGTGGCTGTGACACAGAACAAATATTCTTCATTTTCCTTTCTTGCTTTCAAATTATGTTTAAGTTAGTGTATACTTTTATCATGGCATTTTTATTGATGTGTCATTATGCTTTGTTCTAATCCATCTTGTTATCGGTTGTCCTTCATGGTCCTCCCTCCCACTTCTTGTTCATAGCATCCCCTGACCCAATGAGCCTCCCTTCTGTGTCCATGTCGCCTGTGTCTCCTTAGCCTCCTTCTTCCTCTTAACATCACTTCCTTTCTTATCATTAAACCAAAATTCTAAAAATACTAATTACGGAACGTATCTAAACTCATAGGTTACAGGACTTCATTGCTCTAGAATTAATAACATAAAGATCTCTTGCTGTTGAGCTGTGTTTTTGTGTGAGTCTTAAAATTTCTAACTAGCACAGGTATATTGTATAAATTAATAGACAAGCACAGATTGAAATCTGCATGCTGACTCTTTCACAGTCAGAGTGATACATGGTTGAAACGCTCTGGACCATCTGGTAGAGAGAGAGGCAGGACACACAATGGAACACAGCAAGGGGGACAAGTTCTAGTTACTACCCCAGTACCAGTCCTCACCCCTGGAGATGCCATTTCAGGCAAGTTGTAGAAATGATCTCATTTTACCATGCCCAAAGCCATGTGCGGGAGATTGATTTGGCATGTTTCCTTTTTTTTTTCTTTCCACCTGGCACATTTCCCAAGATGCTTTGGGGCTGGCTGGGCATTTTGTTTGTATGGGCTCTTCTTCAACTCTAAAATTAAGCAGCAGCCTCCCAGGCTCTATAAAGGATTTAAGGGGATTTCTGTGTCATTTATAAATCGCTTCTTAAAATAGTTTATAGACATTAACTCTGATTCAGTGGAGATGTTGGGAGAAGAATGTGAAAAAGGCAGTTTCAGAATACTCTCAAGCCACGGTTAAAATAATATTACAGTGAGCTGGTTTTAACTTAAAGATAATTATAGTTCTGGATGGACCTAAAAGGATTTCCCTTTTCAATGAGGCTGGGCAGTGAGTGAGGGCAGAGTAAATCCATATATCCTGGGAAGTTAAGAAGGCAGCTGACCCTTCTCATCCTGTTCCTTGTTGGAACACAGACATCCGGTCTGAACTCTCTGGTGTCTGATCCTATACCCAGAGGGTGGGACCACATCCCCTCAAACCTCTGCTGCTCTCGGAAGGCCATTGATGTCACTAGTGGAGTGTAGACTGTACATGATCATTGTACAGGAAAGAAAATGGAGAGCCGGCTTCACTCTGGGGACAGGAGCCCGAGTGGCTGATTTGAATGGTCTTCCCCAGCTCCCTTCACCTACCTTGTGGGGTTTGCCCTTGGCTGGTACGACAGGGATATTTTTGTAGGAAAGCCCTTCCTTCTTGACTGTGAAAACAGATATCAGCAGATGCCAATTCTGCTCATTCCAAATGACACCATAGTGCTGCTGCTTTCCTGAGACCCACAGGAGACAGAAAACTTCCCTTTATAATGCTCTCATTCTGCAATGGATGAAATTAATACCCAGAAAGATAAAGCAACTTTTCCCAGCTCCTTGGGAAATTAGAGATAGCCACAAATCTGCATTTTTTAAAACTTTTCAACTCCTCACATACTGGGGGAAAAAATGGTCCCAGCATATAAATGTGTGTGGTTCAGTTTGGCTTTTCAAATGCCCATAATTTAGCACAAGAGTTATAATTTTTCTCTTTAAAAAAAAAACTGACCAAAATATGGTTTCTCACTAACCATGGCTGGAACTTTGTGCCTATTTGGGGCAGCAGTTTACAGTGTCTTCAGTCCTGGGTTGGTTCCTGCTGGCTTTGCTCTAAACGACAAGACATGTGACTCCCACTAGTCTGGGTACTTTTCTGACACTTGTAAAACAGTGTGGAGATTGAGTATTTTAGGAAGTTTTCTGGTCATGAGGCCCTGAGCAACCATCACTTACTCTCAAAAAGAGGCTGACTTCTCAAAGCTCTGGCCAGTTTTCTTCTCCAGCTTGCACCTAAGCCTCTAGGTTTGTGGTTTTTCATCAAAGCCCCATCTCACCATTTCCTCATCATAAATGAGGAGTAGATTTACTAAATATCAGCTAATTCGCAAAAATACTTTTTCTGTCTTTGTTCATTCATCAAACATTAAAAAACTCTACACTGAGAACCTACTATGATCTAACCTCTGGGCTCATCTTTGTCTTTGAGCCATTCATGATCTAGGGAAGAGAGGGGTTGGGAAGGTTTATGGAACTTGAGGGGACACATTGTATTAGTTGCTTGTCTGGTTCCTTGTGACCAAATGACTCACGAAATGCAGCTTCAGGAAGGGTTTGTTTCGGCCGATAGAGAGGATACTGGGGGTGCGGTGGCAGAAGTAGGAGGTGGGTTCCACCCTTAGGAAGCAGAGTGCAATGGATGCTGTGTTCAGCTTCTTTTCTTCCTTTTTTACTTATCTGGGGATGCCAGCTCATACAATAGCACTGCCCACATTTAAAGTGGGTTCTCACACCTCAGTTTACCTGATCTAGCTCATCCCTCACAGACATGAGCAGACATTTGTTGCCTTGATGATTCTAAATCCCATCAAATAAGCAGTCACGATGAACCATCTTAGGAATCATGACTTGTATCAGAAGAAGTACCTGGGTTCTAGGAAGCTTCTGTTTGTCCTGGAGAGCAAGGGATACAGTGGGGAAACTGACATTTGATCGACGTAGTAAAGAGTGAACAGAAATCCCACAGGTAGGGATGTGCGGAAGATTATTCCAAATAAAGAGTGACACCAAAGTAGGGGCAAGTGGATCCCCACTGAGTCATAATTTCTTTAAAAAAATACCTTAAGTTTATCTTACCTGTTATTGTGTGTTGATGACGTGTGGGGGGTGGTGGCGCATGACGTGGTGTGCATACATGGAGGTCAAAAGACAACTTTGTGCAGTTGGTTCTCTTTCTGCTTTATGTGGGTTCTGGCCACTGAACTTAGGTGTCAGGTTTGCGTAGCAAACACCTTCACCTGTGCAGCCGTTTTGCCAGCACTGAGTCCTAAGTTCTTGATATAAATGTGAATGACTATATTTCAAGATGTTTGGTTTCTGAAGTTGGAATTGAAACTTTAACCATCCATTTAAGAATATATTAGGTGATTAACAGACCCAAAATCTGAACTGAGATCACCTGATTCCAGTAGTTTTCGTTTGCATTCACCAGAGTAGAAAGTATCATAATTTGTGGCTTCAGATAGAGTACCACGAATGGTGTTGCCTCAGTTATGGGGAACAATGACCCCCAAATCAACACTGAACTCATCCAGCTCAGCATACAACAACATAAGCAAAATACAAGTGTCACACTGCTTCCAAACAGTTCAAGGACATCCCGGAGCAAAGCTCAAGCGTATGCACATGACTACAAATTTGCCATTGTTGAGCAATGTAGAAGTCACTGTGTCTGACATTCAACCAGGAAGCAGGAATATGTTACCTAGGAGATGAATGAATAGCAGCATATGGGACATGTATAAGCACAGGGCAGTGAACCGAAAGCCACAAATATCTAACATGAAGCTGGAAAATAAACAAATATAGGATAAATGAGCCATGGAACAATATATATATTGTTATATATATATTCAGTTATATTCACATATAACTGAAGTCCCTAAAAGAAGGCAAACGCCCAGATATACCTGTTATTTCAACATGTTGAGATTAATAGGTTTTCTGTAACCCCATAATAGGTTTCTCCACTGATGCAGTAAGCCAGATCAAGCCAAATTGAAAAGTAAAAGACCAGGTTTATTCTGGGCAAAGCAGCTCCCGGATGACTTCTCCAGTGCCCAGAGATTGAGGAGGGAGAAGGGGCAGGAAAAAAAAAATCACATGGCCGATCTAAAAGAGGGAGGTTTGAATACCCTGTAGGTGTGGGGGTGATGACGTATCTGCCACAAACGGGGTTGAGCCCAATTTTAACCCTTTAGGCAGGAACTGGGCAGCTAGCAGCTTCAGGGGGAGGAGCCCCCACCACTGCCTGGAATGTTGAACTGGACTTTTTGCCGGGTTTTCTGAGAGGGTGAGTTTTGGAGAGGCAGGAATGGGGCCTCTGGATTGAAGTTCCAGCCGAAAAGAGACCATGAAAGACGAGGGAAAAAATATTTGGAGAGAGAAATGATGAAAAAATTCCAAGTTTAAAGAAATTTGATAAACCCCAAATTCCAAGACTATTAATGTGTATGAAGAAAAACTAAACCAGGATGCAATCTAATAAAAATTACTTAAACTCTTCTAGCAAAGAGAGCATCTTAACAGCCAGAGAAAAAGACACAGCATATAGAGAAGAGCAAAGGACTGGAGCAAGCTGACAGGAGTGACGCAAACGCAAAGGACACCATCTCTAAAGAACACCCAGAAGACATGAAGAGGCGTTTTGGAGAGATGGAGTTAAGAAGGCCGGACTGTGGCTTGGAACACTCTGGTGGCTGACTCGTGCGTTACGTTGCCACTGCTAAAAGAGTGGCATTTCCCTGACTCCGGAATTTCCTTCTCTGCTATTCTCTCACCTCCTGGCTCTGTCATTTATTCAGAGCACAAGAATCCCAGGTGTGGCCGCCTTCCCCGTACGCCTCATCCATCTCCTTGGCCTCTGTTCTAGGACTCGTAGCATCGCATGTTCAGCAAAATGAAAGTCATGAGTGAATCAGAACGTTTTTGAGAAGCAATCAGGAAAACCTGCTCACTTCTCACAAAGTGAACACTGTTATAATTTATTTTAGAATTCCACCCTTTCTTATGCTTGGCTTACTTAAAAATACCAAGATAGTTTCCAATATCACGTCTTTAATATATGCTAGATTCTTACTGGAAAATGTCTTCACTGGGAGCTTGCAGGTTCTACCAGTAATGGCCAACATATGCACCTGAACTTTGGACCCCATGCAGCCGCATGGAGTAGGATGGAACCTGACAGGAAGTAGGATATTATCTGCCTACACCTCGGAAGTTTGATTATTACAGCTGGAGAAGCAATATGATTTAAGTAAATTCTTTTCTTGCATTGCCCGAAGCACCAGAGGTGGCACCTGTGTCTCTAAGCACACAAAATTTGTACTTCTTCCTTTCATTATTGATTTTATTTGTAGTATTAAAGACAATATGATGTAGCAGCAGGCGTGTTGAGCTTGGAACCCAGAGCCCCGAAGTTCAAATCTTAGCCCTTACTGCATTGTTGGGAGAGTCATTTAAATGAGGGGACAATAGAAAAACACCATTATCTTCCACTTGCCGCATGCCCCATAAAGAGTTATCTGATCTAATTCTCTTCTATCAGATGAGCACGGCCATTTGCATTTTACTTTAATTATAAAAACCATCTCAGGGTGACAGCAAATTTGTTTTTTGCCTGAGAACAGAATTGCAATCTCTGATTGGATTTCTCTCTACTGTACTACTGAAATTAGTTTCATGAGTAGCCTCACCAAAAAGCTTTTTGCTTAGGGTTTTTGGGGTTTCTTTTTTGTTGTTGTTGCTTTTATTTGTTTTTGAAAACAGTTTTGGGAGGGAAAAAAAATCATTGAAGTTTGCAGACGTCTAGAATGGAAGTAGGCAAAGTTGTGTAAGAAACACAGCAAAAGATTCAGAATCCGGTTTGAAGAATTACGGTGTTTGAAAGATATTTAGCTGCACCTGATAGGCGGGGAAGAACATTGAGTATCCTTAGCTAAAATCCCCATCTGGGGAGAAAGAAATGAGCTGTTGGTCTAACAGTCACCAGTGATGCTCTTGGGCTACGCCAGTACATCCCATTTGCCCATTTACAGCTCTGAGCTTAGTCCCAGTACTGACTTGTACAGACAAGTATAATACTACCACAGTTTCTCTGCCTTCTCCTTGATTTCGGCAAATGAAAAGCTCCAATAGGATCTTGGAGGATTGGGTATGAAAGAGTTCTGGCTTTCTCTTTACCTGGCTCGCTCTTGTAGCCTTGCTTAGAGCTGTTTGTATCTCTAGACTGAACAACACAGTTCCTTGTGAGGTGGCCCTCTCTGAATAACTGTCTCTCGGAGGTTCCATCAGCTGCTGCTTCCTATGTTCTTTTTTTTTTTTTTTTTTTTGGTTTTTCGAGACAGGGTTTCTCTGTGGCTTTGGAGCCTGTCCTGGAACTAGCTCTTGTAGACCAGGCTGGTCTCAAACTCACAGAGATCCACCTGCCTCTGCCTCCCGAGTGCTGGGATTAAAGGCATGCGCCACCACCGCCCGGCACTTCCTATGTTCTTTACAGGCACAAGGGTAGAGGATTCTCTTTTCAAGACTGATATACTTCACTTCTTCTTATCAGTTTCCTTTGTCCACTCCTTATAAAAGGCATTCTCTTTTAATTGGTCTTTAAATTATTCTAATTGAAAAGCGCTGTCTTCTTATTGTGACCCTCACTGATGCGTCAGAGCAACAGAAACTCCTGACTCTGTCCCAGCCTAGCTCTTTTGGTTGTGGCTGGAAGGGAAGTGGCTGAAAGATTGGTTTGAAAGACTTGGGGCATTGCACGCGCAAACACATTTTAAGATGGTTTTTATTAGTATCTATTATTTATATATAATAGTAGGCTTCATTATGTTAAATTTATGCATTTAGCTCATTCACCCTCCTTGCCCTCTTGACCTCCACTCACTTCTGACAATCATTTTCCTCTTTCCAACAAGCCCTGCTTCTACTTTCATGGCTTTGGGGTGTGTGTGTGTGTGTGTGTGTGTGTGTGTGTGTGTGTGTGTGTGTGTGTGTTAGAAAGAGAGAGAGAGAGAGGGAGAGAGAGAGAGAGAGAGAGACCCAGTGACTTTCATGGGGGTTGCTTACAGGTTCATGGTGGAAGTTTGCTTATAGGAGGTGGGTACCTTAGCATTGGTAAAGTAGTAGCTTTACCAGTGATGAAAATCTCAATGCAATTGCCACAGCGCAGTTGCCACGAAGCAGCCTTGTTTAAGCATGATGCAGAGAGGAGTGTCATTCTTTCTGGACCTTTGAGGAACAGTATCTGGGTAGAAATATCTACCAGCCATGCTAGCAGCATGGGAAGCAAGACTATAGACAAGTCACATTGCTTCAGCTATATCAGGAAAGGATGGTCCATGACGTATCATGCAAATGCTCCTAAAACCGGCAAGCTTTGAAATTAGTCGTTTGATTTCTTCTCATTGTTCTGTTGGACCATACTGTTCTCAATGGGAAGGTTCTAGCTTGTGGTTCACTATGCAGCGGTGAGCTGTCAGATGGTACCTGGAACTGGGGTCATCTGAAGACCGGAGCAAGATGAATGAGAACATGGCTCTTTCATTTTCATTCCAGTGAGTTAATGGTGGGTATTAAATATGAGCAAATCTGAGACTGTGGTCCAGCGATTTCATTTTCTTCTGAGGGGTGTATTTACATGGTTTGCTTGCACTTTCCCCCAGTATGATGTTCTTCATAGCCGAAGGTAGTTGGGAGCCAAGATGAATGCTGACTTCTCCTTAGCTCCATCTTCTAGTGAGCCAGATGGGAGCCAGATGAGAGCCTCTTTGTTCCTTAAAACAGCCTTACAAGACATATAGCATCATTTTTTTTTTGCCACACTGGTTAGAAGTTTGTCTGTGCTGTTCAGAGTCAAAGACAGAGAGTGGATGTAGACCTAAGGACTATCGGGAGGCCATCTTCAGAGATAACGACTTTTAGTCCGAGGTTGTTGGCATCAGTGGCAGCAGCAACGAGCATCTCTTTGTACTGCTGAGGTTTTTTGCTACATACATGACTGTAGCCTAGACAGCTAACACACTGGCTGTTCATTATATCCACACATGTCGGCAAGGTGGAGTCCAGAAAAGGAACTGAATTGGGAGTGTTCAGATATGGGAAACTGAGTGTTACCCTTTGGAAAGTGACAACCTAAGAAGTTGACTTAAGCTGGGTGGCACTCAGGAGGCAGAGGCAGGCTGATCTCTGTGAATTTGAGGCCAGCCTGGTCTACCTAGTGAGTTTTAGGAAGGCTCCAAACCTACAGAGAAACCATGTCGCGACAAACCAAATAAATAAATAATGAATGAATGAATGAATGACTGTTGGTTTAAATACTTTTCTCGTCACTCTGGCAAAAATCCCTTCAGGAAGGGTTTATTTTGGTTTGTGGCTTGCGGGTACGATCACCGGGGTTGGAAAAGCACGGCAACATTAGTGTGAGACGGCTGTGACATGGCATCTGCCGTCAGGAAGAGAAGAGCAGCGAATGCCAGCAGGCCACTCACGTTCACCTCACTAGTCAGTCTTGGGACCCAACCCACGGAATGGGTGCTGCTCACAATTACCTGGGGACCTGTCACTTCAGTTAACTCGGACTCCCAACTTCCTCACACACATGGCCAGATTTTCTCCTAGGTACTTTTTGATCTTAACAAGTTGACGTCAATATGAACCCCTACAGAAGCCAAAAACATTGCAGTTTCATTTAAAAAGATAAAATGAGACTCAGGATTACTAAATCAGCATGGAATCAAGAACCAAACCTAGGCCTGGGTGCTTATCTCACTAAGCCAACTGTGGATTACTCAAAATATCTACAAGGTCCAGACAGGTTTAATCAAGGCTTCAAGCTAAACTACATTGTTTAGCCAGAGGCAGCTTCTCTCACAACTAAGGTGAACTCATGCCTAAAAATGTACCGTTAAGTATATTTGAATGCAAAATCAAATTAAATAGAATTCGGCCCGAGGGCAGTAGAGTAGCCGATTATCGGATGGGGAGGAGAGTTGTCTTCCCCACTGTGGTCGGGACTAGAGTTCACACTCGTCTTCATTTCAAACATCTTCATTTCCACCAGCTTCCACTTCGCACAACCCTGCCCAAAGGCTGTCAGTTTATAACCTCTGTGCTGGCTGCTTCTCCGACTTTCCCCAGGACAGCTTTTAATGATCACATAGCCTTGTACACCCAAGCAGTAATCTCCATGTTACCGATAAGGACCTGATCGCAGGGAGTTTATGCAAAATGAAAGGGCTGGAGCCAGGACCCAGAGGCAGGCCGGCAGCTTCCGAAGCCCTTGATTCTTTTCCATTCCAGTGCAGCCCTCATTCCTCAGCTTGCCTTCTTCATTCACAAAGCAAGTGTAGTAGAGCTTGCTTTGCCCACCTGGAAAGGTGATTGTGAAGGTTAAGCAAAATGCCGATTAATATGTGTGTCAGGTTCCCATCGTTTGCAAAGTGCTAGACATAAGCATGCCATTGCTTTGTTTTGATTTGCTTAGCAAGCACACCGAGAGTGTACCCAGGGCCAAGGACTTTCCCTTCTACAAGGTAGAATACTGTAGCACATGGGCCAGGTGCAAAGTCTTTCCTGAGTGGAGACAACGTTCTTCGGAAGCATCTAGGCAGCAAACCAAATGAATATGTAAAATTTATAACATTTTAGAAAGTGGTACATGCTAAAGAGGAAAATGAAGCAAGCAGCGAGGTTGGGAGCACTGAAGGATAGACTCATTCACGATGAAATGGCCAGGGGGTGAGGGTCTAATGGGCTATATCTCACATCTGCCTTTGCAAAGAATGGCACACCGGCTAAATCTGCCTGAAGCCTGGTTTTGTAAGGCCCCACACTAAGAACAAAGTATCTTAAAATAACAAGAAACTGGTAGACAGAGATCAGATGCAGCATGCAAAGCTTAAGCTATTTACTGTCTAGCCCTTTATAAAAGAGAAAGTTTGTAGTCTTGGCCACCTTTGATGGTTTTGGCAACCAGCTTTACATAAGTGTAACTTGGCAGCATTTGATCTCAGACGCATCGAACATCTCTTGCTTTCTTCCCCTTTGTTGCCCCTTCCCCCTACCCACAGAAGTCACTGGTACTCACACTATGAGCCTAGGGTATAAAGAACTTAATACTCTATAGGGCAACCTATCCTATCCTATCCTATGCCATAATACTATACTATACCACAATACTATACTACACTACACTATAATACTATACTATACTCTACCATACCATAATAATATACTACATTACACTATAATACTATACTATTCTATACTATACTATACCATAATACTATACTATGTTATAATACTATACTATACCATAATACTATACTATACTACACTACACTATAATCTATACTATACCATAATACTATACTATACTAAGCTATAATACTATACTATACTATATTATACCATTATACTATACTATACTTCTATACTATATTATGCTATACTATACGGCAACCCTGTATAATAAAGAATGGGTGCCAAGAGATAAATGCCCCCTGCCACAACTCCTCTTTCTTATCCAGATAACTCTGAGAGGGCAGTCTAAATGCCTCCTTTGATGGTTAGTTTTTGCAGCAATTTGCCATAGACTAGAGTCACCTGGGAAGAGGGAACCCTCAACTGAGGAATTGCCTCCTTTAGAGTAGTCTGTGGGCTTATCTGTGAGAGGCATTTTCTTGGTTAATAGGTGGGCTCAGCCCAGTGTGGGTGGTGCCATCCCTAGGAAGTTGGTTCTGGGTTTCTGTGCAAGAAAGCAGGCTGAGTAAGTCATGGAAGCAAGACTGTAAACAGCATCCCTCCATGCCTCTGCTTTAGTTCCTGCTTCCAGGTCCTGCCTTGGTACCTTGGCTTCCCTTGATGAGGGACTTTAAGCCATAAGCCAAGCAAACCTTTCCTTCTCCTGCTTGGTTTTGGTTAGTGTTTTCTCAAAGCAGCAAAAAACATAAGACTCAGAAGGTCTTGGTGGGACCAAGCATCATTAGTGGTGATGAACTTGCCAGCGTAGCCACTTTCCTGCCAGTTCCCCCATTGGTGCTCCCCAAGAGCTCCTCTCACATGCTTGTCGGGGGAGCACAGGCTAAGGTGGTTGGCATCAGGAGCAGCTCTGAAAAGCTGTCTCTCATGCTGGTCTCTAGAACAACTAGACTTGCTGATCACGCCACAGTAGGTATGGTGTGGTCAACTCTGGTGCCGGTGGAGGATGAAACACTGGGCTCTGGCCCACCAAGACACCTACATGGGAAGAGATGTTAGCATACATTTTCCACTATAACAACTGGGTAGCTGGGTGACTCTGTTACCATTTTAAGAACCACAAAGAAAGTAAATGATAGACAGGTTGGCCAACAAGTAATCAAAATAGGTTGTAAAAACCAAAAGGATTGACCGGCAACTACAAGGAGAACCACAACGACCAAAGCCCCAGAGCCGGTGGCCATGAAGCCAGACTCAGCATTGAAGGGGACAGAGCTGCAAAGAGGATGGAACACAGAACCTTACCAGGTTCGCGTCATCAGAGCCTACAGGGAAAGAACAACATCTGGGTCCGAGACGTTCATGGGTGTCAGTCTAAGAATCTTGCATTTCCAAGTTAATCCCAGAGCATACAAAGTGAGTCCTTTGTCCTCTAAGAATAGGGGAGACCAATGTGCCATTGCCTGAATACTGACAATATTTTTAAACCGTTTTTATCATCCTTAGCTCAATAACTTGGGGTAAGCTGCAACAGAGCATGCCTGAAAACATGCTTCTTGTTTCTTTGAAATTAATGTGCATATAAAAAGACACAGGAGCTGGCTAGTGAGCCAGAGAGCATGGCATGGGATGAGTCTGGGGAGCACTGCCTCCAGAGAAGGTAGAATATGGGAGGGATTATGATATGGGAGCACTATGCCATGACTTGGTGATTAATATCCGGACGAGGACACCTGGAGCTGGCCTTGAGCAACTACAGGGTGAGTGTGTGAGCTAGTTCTTTGCCGAAGGACTGGGGAAGGTGGGTGTGTCAGAACAGATTTTCTGTGAGGCGCAGCAGCTGACTTGGTACTCTGGTAAGGCCCAGATGGGAGAATTTGGTGATATGGGTCCAAGAAGTCACTTAGTACCAATGCATTATTAGCATTGTCAAAACGCTGTGAGGCAGAAATTTTCCGTGGCCTAAGATCAAAGTGGGAGATCCTGCCATGGCTCCGAACCAAAGTGGGAGATCCTGCCACAGCTCCGGATCAAAGTGGGAGATCCTGCCACAGCTCCGGATCTTAGACTCAGTTGGGCTGATGCTTCTCCAAAGGATAGAATCATAGTGGCCGTACTTAATGACTAGAAGAAAGAGATATGTCACAACCATAATAGACAGCAAGGAGAAATAGCCCTGACCTTTGGCTTGCAGGGATTTGGAGGTATGCTTGGCAAACCGTGATGTTTTCTGGGAGAAAGACAGAAAAACGGTGCTTGATTTCCATAACAAAAAAGAAAGGAAGGAAGGAAGGAATGTAGAGCTTGTGAGCAGATACTTGTAAATGTCAATGAAAAATAGTCTTTCACCCAGTGTCCAGACTTAAGTTAGAACCCATTGGCTAAGGAAGACCACAATGCATGATCAGTACCTACAGCCAGCATTCCATCTCAGTATTCCCAAAGGCATTGCGAAACCCGTTGAGCCGCAAAGCACTCAGGAAGAGTGTCTGTGCGGTTCTCAGTGCTGGCTAGGGATGAGATTCACACCTTATTTAGTTATTTGAGCCTCTATCACCGAGCTGCGTGACCAGCCTCCAGGCCTTCTGGGAACGTTGGGCTGGGAGGCTTGAACAGATTCTGTTATAAGGAGACTCAACACACCATCCAAATCTCCTGGTCAGAATGTCTGACGTTAGCGGTTCCAGAGATAAGAGTGGTTGATATGCGCCAGGCTGTAACACCTAAGTGGTGGAAATATGCACTTTGGAGAGCTGAGGTGAGAGCGTGTCTGGCGTGCCTGAACAATTAAGATGAGGCAGACATGGCTGGAGCCAAGCAGGCCTGTCTTGGGGGCGGGGGAGATGAAATCAGAGCTGTGAGGGACGGGGAATGGAGACCTGGAGGTCTTGGTAGTGATGTTGGCTGATCTTTGGGCAAAACGAGAAGCCACTGGCGTGCTTTGGACACAAAAGTAAGCTGGCCTAATATTTTTACAAGATCATTTCAGCTCTTGTATTAAACGTAGACTCCTGAAGATGTTGGCTTTGGCCAGTATGGCGGCAGTGAAGCTGACTGCTGGATATCAAGTCAGCCACTGGACTTGCTAATGGACTAGATGTGAATCATTAGGGAAAGAGGCTAAGTACATTTTATGGCCAGAATAACCAGAAAACTTGAGTTGCCTATTAATTGAGACAGGCACTGCTATAGCCGGAACAGGTTTAGAAAATCCATTAGAATAATGAGTTACATTTAATGTACAAGTTATTTCTTCATCCATTTTTCTGGCCTGTCAAATACTAAATGGGCACTATAAACCAGGTGCTGTGCCCAGCACTGGGAATTAAATGCAGAAGAAAGATATACCACAATCGTCCTAGGCACTCAGAGTTTGGTAAATCAAGATCTTACAATCCAGTGCTGTCAAGGTTATGGTGACTGGAGCGGAAAGCTTCTGGGGTTTAAGTGAAGAGGAAGGAGGAAGAAACAAAGAGAGGGAGGAGGAAAGGGGACAAAGGGAAGAGGAGAAAAAGAATCCCTCCCATTAAGCCTCTTTTGTGCTTACAAAGGGTTTCACTCTTCAGTTTCATTGAGTTTTTCCATACCTTTGCAAGAAGTAGTGACATTGACATTTTGAAGAAGCGCATCTTGATCTTATAATATGGAGAGAAAGCTCAGCTTTTATGTCAGAGCCCGGCACAGATCCCTGTGATATGAGCAAGGTAAAGCCTTCAGAATCCTTTTTTTCCTTCACCTAAATTCAAAGCTTAGTCTGTCCCCACTCTACTTGGCAGGAAATCAAAGTGAGGTGGCTCTGCCTCTTTCTGGAGGGAAGGATCTGTCTGCTCTGCCGATCACCTCTCCGGGGGGGGGGGCAGAGGGCAGGAAAGGGAATCACAGTTTGTTATGGCCAGAGCCCCCACCACTCTCAATCACGGTTACAATATGCAGCTCAGGGTAGTATTTCGTCTTCTTGGGATAAGGGCAGAGGCGTGTGGGCAACACAGTGAATGATTTCTTCTGCCACTCAAAGGGAGGATTATCTCCCTTTTATGGGTGAGAGATTTAATAGCTCATCCCAGTTTGACTAAGTAGCACAGTCTAATTCAGGTCTGCTCTGCCAAGCCAATCTCTGCAGGCTTGGCAAGAGAACCTGAAACCAAGGAGGTATGTGGCAGTTTAGAGGCACAGGGATTCCCAGAGGAGCAGAGGTTGCCTGGAGAAATGAAACTGGTGGATTATGTGGGTAAACCGGTCATGAAAAACATTAGGCTTGCCAGAGTTCATCTCTTTCTGAGAAGAGGTCCAGTCAAGAAAACAAATTTGGCCTGGTGAAGGGATGCCCAGATCCCTGACTCTGCTGCCAAGATGCCTCCCTTCTGATTCTGTCTAGGTTTCAACCTGTCATTTTCTAAAGTAATAATGCTAAAAGTATTAAATTAAGCTGGGCAGTGGTCACACACACCTTTAATTCCAGTGCTTGGATGCTGTGGAATAATCTTTGTACACTGTAAATATGTATTGCTCTTATTGTTACTAAAGAGCTGATTGACCAATAGCTAGGCAGGAAGAGACTGGGTGAGGCAGCCTGACACAGAGGATGAAGAAGGGTAGAATAAGAGGAGATGCAAGCTAGTCACAGAGGAAGCAGGACGTGTAGAAAGCGAGGTTACAAGTCATGAGCCATGTGGCCAAGCATAGATAGGAAATATGGGTTAATTTAAATGTAAAAGTTAGGTAGTAGTAAGTCTGAGCTATTGGCCAAGCATTTATAATTCATATTAAGTCTCCAAGTCAGTTATTTGAGACATGGTTTCTGGTTATTTAGGAGCAGGCATCCAGGACAGGAAAACTCTGTCTACATTTGGGAGGCAGAGGCAGGTGGATCTCTAAATTTGAGGCTAGCCTTGTCTACAAAGTGAGAGTTCCAGTACAGCCAGGGCTACACAGAGAAACCCTGTCTCAAAAACAAAAACATATAAACAAAGTATTTAACTGTTTTCTTATCATAAAAGCAACACGATTTTATAAAAATCACAAAACAAACATTTATAGAGAAGAATTAAAATTATTATACATGATCTCAAGATTTTGAGTCCCATAATGAACCTACTGGGATACATCCTTCTAGAGTTTAGAATCATCTATGTACTGCAAACACAGCATGATGCCTTATTCTCCTGGTTCTCATATAGTCTGCACTGTATATTATAGAGGAAGGTGTTGGGCAAGGCAAACCCAGGAAATAAACAGTCATGAGAGCCCTCCCTCCCTCCATCCCTCCATCCCTCGGTCTCTCTGTCCTTCCTTCCTTCCCTCCCTCTCTTTCTCTCATTTTCTTTCTTTCTTGTTTGGTACAGGGTGCCCTGTAGCCCAGGCTGACCTTAAACCCTACATGTAGCCAAGGATAACCATGAACTTCTTTCAAATCCCCCTGCCTCCTCTTCCTAAGTGCTGGGATTACAGATGTGAGCTACCACATCTTTTTGTTTTCCTCTTTATTCTTTTGTCTTATATCCCTAAAGAGTTCAATTTAGCCCCAATGGGTATCTTGCAAGTCTTGTAGCCTGCCAAAAGGTTGGAAGATGATTATAAAGAGAAGAGATAGGAATTCCAAGCCTGTGGACTCTCTTAAAATTTAGGATTTGGAACCCACAGAAAGGTTTTAATCATCCTCTGGCCTCCCTGTGTGTTCTCAATGCACTAATGCACAGACAAACTTGATCTACAAAATGTCAGGCCATAAATATTTCGGGCTTCTAGTGGATGGGTGACCTCCCCTACAAATTACCTCCCTCTGTCAGTGTTGTGCAAAGCAGCCACAGACACTGTAGAAGTAACAGGCATGGCTGTGTTCCAAAAGAAGCTTATTCAGGAAAGATGGATGGGAAACCCTACTTGTCTGGAGAAAGACAGTCCGCCCAACTCTGCATGAGCTAGTGGGAAATCTAAGTAGGCATAAGTTGTAGCATCCTACTTCCTTGCTGAAGAAGACAAGACCTCTCTCCTCATATGTATACACACACACACACACACACACACACACACACACACACACACACGTGCGCGAGCGTGCGCACTCATACATCTGATATGATGATATGAACTCAGATTTTAAGTCTGCTTTAAAACATGCAAGTCAAAGTTTACCCTTTTGGCCATTTTAAGTGTCCAGCTCAGTAGCAGGAGGTCCATCCATATGGTGTAACCATGATCAGTACCACATCTGGTACTTCCTTTATCTTGAAAAATTGAAAGCCTTGTACCCAGTAAACAATCACCTCCTGACCCCATCAGCAAACACGATCCAACTTTCTGCCTCTTTGGATACGTCTACAAATGACTTCATGGCTTCTTCTATTTAGTGCAATGTCCTCCAAACACATCTGTTATAGCACATATCACACTACTAATTTGATCTTATAATGCTCTAGAACTTAACGTTTCTATGTAGTTTTCCATATCTTAAAAAAAAAAGTTTGGTCAAGTTGGACATGATAATACACACATGGAGTCATAGCACTTAGCTGGAGCTGCAGGATCAGGAGTTCAAAGCCATCCTCAGCTACAAGCTACACAGTGGATTCCAGGTTTGGCTGAGCTATATGAACCCCTGCTTGCAAATACTCTTTGTAAAGAATGTGAATATTACATTGAAATGGACTAATCAAAGGAGGAGGCACTAGAGACTAAGTAAACTTCTTTCATTGTGAAGAGGACTGGGTTCTTCCTTAATCACAATGATGGGCTTGGGACCAATACACTGGCAAAAACTCTTAGTCAGTTTGGTCCTAGCTGCCCCAAAGAGATGCCCCCTGTAGAAGAGTCACAAAAGAAGTCAATAAAATCTACTTGGGAAGCATAATTGCAGTACAAACAAAATAAGAGCAGGCTACTATGTAACCCACAGGGATGGCAGGAGGGAGGCTGTGGGGGAGGGTAGAACCCTAAGAACTCTAATTAAGTATTTTGGCTCTCTCTCCCTCCCTCCTGGTAATTTTGACAGGCCAAATTAGCACACCAGTCACGTAGGCAATTCATATTTATAAACATTCCTCTTTGCTGGGCATTTAGGTAATTCCCAAAGTTTTGCTTTTTGAAACAATGCTACAGTAAGTATCTGTGCACATAATTCTCTTCTATATAGCCAATCACATCCTTAGGACAGCTGACATTCCCTGTATTCTCGCCAGGAATTTACTGCCACTGTGGAATAGCTGACTCTTTTGTTGTTAAGGAGCTTGAAGATCCAAGTTGACTCTACTGCTAATTCTTAATTTTCTGTGTGTGTTTGTGGCTGGATGTAGAGGCCAGAAGACAACCTTGAATGTCATTCCTTAGGTGCCATCCACGTTTTTTTCAATGCATTTTGCATATATTTATGTCTGTTCACCACATGCATGCCTGGAGTCTGTGGAAGTCAGAAGACAGAATCAGATCCCCTAGAATTGAAGTTATAGATGGCCGTGAGCCACTGGGTCCTCTGGAAGGGCTGACAGTATTCTTGAGTACTGAGTCATCTCTCCCCCATCTTTTTTTTGGGGGGGACAGGTTCTATGTATGGTGGTTTGAATGAGAATGGCACCCATAGGCTCCTGCATTTGAATACTTGGTGCCTAGTTGGTGGAACTGTTTGGAAAGGATTAGGAGGTGTGGCTTTGTTGGGGGAGGTGTGACACTGGAGACTGGCTTGAAGTTTCAAAAGACTCATCCTCAGTTCACCCTCTGTTTCCTGGTTGTGGATTAGGATGTGAGCTCTCAGCTGCTGCTCTGGCACCAACCCTGCTGCCATGTTCCTTCCTAGGATAGCCATGTACTCCTATCCGTCTGGAACTAAAAGCCCATTCCCCTAACTGTTTCTTCTGTAAGTTGTCTTAGTCATGGTGTTTTATCATAGCAATAGAAAAGCAATCAAGATAGTGTGTTTCATTGGCATGGTGTTCACCAATTAGGAGAGGCTCTCTGACCAGTGAGTACCAGGGACTTGCCTACCTCTGCCTCCCAGTGTTAGAACTATAAGCATGAGCCTAGACATGCTCTTTCCATCCTTCTATTTGTACGAAAGCACTTCACATCCTGAGCTATCTCTCCTGCCTGACTCTACTGCCCAAACCATTGATTAACTGCACTAAGGGGAAACTGGCAAGCACTGGACAAGACATGAAGCCATTGTCTATGGTTTCTTCTCAGAGGAAGCATTTAGCATAAGGTTGGGCACATAAAACCAGGCAGGACAGCAGGGCAAGTTTGACCAGAATACACCAGAATAAAGAGCCCTGGTTGTAAAGTAAGCTGGTGAGTTGATCCACCTCACAGTGGGTGGTACTGAGGGTGAGGGTGAAGGTGGAGGAGAGGCTCCTGATGAGTGTACCTAGCTACAGGCTGACACTCCACCTGCCAGATCTATCTGTCATCTATCTGCCATATCCACAGAAGCCTTCAAGGAAAAATCTAACCGCACCATAATGGCACAAGTGTGCCTTGCTATATTAGATTTAAATAAGTAAACACTCATATCAACTTTTCCTTCATTTCCTGGTGATATGGAAAACTACGACGCCCAGGCCCTTGTAGGTAGGCAGAGCCTGGTGACTGGTTCTCTTCAATAGAGTAGGAACGGAAATGCCATTTTGTCTTTCTGGGAAGAAATGCTGTAAAATTCAAGATTGACCCTTCATCCCTCTTTGTGTCCTTGAAGGCTGTATGTTGTGGTGGTGACATTGTAAGCCAGTCATCCTTATACTGTGAGTGGTACTGGGGAGCACTATCATCCACTATGTTGAATATATTGTGAAGAGAGGCAAACATTCCCTATTTTAAGTTCTTAGTTTTTAATTGTGGATGTCTTAGTTAGGACTTTATTGCCGTGAAGAGACACCATGACTACAGTAACTCTTAAGAAGAAAACATATAATTGGGGTGGCCCACTTACAATTTCAGAGATTCAGTCCATTATCATCATGATGGAGAGCATGGTGGCATGCAGGGAGGCATGGTGCTGGAGCTGAGAGTGCTACATCTTTTAGGCGACAGGAAATTGATTGTCACGCTGAGGGAAGCTTGAATAAAAGACCCTTCAAAGGCCACCCCTACAGTGACACACTTCCTCCAATAAGGTCACACATTCTAATAGTGCTACTCCCTTTGGGGGGGCATCTTATTTCAAACCATCACAGTTGATAACTCTTTTATATGTGATACAATGGTTGCTGGCCTTGTGCAAGATTTGGCATTTAGCTTCTAATTGTCCTAAGTGACGCAGATCTCTGGTGCTGGGATTGACAGAGCTCACTGGTTTTGAGGCTAGGATCCCTGGCCTTGGATCTGAGAGGGCAGTTATGTTCATCAGATCAAGGGAAGGAGCACAGAGACTTTTGAGAATGTCTCCATCTTGTCAGAAGCGGCAGGTTACCGGAGAAAGAGACCGATTCCACAGGTGGAGACTCATTCTAAAGTGCCCGAGTAAGGCAAAGAGAATGCTAAATTGAAACTAAAAATTGGTCACATTCCTCTTACCACTGAAAAGCATTTCACCTTCTGGGTGGCAGTGAAGACTTATTTAATCTCTTCTATGCGTCTACTGGTGGTTTGTCGGCAGGCAGAGCAATGATAGGCTGCTATCATCTTACTGGGAAAACATTCATTTGATGCAGAATGGGTGACAGCTCATTAATGTTGGACAGAGTCACTATGTCTTCATGCTTTGCAGTCTTAGCATCAAATCATCCTTCTAAAGTCAGCCTTGACTGGGCCCGGCAGTAGGTTCCAATACTCTCCCGAAGTCCCAGGATCTCTAAGATTTCAAAGGCTACCTTCATTGATTGGTTTTTATTTCTGTTGGACTCCCAAATATTAGAAGAGGAAGAATACTGTTTAAAGTATGATTAATAAAAACTCAGAGACAGAAACTGGAGTTCAACCTGAAGGCCAGAAAAATAAAGCAGCCAGTCACTGGCTCTTACCTGGAACTCAGTCCGAAATGGCGATCCTGCCTCTAGGAATCTCAAAATGAGACTGTGACTGAGAGCTGTCGCCTCCCATTTTAAAATCCTCTCTAGGGATGGGATTAAAGGCGTACACCACTGGGATTAAAGGTGTACACCACTACCACCTGGTTTCTATGGCAACTAGTGTGACTATTGGGATTAAAGGTGTGTGTCACCACTGCCTGGTCTGTAAGGTTGATTAGTGTGGCTGTTTTACTTTTCTGATCCTCAGGCAAGTTTTAGTTATTAAAATACAAATGAAATGCCACTGTAGCTGTTGATATGCTCCCCATAGTTTCTACTTTATATTGAGGCTTGGGCTTAAAACTGAGGAATCAAAGAAAAGAAGTGCAGAACTGGCTGTGGTGGCACACGCTTGTGTTCCCAGCGCTTGGGTAGCGGAGGCAGGAAGAGAAAGGGCTGAGGTCATCTTTAGCTACATAGTGGGCTTGAGGCCAGGCTGGGTTAAACGAAACTATGTCTGGAAAAGAAGATGAAGACAAAGGAGGAGGAGAGCAAGAATTCCCAATGGGAAAATACAAGAAATGCCATCCTTTAGAGCCTCCACTTGTTAGTAGGGAGCATGCATCTACCTTATAGAGTTGGAGAAATGATTCTATGATATATACCTGAGCTGCCTCACAGGATTGGGACTGGAACATTAATTCTAGTTCCCTCTATCCCGTTCCAAACATCATCATTTCTTCCTTGGCTCTTAAAATGGATTTGTGTGAAATGAAGACAGTGTAGCTTCAGGCAGTGAGAAGACTAAGTACAGAATCACATACACCATTAACAAGGGTTCTAGGACAGGAGGGATCACTCAAGCTTAGTTGGTTTGTGTGTCTCACTCTCAGTCTCTGAACTGTAATCTTTTTGGTTAAAGAAAGAGACACGAGAGAGCCCTGGAGAGATGGCTCAGCAGTTAAGATCACTGGCTGTTCTTCCAGAGGACCTAGGTTCAATAACCAGGATCCACGTGGCCACTTACAACTGTTCATAATTCCAGTTTCTAATTCCAGTTCCAGGGTACCCAACAGCCTCACACAGATATACATGGAGGCAAAACACCAATGCGCATACATAAAAATTAAAAAAGAAAGACGATCAAAACTAATTAAGGAAAGTCTGTTAGCAAAAGGAAAGATTATTTTATAGAGCCCAACTTCAGAAGCAAAATGGGGCCATGCTATGTGCAAATGTAGGAGGAGGGTGGAGGCACACCCCCACAGATCTCTAAAGTCACCCTGAAGAACTACGTCACAAACTGCCCCTTAGGTATGTTTCTCTGGGTCTGTTCACTAATTTCTACTAAGCTCTGGCCTGCTTTTCAAATGGTTAGCTAACTATAGTTTCTTTAACCTCTCTCAAACTTCAGCTTCTAAGGTTTGGCGAAGTGCCCGATTTTGTCTGCATTCCCCAATGTAAAATTTTATTTGTAGAATAGGATTGGTCTTTCTGTGGGGAAGACCTTCCCTGAGGACACAGCATAAGCTTCTGCCTGCCTCAGGGTCACAATCTCAGGCAGTTTCCAACCTTTTATGACTATCCGGAAGGGGCGGGGCCTGCAGAAAGCCAGGTAGCAAAGGCTTTGTGCACAAGCGGCTTTGGATGTGGTTGATGTGCCGTGATTGGCATGTGTAGTCGATGCTTGCTGCCTTTCTCCAAACTGAATGCTTTACATTCAAGGACATGAGACTCAGAGGTGTGATTTTAAGTGGTGGAACAGGAATTAAAGTTCGATTTAGCAGGAAGTTTTCTCCTCTCCCCTCCTCTCCTCTCCCCTCCCCTCCCCTCCCCTCCCCTGTCCTCCTCTCCCCTCCCTTCCCCTCCCCTCTCCTCCTCTTTCTTTCCTCCTCCTTCTTTAAAAGCATGTACCATCATCTCCTGGTCAGTGGGCTTTTTCTAATATATCATTGTGCTGGTTAGTTTTATGTCAACCTGATACAGGCTAGCTTCATTAGGAAAGGGGGGGCCTCAACTGAGAAAAATACCTCATCAGACTGGCCTACAGATAACCTTTTGGGGGCATTTTCTTGACTGATGATTAATGTGCAAGGGCCCAGGTCACTGTGGGAAGCACCATACCTGTGCAGATGGTCCTGGATGCTATAAGAAAAGAGGCTAAAATAGCCAGCAGGAGCAAGTCAGTAAGAAGCACTTGTCCATGGCCTCTGCTTCAGTTCCTGCCTCGAGGTTCCTGCTCTGACTTCCCTAATGATGGAGAGTGGTCTGAGAGTTGGTAGATGAAATCAGCCTTTTCTTCCCTAATTCCTGTTGCTCAGTGTTTTATCACAGCAATAGAAACCTAACTAAGTAATTATACATAAAGCTCAAAGCATATTTCTAGGCAGTACTGTGGCCACGTTCTACCCACTGGTCTCTTGTCACGTACTGAATATTAGTCCTTAAAAATTGCAAATAATTGAGTAGGAGGAACTGTTCTAGACAGTGAAATAAACCTCACATTTACTCCCCCCCCCCTCCAGGCTGGGTGCTGGAAAAGGAAAGCCATCAATAAATAATTACAGAAAATAAGTAAATTATATTGCATGTAATAAGGTCACAAATGTTATGGAAAAATAAAGAAGGGGATTAGGGAAGTCATAATTTAAATTGGCAGGTCAGTGCTGTTCTCAGCAAGATGGCGAGTGCAGGCGGTTCCGCCCCCATTCTACAAGTGTCCTGAGGTGACTGTCTGTGTTCTTTCTTCTCCCCTTTGTCCAATGCTTGCTATAACGAGTTTGAAATGCCTGCTAGTTGAACAGAATCCTTTTGCGGAAACCCTGAAAGTTTTATTCTGTTTCGAGTTGTTTCCTGTGCTATTCCCCTCTAGCAACACGCTTCATGAAACCCTCACATATGAGTCACTGTAGACATATGCCATTTCAACACTCCTTGGCATGTTAGCCCCAATGGGATGCCCCAAAGCACTCTTACTACAAAGATGTGGGGAGAAATTTAAGCAACACAAGAAATATAACCAAAGCGTTCAACAGCATAACCTGATGTTTCATAAAACCCAATGCACTGGAGGTATTGTAACAGTGGGGAGGCTCTTTGTCAGGGCTTTTTTGGTAAATATTTAAAAACCAGCTCTCTAGGGAAGGGAGAAGAGGGATTAATAGGCTTTCCCATTTCCGGGTAGAAATACTCCGTGGATGATTTCAAGATGTAACACCCCTGAGTGTGGACGTGGGGCACAGCAGTACACAGCTGCATTTCCATCCCACGGATTTAACAGTTGTGAGGAACTTCAAAAGCACATGTGGTAGCAAAACAGACTAAAATAATTCAGACTTGCTTTGGTGGCTGGAGAGATGGCACAGTGGTTAAAGGGGATCCAATACCTTCTTCTGGCCTCTGTGGACACCTGCACACACATGATGCATATACGTGTGTGTGTGCACGTGCACATGCACACAGACACACAGACAGACACACACACACACACACACAAAGATATTTAAAAAATAATTAGGAAGTGATGGATTTTCATACAATTTAGCTAAGTGGCTCTCCATGTTCATGCTTAACAGTTCGAGTAAGTTCTGAACATGTACCCCTTGCCACCTATGGAGGCGCCAGCACGTCGCTGCTTCAGGTGATTTGGGGTTCAGTTTGTTCCTGGTATGGGCTCTCATTCCCTCGCACCCATCTCTACCTCCCGGAGCTCCATTTCTGGATCCTGCAGGGAAAAGGCCGTTGAGAGGCAAACTCAGGGCCTTCACAACACACACTGACAACAACTGCAGGCGATGACCCCGGCGACACTGCCCATGAGCAACAGATGTGTCCCTGGAAAATTCCTTGAAGGGAAGCCAGTGGCCCAGGGTCAGGCAGAGGGTGGGAGAGACTGCAAGGCTGCAGGATCAGAGAGATCTGTGTGCCAGAACACCAGGATTCCAATGTAAGCACGCTTTCCTTGGTAGTACCATGGCCTAGAGCAAGCCACTGGGCCTTTGAGGTGTCCCTCCTCTGCAGAAAGGGGAAGAAAGGAAGGAAGAAAGATAGTGGCTGCCTATGTTCTTAACATTATCTGTTAGGAACTGCCTGTGGAAGACTGAGCCCAGTGTGAGAACACCATGATCGATAGGCAATAAACGGCAGGTGTTGTTTTATTAATCCTCTAAATAATCGCACGATTAATAAAAACAACAGAAACAGTCATCATTTCTGGCATCTTCTGAGCACTTTCTAGAAACCAGACATGGTCCTAAATGCTTCTAGGTGAATTAACTCACTTAATTTTTCTACCTGTCCCATGAGGTTGGTCTATTTTTAAGCTCGCTTGATGAGGGAAAAAATTGAAGTCAGTTAAATACCCTATCCAAGGACACACTGCTAGAAAGGGGCATGGGTCTATTAGTTTTGCCACTTTAAAAGGAGATAGCAGAGAAGTGTGCCCAGGAACCCTCCCCTGGGTTTGGTAACAGATGAAATGATATCAGGCCTGGGGAACAGCCTGCTGAGCTTTTGTCTGGAGGTTCCCGGAGGAGGTCAGTAAGCCTGTATGTTTCTTATAGGTTAGCTGCACCAGCTGGCTTAAGGTGTGGGGTCTTTTAGGAAGTCTCGTTTGGACTTAACTTGTCATCTTGGGCATTATAGACTAGTCTCGTGTGAAGATCCTGGACTCATCACCAGACTGGGACAGTGCAGGAGCCCTGCTTCCCGGAGGCTTGCGAGACTCCCAGCTGGCAGCGGGCCACCATTATGTGCAGCTGGGTTACTCGCGGTCACCCTTCAGCCTCCCAGCCATACTTGTGTCTCCCGCGGCTGGGTCTTGACTAGCATCTGGAACAGCAGGCAGCCAGACGCGGGAGAGGAAGCCTAGGGCCTCTGATGGAGGGCACCCATCTAGACACCAGGGGGCTGCTTTCTGCTCCCTTTGCCTAGTGCTGCCAACACACACCTTCTTCCACAGGGCTCCTCAAGAATTGCAGCCTAGAAATCCCTGGAAATGAGCCCTCTTCGCAGGTGTGGGTGGTCTTTGTGGACTGGACACTAGAGATGTCATTGAAGGCAGGTCACTGTCACAGGCCCTTAGAAATGTTCCTATCATTTTGGGAGTCCTTCTGGTAGAGGAAGCTCACAGAGCTACTTTTCCTGAGCCAGCACAGACAGCCCAGGGAAGGTGTTTCCTGTTTCCTCAGGACAGACCATATCCAGGTGGGGATAGCAGCAACTCTGCATGTGTGTGTATGTGTGTGTTCACATGCAGACACACATGTATATGTGCAAGCATACATGGAAGGAATTTCAGAGAAAGGGACTAGAGGGACCGTGGCCTGAGAAGGCACCCGAGGCCCAGCTGCCCCTCCTGCTGGTGTGGCATGGAGGAGTTAGACTTCAGTCCAGATGGGTGTTGCCTTGTCTCCTGACTCGCTCCCGCTCTGACCGAACAGATGGTGCTCACATCTTACCATTATTGGGTTCTTCCTATGAGGCTCACATCCCTACGGGGAGAGCGGCCTGTCCCACATGTTAGCTTTCTGTCTGCTGGGAATAACCGATCCCTTTACCCCCATGATCGGTCTAAAGACAAATTTCTGAACCAGAGCTGTTTTCTTAGGAAGGCCACACAAGTCCAGTAAAGCATGCCATTTGACCGTTTCAGATGACTTTGATCTTACTTGTGAAATCCTAACCTTGGCATTTTCGTGGCATAGTACATGCTCTTCTGAAGGCCGATTTTCACTACAAAGGTCCTCTGAGTCAATCCAAGTGGAACAAAGCTTCCCCCCACCCCCAAAACATGTTTGTGACCTCCAGATCTTCCTTGGAAGGACTCAGGGCCAGAGGAAGAATTTCAGTTCCTTTAACCATAAATATTAGTTCTCATTCCTCCTTCACAAGATTCTATTATTAGAGAACTAGTTCCATGGGCATTGTGGGAACTCCTTAGAACACATTACCGAGGTTCAGTTTCTCCCCTGTCCCTCTTAGTGCCCATGTGGTAGGCACTAAATCAGAGAGGGACAAGCATTGCCTGGACTCACACAGTCATTTGGCAGCTCTGTTTCCTCTCGGTGCTTCTACAGCCTTTAAAAGAAATTGTCCCTCATCTGTCATGTCTGGCTGCCGCCCCAGCTGCTGCAGTCTCCCCTCTCTATGGGAGGTCACAAGCCACCATCCTGGAGCCAAGGGAGGAAGTGTTCAGTAGAATGTGCAGCTGCAGCTGGCATGGAACTCAGGGGGTGACTCCCTCCTGAAGCTGACAGGGCTTGGAGAGGAGCAAACACCATGCATGTCTGGGTCCCATCAAGTCCCTGCCATCACAGAAGGATGAGAGGGGCTTGTGCTGCTGGTCCCCCAACACCTGCCTGTGTCTCTCCCTGTACTCTGTCTCCTAGCAGATGGCCATGTCATCCCTGGTTGCATAGTTGAGGACCTGCTGCAAGCCTTACCCTGGAGCCACCTGTGATGCTTGAAGCCCATCAACTTACCCTCCCCTCCACTCCCACACCCATCCATCACCTGCCTGTGCCTTCTGCTGCATGCATAGCTCCCTAATCAGTGTTCGCTGCTCTCCAAGGCTAGTACCCTGGCCTTGTGATTCCTCTCCCGGGTGTGGGGGACACTCTGCCCCTGCCCTCCAATCTATCTGGCTTCAAGGGAATCCTTACAGTATTTTTAGAAAGAAAAAAAAATGTTTGTCTCATGTTTCACGTTGGACACCAGGGAGCTTTTTCCTCTTCCTTTGTTTTTTCAATAACAAATGTTTTATTATTCAAATTTACTAAATTTCATGAAGCAAACAATCTATATTTTACTAACAATGTTTGACTCATGTGTTTAAAAAAACATATAACATGGGGCTAGAGAAATGGCCCAATGGTTAAGAGTACTGGCTGCTCTTCTAGAAGATCTGGGCTCAAGACCCAGCACCCACATGGCAGTTCACAACTGTCTGTAACTCCAAGATCTGACACTCTCACACAGACATACATGCAGGCAAAACACCAATACAAATAAAATAAAAATAAATATTATTAATTATATATTAAATATGCAAAATAGAGTTTTCTGTCTTAATATCTATATTCTATGTTAAAAGCAGCTAAACATTTCTGCAATTTAAATTTACAAAAATTCATACAACCTCCCTATTCAAATCCTCAAGCATGATCTTCTACTTTTATCAAAAAATGTACCATTTTTATTTTTTTAATACCAAAAGCAAAATGGTATGAACTAAAATGAACAAATTAATTTTGACTTGAGCTTGCACTGAATTCTTGGCTACCAGATAGTTAATCACTAAATCCACTCAAGTAACTATTTTTTCTCCAGTCTGACAAAAATCTATGGTTGACTATGAAGAGAGTTCCATTTTGGTGAGGGCTGTTAATATTTATGAAGTTCCTAAAGGTCTAGTTTCAGGCTTTAAAAGACAAAATTGAGGGTTAAGGACTCAGCTTAGCATGTAAAAGTGCTTGCTGGGCAAGCGTGAGGACCCATGTTAAAATCTCATGAATCCATGTAAAACTTGGGTATTTGCTGTAAATGCTTGTAATCCCAGCACGTCTATGGAGAGATGGGAGGCTGAGATAGGGGATTCTTGGGACTTAACTGGCCAGCTATACCAGCATTCATGGTAGAAAATCAAAAAAGAGACCCTGCCTCAAAGAAAATAGGAGGCTGTATTGTCCTCTGACCTCTATAAGTGAAGTCAGTACAAAGCAAGTGGCTACCTGTCCTGCTATCACTGCAGCCCAAAGCCACTAACCAGACAGTAGTAACTCAGTGAGCCCTGGAATCAGATGCACGCCCCTTAGACTCTCATGGACTAGAGAAGGAAGAACCAAGGAATGCCAGGAGCTTTGAAGAGGAGACCAGCCAGCAGCTGAAGTGAGAAAGGATAAAGACTTAAACAAGGGAGGCAGGAACAGTCATGGGTAAGATACAAGAGAAGGTTGACATGGGAGGTAAGTGAAGACCGGTAGCGGTGGGGTTTCTTGCTGGAAAAACTACGTAAACGATAGTGCTGCTGGTTATATTTTCTGCTCCCTTACTTTTTCCTGAAAACATCAGGAGGATAATTTTGTTCTTTAAAAAGTGCACACCTATGATCTTAACACTTAAGATGCAGAGGCAGGTGGAAGCTGGGTTTAAGGACATCTAGGGCTACACCGTGAGAACCTGTGCCAAAGCCAGAACAAACAAAACACAGAACTGTGTAAGGTCACACCTGTAATTCCAGCACTCAGGTGGCTGAGTGAGGAGATTGCTCTGAGTTTTATGCCAGTCAGGGCTACATAGTGAGAGCCTGCATCAAAAACAAAATGAACAAACAAACAAATGAAAGACAAAGCCCCCCCAAACTACCCAAATAAAAATACAGACATTAATTTAATTTATACACTTAATCCAGCTCAGAGAATTCTCTTAGGCCCATCTGTCCCATGAGAAAGGCTGTTCCAGCTTCCCTTGCGGCTAAGACCCAAACACAGGACTCCATTCTGGAGATGCTAGAGTTGATCTGGAGGTTAATGATATCAAGAAGGGGCTCCACAAAGCCCACTCTGGCAATGGTAGCCATGGGGTACACATTCCTAGAGGTACCAAAGACAGAGGCATTAGGGATGACCATCAGACCCTATGCCCATTCATGGAGCTGGCGGCTTTGCCAGTCTGTGCAGACGCTATGTCTCTACCAGGCATCTCTGCAGTGTGATTAAGTCTTATTTTTGGAGGCATTGCCTTTAGCCCTCTCGGCCATTGTATGACTTTTCAACCAGCCTTTAATAAATCTTTTCTGTGTACACTAGGTCAAGTGTTTTTGTTTGTCACTAAATCTGTGACCTATGGATCACTCCTCCTTGGTAGTTTCCCTTTTAAATAGGTAACCTGTCCCCAGAGAGCAGAGGAAATACAATGGTTACATGGAATTATTACAATATATATAGGCTTTAATTAGCATAAGGTACTTTATGTTCATTCACTTCCTATTCAAATAACCTCAATATTTCCAATGAGGAACCAGAAGCTGAAGTATCCCAAGGTCACACAGCTGATAATGGTGAAGTGGCTGCTTCAATCCCAGTATATGTGATACTCCTGAAAACTATACCTGCCATGGTATTAAAGAAGGTCATTGTTTGTACAGCCATATAGTTTATCCAGTCCAACTCCAAACCCCACGCCTTGTATTCTCAGGCTCCTCAACACAATTGCTTTTCACAGGGGAATGCAGAGTAACTTCTGGACAGACTTTGTTGTTGTTGTTGCTGTTTGCTGTTGTCTTGAGACATGGTATTACTATACAACCTGGGTTGCCTCAGTCTTGTTACGTAATCCAACCTGCTCTTAAACTCAAGGTCCTCCTGCTTCAGCCTCTTGAGAAGCTGGATTGCAGGTGTGCACCACCACACCTGTCTCCGAACTGATCTTAAAAATCAAATGGAGCAAGAAGACACCCAATGAAGTCATTCCATTGCTAGGCAGCAGCCAGTAATACTAGCTGGAAAGGGTCCTGGTACAAACAATAAAAACAGCAATTAGCAACGCTATAAATCTTGTAGATGTTTTCTATGCCATTTGCCAGGAAAACAGGAAGTAGGGGCAGGCTCAAGTCTGGTTAAATGGAACCATCCTTCGGCAGAGGCCGCACTTGCTTCTGTCTGCTCTGCAGCCATAGTGTGACCCCTGACAGCGTCGGGCACTGTGACCTCTCTAATCTCCTAGGAGTGGAAAGTTGGATGGTCAACCTTTTCCCAAAGCCTCTAAATCTTTTAGGTCTCACTGGATGTCACCGTGTTATGGATCCTTTCCTAAATCAGTCACTGGCATACAGATATGAGAGCCACATGCCCAGTTTAGATGATTTATCCGCTGAGGGAGGATGGGTCCTGCCTCCTCACCTGCCTGCCTCACAGCTGTACAAAGTCAGGGCTCTGTAGTGGGAGGGCAGGCAGCTGAAAAGTGCCCGCTGGCTGTGTAACAGAAAGGTCTCTCACTGAGAGGCGTTTGAAAAGAACACTGTATACAGTGGAAAACTGGGTCTTCCACTTCAGGATGATTTATTTCCTCAATAAATGTTTTTTTTTTCAGGTAGTGTTGGGTGCTCAACACTCATTTCGAGCAAGTTACCGAACCTCTCTGAACTCTGACTTCTGTATCTCTGAGGTAAAATGGCCATAATAGATCATTTTGAGGCCTGTATCAGTTGCTTTTCTGTATTAGTTATTTTACCTGACAAGAAGCAACTCAAGGGCTGGAGACATAGTTCAGTGGTTAAGAACATTTGCTGCTTTTTCAGCAACCCTGAATTTGATTCCCATGCCTGGTAGCTCACAACAACCTGTAACTCCAGATCCAAAGAACCCAAAACCCTCTTCTGGCCTCCATGGGCACCCAGACATGGGGCATACAGACACATACCACATACCCTTAAGTAAAAATAAAAATAGGTATTTTTAAGAAGCTACTTAACACAGGACGGATTTATTTTGCCTCATGGTTTGCGGGGTTACAGTCCACCAAGGCGGGGAAGACATGGTGGTGTTAGGCTGCTTGCTACACTGAATTAACAGTCAGGAAGCATAGGGAACTGAGAAGTGTATAACTCATAAATACTGCTACTCAGAAATCAATTTATTCAATGAAAGCCCACCTCCTAGAGCCTCCTATAGATTCCACAACTGCCTACTATGACATCACCAGCTGGAACCCAGCATTCAAACACATGCATCAAAGGAGGGCTTTTCACAACTAAACCACAAGGTCTTTCTTCATATTTCACTCATTTTCTTCTCATTTGCATTAAGAATTCTACCTAGTAGCTGACAGTAGCAATCCCACAGGGATGATAACCCCAAATACCTCCAGGTATCTGGTATGAAATAGCCAGTGCCAAATATCTACTGGTAGTGGGGAGCAGAGACAACTGTAGCTGGGAATTGATGATACAGGGATCAGTATTTAAAGTTAGACTCTGACCCTTATGCTTAATAATTCTATGACCTCACCGTGATGGTTAATCTCAATTATCAAACTGATGGGATCTCGAATCACCTGTGAGGTGGGCCTCTGGTCATTCCTGTAGAGGGTTATCACAATTATGTCACTGAAGTAGGAGAACCTGTCCACCATGGGTGACACCAATCCCTATGATGGAACTGAATAAAAGAAGAAAACAGGGCTAGAAAGATGATGGCTCAGAGGTGAAGAACACTTGATGCTGTTGTGAAAGACCTAGATTTAGATCCTAACAACCACGTGGTAGCTCACCACAGTCTGGACCCCAGTTCCAGGGGTTCTGATGCCGCCTTCTGGCCTCTGAAGGCATGGTGTGCTCATGGTACACATACATATGCAGGCAAAACACTCATCCACATAAAATGAAAATAAAGAAATACTTTTAAAGGAGCAAGTGCACTGAATACCAGCATTTGTTACTATGTACTTCCTGTCTGTGACACAATGTGACCAGCTCCTTCAACCTTCCGCTGTGGTGACTTTTCCATCCGTGGGATGTACCCTGGAACTGTGAGCCAGAATAAGGCCCCTGTCCCTTAGGCTGCTTTTGTCGGGGTATTTTATCACAGCAATATGGAGCGCAAGACACTCAGATAAGTATGTGATATCTGCAAAAGTCATCTTCCTTACTGTGAAATGAGGTTACTCAGAGGATTTTTGCCTGCATTAAATGATGTCACAGGTATTAGGATTCTAGCGAGAATGCTTAGCCCATGAAGCTATTTGTTGGTTGGGTGGTTGGTTGCTTTTTGAGACAAGCTCTATCTATGTAGCCTGGAGTGTCTTGGAACTCTGGAACTCACTATTTAGGTCAGTTGGCCTTGAACTCATGGAGATGCACCTGCCTCTGCCTCCCAAATGCTGGGATTAAAGGTACACAGCATCATGCCTGGCTCCATGAGTTTTGACGGTGACTGTTCCTTCAGTTTGCTGCAGCTGTACAGCTCTCCAGCTGGGCGGAACTGTAGAAGTCATCTCAATGGAATTGTCTGTTTACAAAACAAGAGACCGAGGTCTATGAGATCATCTGTCTTCTCAACCCCTAGTCTATCTTTTACTCCACTAAAGCAAAAGAGACATACTGAAGTGGAACTTCACAGAAGTGAAGGAGTTCAAGGGCTCTCTCCCGTCAGGGTTGATTTGCAAGACTCTTGCCCCCTAGAGATTTTCTCATGATCTATTATCGCTAATAGAATTCCTGAAACACTAAATACCCCCCAACTCCTGTGGTTCAGACTGAGTTCAAATATGTGCTTTCAGGGACCATCAATTGTCTTGTGCACTTTGGACATGAGGAAATGATAAATACTGAAAGAAGATGTATGGAATAGGAGAGTGAATGCTTTTAGCAAGTTGAAGTTTGGGAGAAAATTTACAATCACCAGCAACACATAAAAGCTGCTCAAGAGACACAGGAAAGAGAATCAGGAAGAGAATTGAAGCCAGGCATGGTGATGGAGGTTTATTATCCCAGAACTTGAGAAGCTGAAGCAGGAGGATTGCTGGGAGTTTGAGGACATCCTGGGCTACATAACAAACACTAGGCCAGCCAGACCTACATAGCAAGGTCCTGTCCGGGACACAAACAAAGGATAAATAGAGTTCTCCATTTTGCTCTTTCTTTGGTGTCAGGTTTAGGGATATTTTGCTGAAAGGACCTAAAAAAGTCAATAAAAGGATGGAAACCCCTTAGACAAGAGAAATGCCACAACAGCTCTATATACATCTGTGATGCTTGCCTAAGCACTCTACAAGCTACTGCAGGTCTCCTGGAGAGAGCACAGAATCACTGTCCATCACACGAGAGACTCATGGAGATTGAGACTCACACTGGAGGACAATAAGGGTCAATGCTTTCTTTTCAGAAACCACCATTAACACATCTTCCTCCTCTACCAACTGTGGATTCATGAGCTTGGCACTGTCTTCAGCAAAATTCTGTAAAAGATTATCCCACTAATGACTTAGGAGCTCTTACAAACGAAACAACTCTCCTCTAGGCCAGGAGCTTCTTACGCAAACAATTCACGCCACAGTGATCTCATTTCCCTTTTTGGTTGAGGCATTAGACTGGCTGAGTGGAAGAGCAGAGTAAAATACAGGGTGCCCAGAAGACACGATGACATGACAGCTATTTTGATGTCGCTAAAGATAGAAGTGCAGAAAGATAGGCTAGATAGAGGCATCGTGTGATGACATCATAGCCGTACCCAGTGAGTACCAATTAACCATGGACAGTGGTGTGGAAGCAGAGCCCAGAGAGGTGCTTCAGAGATCTGGACTTGCTCTGAGCCTGGCCATACCTTATTCCATATCAACAATGCTAGGCTGTAGACGTGCCATGTTCTCTGTTCTTTGTAGACCGTGTTGGTCTACAGGCCTAGAAGAATAGGTAAATGTAGATAACCACAGCTTGGGCCAGTGGCTCCAAGTTCTGGCAAGAGCTACTATACACATCGCCTCAGTGATATAGTCTGCGTTGGCCTTGCCCTTTATTACTCTCTGGTCTTACTTTTGTTGCACCATTGCCCATGCCCCCAACTACTCAGGCATACCTACTTATAACACCATGATGCACCATAGTGATTAAATATATTTTTCTTTGGTTTTTTTTGGGGGGTGAGATATGGCCTTACTATACAACCCCTGACTAGACTGGAACTTGTTATGTAATCTAGGCTGGCCTTGAACTCACACAAGTTTGCCTGTGCTTGAGAGTACTAAGATTAAAGGCATTCATTTCCATGCCCAACTTGTATGAACTTCTTTTTCTTTTTATAGTGTGGTGTGTGTGTGTGTGTGTGTGTGTGTGTGTGTGTGTTTGTTGCATGTACATGAATGTGTGGGCTCTTGTGCCTATGTGTGCACATGGGAAAATCAGAACAAGACACCAACTGTCCCTTTTACTGTCTTGAGATAGGTGCTCACTGACTTGGAACCTTGCTATTTTGTCAAGGCTGACCAACCAAGGACCTCTTTGGACTCACTGTCTCTGAGTCCCGATGCTGGTGCAACAGGGATACACAACTACGCCTGCCTTTCCATGTGGGTGTTGTGGATTTGAACTCGGTCCCTCATGCTTACAAAGTAAGTGCTCTTACCCACTGAGCCATCTTCCCGGTCCTCTACCATGCTGTCTGCACCCCCTAGTATTTCATGTCCCTGAGCTCAGGGCTCTCTGTCTTTCTATCTACTTCTCGATCTACCTAACAACCTCTTCCCCATAGTTTAGGACACAGCCAAGATCTTGAGTTTGGAAGCCTTTCATTGTTCCAGACCCAATAAATTCCTCCCCATTGGAATTTTGGTGCTAGCACCGATTGCCACATTGATAATTATCACACTGCATTGTGGCTCCTTATCTTCATCCTCTGCCCTGTGTTCCCTGCACCCCTCCCTCTCTTCCCTTAATTTAAACTCATTAGGGATAAAGACCAAATCTTACCCACAGCCTGGCACTTACTAGAGGCACTGTAAAAGAATAAATAATTAAAAATGAATGAATGAATGCCTCGTATAAAAACACATTATTCTGGCTCTTTGTGACAAAGTCTAAGCCTGCTGAGAATCATAATTACACTTCCATGTAGGCTGATCTAGCTTCCTGAAAGATTCACACACACACACACACACACACACACACACACACACACACACACACACACACACACTCTGATTCCCTTCTGGTCACCTGCAGTCTCAATTAGGGCTCATAAATGCATTGAAATCACACCAGACATCTCTCCTGGCACAGATAAGCCATACCACCATCTTACAGAGCTTCCTGGGGCTGTAACTGACATAGGTCCTTGGGAACCACACATCCAATGTCGAACTTTTCAAGGCTCCTTTCCTATAGTCCCCCTAGAAGGCACATTGGTCGCTATCTGGACAGGGAATACTTTTAGATGTGTTGTCTGCTCTCTGAATCGAACCTCACTCATCTTAGTCCTTTTCTTCTAATTGTCCCAGAAAGCACTACCTTGTTTAAATGCAACTGGATGAGGAAAGGCAGGAAGAACCATCCTGTCTTCCTGGTGTTCTAGGAAGAGTCTTCATCGTCATGGGATCTGAGCCTTTAAAAAGGATGCTCTGTGCTCTAATGAAAGACTTAAAATTCGAATGGGGGCACCAAATGCAAGTCAGCAGGCATTTAAATCTCTGCCAATTATTCAGTCCTCAATAGCTAGAGCAGGCAGTGTTTGTTGCAGGCTGGCTGAGATGCCTGATGGGAAGACGGGCAGCCTGGCCTGATACCAATGCTTCTGAGTCTATTCTCGCCCCCACGTGATGGAAGTTGGCAGTCAGCACCCTCCAAGATGCAGGGACCCATGCCCTCCTGGTGACCCTCATCACTCAAGTCTGAGATTGGCCTCACATGCAGATTCAGTCACACCACAAGGACAAAGGCCTGGGCCTTTGGGACAGATAGAAAAGGGTGGGGCTCTTCAGTGTGAACAACAGGTCTCAAGGGAGACCAGACCTTCTTAATTACTTACAAAGATTTAATAGCATGTATATAAAGAGCTTTCATTTTTTAATCACGAGGCAAATAAAAAGTGCCTAGGTTTTTATAATCATTGTCTGATACACAGTCTCTTTGTGGAGCTTTCATCTGAAGCAATCCAAGTAATTAATGGTTAATGCTGTTTATATTAACATTATTATGGAACTTTTCATTGTCAGTTCCGTGTCCTCAATGTGTCCTGGCTGGAAAACTCCGGAGCACTTGGACTCTGTGCAAATGGGGCAACGAGGCTTGCGAGAGCATGGATTATGCACACTCCTGTGTCTCTGGCTCTCTCTTCATGCTATGAAGAGACACTGCTGCTATGGAATCTTTGCAACTCTTGCCTAGCAGGTGGTCAAACATTTGAAAGCATCCTAGTGAGCGCTGTTAGCCATAGGCGGTGAAGGGGACACCGAGGGCAGGTCTAAATTAGTATGCCTTGTTCCAGACTTTGGTAGACTTCTCTGCCTAAGATCAACACAGCCATGTAGCAATATGCTAGACTTTGTGATATTTATGATAAAGTATGATGAAAAATGGTGGACTGGGCTGGAGTGGTTAAGAGTACTGATTGCTCTTCTTCCAGAGGACCTGGGTACAATTCCCAGCACCCATGGTTTAGCTCCCAACTGTTTGTAATTCAAACAGGATTCAATAACCTCACACAGAGACATACAGACAAAACATTAATAATAAATAAATTAATTAAAAAATAATAGACTATGGTACATTCATATAACCAACATAATCAAATTAAATTTTATATGCGAATTCTATTTATTCATCTAGGTACACATCCATTATTTGTTAAGATAAAAGTATAAAAAGCTACATGTGTAGATACTCTCAGACCTCGTCAGAAAAGTTCATTTGTGTAGCAGATGGTGGTTGTCATGGAAACTCACAAGTGGTTATAGTAGACATAATAAGTGTCTGTGGAGTCTTCAGCCATGAATGGGACATCTATATCACACCCCTCTTCTTTCTCCCACAAGGCTGAGGGTCCACTGTGGAAGAGGTGAGGAAGGGCGACGGAAGGATTGTAAGAGCCAGCCATGATTGGAGGAAAGCAGTGTCTTTGGATATGACAGGGTCCCCATGCTCATGATATCACAACAGCTGGGGTGGCCTGCATAAGACCTGCACACAAAACTAAGGCAATCAACATTCCAGCATTCCAAGCCTAGCTGAGGAGCAATTGACAGCTAATGGCTTAATTAACGGCGTGACCCTGCTGGTTGATCATGTTCCACTGGATAGCCCAACATCCACAAGTATACGAACAGCACAAATTGAACTCAGTGGGTTATTAAAAAGTAAGAGGGCGTGACACTGTGAGGAGATGGGGTGGAGGTGGGTGGGGAGGACTTCAGAGGGTTGAGGGATAAATATGATCAAAATACATTATACACAGCATAGAATTCTCAAAGAACTCATAAAATATTACATTAAATACAGGCAAAATGTGGGTGTGGTGGTGCACGCCTTTAACCCCAGTTCTCAGGAGGCAGAGGCAGACGGATCTCTGTGAACTTGAGGCCAGCCTGGTCTACAGAATGAGTTCTAGGACAGCAAGGGCAATGCAGAAAGACCCTGTCTCAAAACCAACCAAACCAAATCAAACCAACAAAAGACATGCATAGTAATCCCATTTTTCAAAATGGGACTTATGCATGGTATCATTCCAGTATTCTTGGATGGAAGAAAGCATAGGAAAAAATACACCAGAATATTAACAATGGCGCACTGGACAGATTATGGATTAATTTCCATTGGGATGGTGTGTGTGTGTGTGTGTGTGTGTGTGTGTGCATGTGTGTACGTGTAGTGAGAAGCAGAAAGTGTTATATGCAGCTTTCTACTTCGATTTATATGTAAATAAGAGTTCTTTATTTTTCCATTTTAGAGTTCAGTGAACATGGGTGGAGAAGGCAGCAAAGAGGGAATGGAGTAAGGTGGACTGAAAACTCCAAACCAAGAGCAGTAATTCCCAGCCCTATGTGAGTTCAGAAACCTCAGATTTACTATTTTTCCACTCTTTTGTTTCCTGGATATGGCTACAGTGTCACTCATGGGGGCAGAGGGTCATCAGAAGAGAGCAGAGACTGAGGGAACAGCATCTTGTTCTCTGACCCGCCTGACAGGGTTGAGTGCATGTGGCAGAGAAACAGAAATAAATGAGTCTGTACCAGAACGTGGAGCAGACAGTCTCTGGGCTGGAGGAAGGTGGAAAGGGTTAACAGGGTGACGATAGAGAAGGCCTACCCCATAGGCTTAGGGGCAGCCATATGGGAGTGAGGGCTATCCCAGTATTTAGTGTTCTGAGAACAGGATGAACATACGTTGCCAGACCTTTTGAAAACCTGGAACTACTCCAGTCACAGGAATGCAGTAGCCCTGACAACACTTAACAAGGAGAAAGGATTCTTCTCAGAGAAACTGTTTCCAGGTGAAAGAATTAGATATACAGCTGTGCTTGGCATGTGCAGGAGACTGACTCCAGCAGCCCCTGCAGAGAGCAAATCTTGAGATGCTGGAGTCTCTCATATAAAATATTGTAGTGTTGGTATCTAACCTACACTTCCTCTTATCTATTTTTATTTATTTATTTATGTGGGAGGTACAAAACAAGGTTTCTCTGTAGCCTTAGCTGTCCTGGAACTAGCTCTGTAGACCAGGCTGGCCTCAGAGATCCGCCTGCCTCTGTCTTCTGAGTGCTGGGATTAAAGGCATGTGTCACCACCACCCAGCACCCAAGCTAAATGGTATCTAGATAGTGTTAAAAGGTTTTGCTTAGGGAATAATAAGATAAATCTATATTTATGTTTACTGCAGACACGTCCCCCCCCACTATGTTCAATCTTTTATTGACTGAGTTATTGGGTATGGACCTTGTGGATGCAGAGGGCACCTGCTTTGAAGAAAAGCAGCGTAACTAACAGCAGAGATAACCATTCACCAAGCCCCCTCCATGCAAACACAGATTCCGTCACCTTTTAGTTCCCCATCATTAACCATGAATCAAGCATCACCAAATGTTTAAGATATGCCCACAACATTAAAAAGGGAGAGAAAAATTAAATAGAGGAGAGTTAAGTCAATACATGACATCCTAGATTAAAACGCTATAATGATTTTTCAAGAGGTAAGAAAACATAGTAAGGCCCCTTAAGAGTTCCATGCTCTCATAAAAGACATGTAACCACAGACTTTGTTAAAGGTCATAAGTACCGTTATGATTTAAATAAGAAATGTCCCCTAATAAGCTCGTATTTTGAATGCTTTGTCCCCAACTCATGTTGCAATTCTGGAAAGTTATAGAAACTTTGGGAGGCAGAGCCTACATAGCAGAAGTAGGGCATTGGGGGCTGGTCTTCAGGGATATGATGGCTAACTTTGCTTGTCCTTTTGATAAGCTTCAGAATTGCCATGGAAACAAACTTCTGGTATCATCCATGAGGACTTTGTAGACTAGACTAAGCGAGGTGAGAGGCTCCACCGTAAGAGTGAAGCACTGCACAGTGACTGGACTGAATGAAAAGGAAAAAGGAGCCAGCCTCAGCAGTCAGGACTCCCTGCTTCCTAAGTGTGGGTGCAAGGTGACAAGCTGCTGCACGTTCCTGTCGCCAGGACGTCTCTGACAGGATGGGTTGTCTCCAGGACGTCTCTGACAGGATGGGTTGTCTCCAGGACGTCTCTGACAGGATGGGTTGTCTCCAGGACGTCTCTGACAGGATGGGTTGTCTCCAGGATGTCTCTGACAGGATGAGTTGTCTCCAGGATGTCTCTGACAGGATGGGTTGTCTCCAGGATGTCTCTGACAGGATGAGTTGTCTCCAGAACATCTCTGACAGGATGGGTTGTCTCTAGGACGTCTCTGACAAGATGGGTTGTCTCCAGGATGTCTCTGACAGGATGAGTTGTCTCCAGGA
>PVIU01000977.1:103013-167794 GCA_004026605.1 Ondatra zibethicus | reverse complement strand
ATGGAGATAAGTAAGGATCTATTTTCATTCTCCTACAGGTTGACATCCAGTTATGCCAGCACCATTTGTTAAAGATGCTTTCATTCTTCCATTGTATACTTTTAGCTTCTTTGTCAAATATGAGGTGTTCATAGGTTTGTGGATTAATATCCGGGTCTTCGATTCGATTCCATTGGTCAACGTCTCTGTTTTTATGCCAGAAAACCTTTTTTTTTAATGTTGTACTGTAACTATTAAGTAAGTTTTGAAGAGAGATTTTTCTTTTCAGTCGTCCTGATGTGATTTTCTGAGTCTAATCTTCCATCCCTATAACCATCTCCTTTTCCCACTTAAGCCAGCTCATGGTTTATGACTGCACTGACTACCTCAGTCGCCCTGTGGGCTTGACCTCAGTGTGCAGTTGTCACTGGGTAACTCTAAGCGTGGGCTCTATGGAAGTGTTCATGGAAGGATAATGCAGCATCGTAAACCCTGCTGCAGTGTGGGTCCTGAGCAGCAGCTGACATGCAGGTACTGCTTCTGCATGCTGGACACAGGGCAAGCCCCTTTCCAGTCACCATCCACTTTCCCCAGGCATTTCTTTAGCAGATGAGGACAGCTAAGATCCCAGAAGATCAAGTCTGTGGTTAGAAGTGACATTATTGCCATCAGCAGGAGACTGTTTTACTTCAGTCTTTGTTCTTTTACTCCATCTCAAGTCTTCAAATATGTACTGTTGTGGAATGTTAGTTAAAGATGCGTTACATTTGTTTATGCTGTGGAATATTTGTTTAATGATGCAAAGATGTGTTGCATTCTTTTATGTTGCATTTGTTTAATTCTGTAAAGCTGTGTGACTTTGCTGAATGGCCAATAACTAGTCAAGAGAGAGAAACAGGCAGGACTGGCAGGTAGAGAGAATAAAAGGAAGGACAGAGAGAAAGGAGGAGCAAGAAAAGGAGAGGGAGAGGAGGAGGACGCCGGGGCCAGCCACTCAGCCAGACAACCAGCCACAGAGTAAGGAGGAAAGAAAGACATAGAAACTAGAGAAAGGTAAAGGCCCAGAGACAAAAGGGAGATGGAGTGATTTAAGTTAAGAAAAACTGGCTAGAAATAAGTCAAGCTAAGACATTCGTAAATAAGAATAAGTCTCTGTATATTTATTTGGGAGCTGGGTGGCAGCCCCCCAAAGAGTAAAAGCAACCAACTACAATGTATCGTTTAAATAATATACTCATTAATCTCTTTTAAATGATGGTTTCCCTGTAATTTTTTTATTATTTAGTCATATTTACTAGTCTTTTATGATTTTTAAATTTCATATCACTTTTTAAGAAAGGACTTCCTGTTTACTGTTAGAGTCTTTCATGGATCTTCCAGTACCTGCTTGGTTTCTGATGTGTAGACCTTTGCTCCATCTGCACTATTTTGGTATATGAAGCAATATACAAGTCTCTTTTTAGATTGGTATGGTCACACATACCTTTAATGGCCGTGTGGAGAAACCCTATCTCAAAAACAATCCAGATCACCTGCAGTGACTTGCAGAGATCCTCTGTATCATGGAATCAGTCTTCCCTGTCTGGAAATAGGATTCTTCTCATAAGCACCAATTATCAGTAATTACAGAAAAATAATTCAGAGAACCTTTTCAAACAGGTGTAGGGAATCACTTGGCACTTGGGAGAAAGAGGAGTCGTGTGGGAGAAAGAGGAGTCATGTGTGGGAGAAAGGGGAGTCATGTGTTCTCATAGCCTCTAGCTCAGCAGTTCTCAACCTGTGGGTCACAACCCCTTTGGGGGGCAAATGACCCTTTCATAGGGGTCACATATCAAGTATCCTGCATATCAGATATTTACATTACAATTCATAACAGTAGCAAAAATACAGTTAGGAAGTAGCAGTGAAATAATTGTATGGCTGTGGGTCACCACAACATGAGGAGCTGTATTAAAGGTAGCAGCACTAGGAAGGTCGAGAACCACTGCTCTAGCTTGTGAGCCAGCTCCCAGAGCCCAGCTACACAAAAGTGAGCCTGCAGCCTCTTGTTTTGTTTTGTTTCTCCATAGAGAAGAAAGGAGAGCAGGGAGGTTGGGATATAGCCCATGGTAGAACAAGCATCTTTCTACTAGATGCTAGCAGAGTTTCCCTGTGCCTTGAATCACAGACCGTTCAAAACCAGTCTTCCTCTTGCTTCAGGTACACACCCCTTGACTATGCATTGCTTGGTGAGCGCCATGAGGTGATCCAGTTCATGCTGGAACATGGTGCCCTGTCCATCGCAGCTATACAAGACATCGCTGCCTTCAAAATCCAAGCTGTCTACAAAGGATACAAGGTCAGAAAAGCCTTCCGAGACCGGAAGAACCTACTCATGAAGCATGAGCAGCTGAGAAAAGATGCTGCGGCTAAGTAAGTGTGAGCCACACAGGCCACTCTCAGCTGAGCAGTGAAGCCAGGCAGCCTGTGGGGGGGCCAGAACTCTCTGGGTGGATCAGTTCCTCTGTCACCTTCTTGCTCTGCCTTCCCCTCTGTCTTCAGAGGACTGGTGGAAGGAGGAAGGCCCAACCTCCATCCATTACTCCTACTAGATCCATCCCTGTTGTTCTAGTCGCTGCAGCCTTGGCAGGGAGTTAGGGTGAGATGGCCACCTAGAGTAAGCCACCAAGAAAGAATTTAGCTTCTTGCCTCTCCTGGCATTCCTGTGTGTGTGTGTGTGTGTGTGTGTGTGTGTGTGTGTGTGTGTGTGTGTGTACAGGTGCACATGTGTGCATGCTTGTAGAGGTGTTATGCTTTAGGTGCCATCCATGTGCTTTTTGAGAGTTTCTCTCACTGACCTGAAGCTTGATAAGTAGATTAGCCTGGCTGGCTGGTTAGTTATTCCCCAGGATCTGCCTGTGTCCACCTCCCCAGCAATGAATTAATTACAGGTATGCCATGTACCATATGCAACCTTTCTTTTTTGTCTGTTTGTTTGTTTGTTTTTGAGACAGGGCCTCCTATGTAGATCAGATGAGCCTGGAACTCACAGAAAACTGCCTGCCTCTGCCTCCTGAGTGCTGGGAATAAAAGTGTACACAACCACCTTCTGCCAACTTTTTTAAAATATGGGTTGTAGGGATTAAACTCAGGCAGTCATATTTGACCTACAAGCACTTTACCAGTTGATCCATCTTCCCAGACTCTTTTTTGTTGTATTGAAAGAAATTAATGTCTAGCCAACTTTTACTAAATGAATGTAAGCCTAGTTTTGATTTAACTAAAGCAACCGCATATGTAAATAACTGGTTCTTCCTCCCTATTTCCTAATAAACCTCTGTTTCCTGGCCACCCAGACCCAAATAATCACACAGAAACTATATTAATTACAGTACTGTTTGGCCAATAGTGCAGGCATATTCTTAGCTAGCTCTTACAACTTAAATTAACCCATAATTCTTGTCTGTGTTTAACCACGTGGCTTGGTACAGCATTCTCATCTTGCTTCCTCTGTGTTGGGGTGGCAACTGCATCTGGCCTTTCCTTTTTCCAGAATTCTTTAGTCTGGTTGCCCCACCTATACTTCCTGCCTAGCTACTGACCAGTCAGCATTTATTAAACCAATATGAGTGACAAATCTTTACAGTGTACAAAAGCATTATCCCACAGCACAGACTATGGTAGTTTAACTTGTAGCTTTGGACCTAAGATGTGAAAGTGATGAATTCAGGATTCAGAAACAATACCATGAAATTTGATATTTTCCTAGTATGAGACTCTCATATCACTGAGCATTGAGTTTCCATTCCCACAGCCTTTACAAAATAGCTAAAGCTGTATGGCACCCCATGTCACTAAGTCTGGTGTTCACTAGGTATCTTGGAATATTTGATATTAGCATGAGCTACCCAGAATGCAACACTGTTATGAGCTGAGCAGTGTCAGGACATGCTGCTTTTTCTTGTTCATGACCATGAGAAAGAGTTTCTTCTGTGTTAGACTCAATAAGGGATTAAAACAGTAATACAATAGAACAACCCAACAATGGAGCGTAATGAAAGCTACCAGAATCTGGTCTCTTTCTCTCTCAAAATATATTTTTAAACCTTTTACTTAACAAAAGCCCTCTTTAGCAAAGCTGAACTTTTAGCATTTCTGCCCCTGTGCTTCAGAGGCATTAGTGAGCATGGAGGATGCTTAAACAAGCACTGCATGCGGCAGTGATCCTCAGAACACAAGGTTGCCCAGATGGCTCAAATTTAAAACATGGGAAATGGTTGTTTCTTGAGTTTTCGCCCAGTTCTAGAGTTTTAGTCCCCAGCTCACAGTAGGAAGCAAAAACTAAAGGAAACAAAACTATAGAGACTACTGTATTTCCTCCTGCTGATGGTCCCATAAATTCCAGTTTAGTATGTTAGAATCTTCCTCCAGAACTCAGTCATGGGGCTGGAGAGATGGCTCAGCAGTTAAGAGTACTGGCTGTGCTTCCAGAAGACCCGACTTCGATTCCAGGACCCACATGACAGCTCACACCTTTCTGTGACTCCAGTTCCAGGGCTTCTGACACCCTCACACAGACATACATGCACACTAATGAACATGAAATAAAAATAAGTTATAAAAAGGGGTAGCACTCAGTGGTAGAGCATTTGGCTGCAGATTTCAGTCATACACTCCTGAATATGAAGTGCAGCTCTACAAAGGCTGCGTGGCTGAGACTGTATGTCCTCAAAAAGGGTTGTCTTCACTCAAACCCATACTCCCTTCCCAGCACAGTAAGAGCGGTGGTAGTGTAGGGGCACAGCAGGATGCAAGACCAGCCTGATCAAGACAGCGTTTCTCTCCGGCCCGCAACTTCTTCATCGGTGATAAGTGAGAAGGTAGACTACTTGATTTGGGGGCATTCTTCAGGTCTGAGGAGATGCCCAAGTTTTCATTGGAGCCTCTTCTTCCTCTCCCAGAGGGACCACAAGTGTGGATGGACATACTGTTAAGTCAGTGCAGAGCTGGGGACTCAGCACTGTGCAATCTCCTGTATAGAGAATAAATTTTAAAGCACTGGCATCCTTAAACAAGCATTGTACTTCACAAGTTTTTCTTTTCCTAACATGTACTTCAGTATCCTAGTCCAGAGGCTTGAAGCAGAAAGGAAATTTTAGAAAATGCCAGACCAACTCTCTCTTTCATTGTCATTCCAATGAGGTCCTCTACCATGGAAGAAATTTTTGTTTTTAATTTTTAGCTTTTGAAGTTAACATTTGGGGACTCTTTTACATGGTCGCTAGGCTTGCTTGTGATCATGCTACAACTTAACAAACTGGGAGAGCTGCAGTGTCTCCTACTGTTCCTCGTTTACAGACATACCTTCACTGGTGTCAGGTTGGAATCCGAGTTCATAGCATTCAGCTGTCACCTCCCACTCATCCTTGTGTGGACCCCAACTCCCCACTCATCCTCGTGTAGACACCACCTCCTGCACTCAGCACTGTGTAGACCCCACCTCCTGCACTCAGCACTGTGTAGACCCCACCTCCTGTACTCATCGCTGTGTAGACCCCAACTCCTGTACTCATCGCTGTGTAGACCCCACCTTCTTCACTCAGCACTGTGTAGACCCCACCTCCTGTACTAAGCACTGTAGGCCCCACCTCCTGCACTCAGCACTGTAGACCCCACCTCCTGCACTCAGCACTGTGTAGACCCCACCTCCTGTACTCATCGCTGTGTAGACCCCAACTCCTGTACTCATCGCTGTGTAGACCCCAACTCCTGTACTCATCACTGTGTAGACCCCCAGGAGAAGGTCTTGGAGACTGCTCTCATATTCATTTTAACTCTCAACAGGTTTTTATTAAGTTCTGAGTTGTTGTTTGATTTGTCTTTGAGATTTGATTTCAGAAATAAAACCCAGAATTCTGCTGCTGAATCTTTAATGAAGGTGTGTCAGGCACATGCCATTATCTCAATGTCCATTTCTGCTTTAACCATGTTTGGACATCAGGAAGCACGTTTGTAAAGTGAGCAGGTGAAAGGGACTCATTAAACATGCAGGAAAGTGATCTCTAAATCATGATGGAGAAGTTGGGAGAGGCAAAGATTACAGATATAATTTCTAAGAGGTATTTTAGAAAGTCCTATTTAAGAAATACCCATACTAATTTAAAAGCACTTTATAACTCATAGGACACTATGTTGCTGCCAAAATAAACATACTATAATTTCCCTGCCAGAGCATAGAGTGGAAATCAGACTTAGGTGGAGCCTTGTTATGTCAATCACCCATCTTCCTTGAAACCTCCTTTTTATAGGGTTTTATTTCTCTCTCATCTCCCTCACTCTTCCTCCATCTTTTGAATTGTACCATCTCCACACTGTGCTCAGCCCTACTCTTTTGACTTCTGCACATGCTATACTGTTTTCCACTAAAAAAAAATGTACCCATTATTAGAAATTAAATTAGAGTCAGACCAGTAGTTCCAGCTACTCCGGAGGATAGTGCAGAAGGATCATATGAATCCAGGGCTTCAAGATCTGTTTAGGCAACATAGCTATTCCAAAAAAAAATTTTAATTAGATCACCACTCTAGAGAACCCTTAATCAGTCTCACACCATTGTCCCCTATAACTCTGATCCTGTATCTGCAGCTGCCCACTGGGTGTCAGGTCACTGGCACACCACTTTGTACTAGCTGTCACTCTTGAATACCAGTGTTGTCTCCAAGTCTCTTTTCTGTCCCCTACAACCCCACAACCTTTGGATTTGATGTTTAGGCATTTCAAACTTTCTGTTCTTCCTCACTGACCCTCCTGAGAGACCTGAGCTTCCTTCTGTCTAGTGTATGAGATCGCCTTGTAGAGTTACACAGGTAAGTCCAGTCTGGCCACCCAGGCAAGTTCTTGGGATGCTTAAATCCTTTCTACAAGGAGTTCTGTGTCCTCCAAAAAATGAAATAATAGGGAATGTTGTCTCTCCAAGATAGTACATTCCACCAATGAGGTTTATGTCTGACACTTCATTTCTTTCTTGTTAAATTCTGCTAGGTTATATGTATGTATGTGTGCCTGTATCTGAATGTGGGCATATGAGTACAAGGGCCCTCTGAGGCCAGAGAGGCCTAGGATCCCCTGGGTTTGGAGTTATAGGTGGTTGTGAACTGCCTGATTGGGTACCAGGAACCAAACTTGTGTTCTCTGCAAGAGTAGTATATGCTTTTAACTCTTGACCATCGCTCCAGCCCACTGAGAGTTTTCTCCCTTGAAGCCACCCCTTAAAGCCAAAGGGAAAATTCTAAATGTTTTCTCACAAACTCCGAAGCGTGCTCATGACACTCCCATCCCTGCCACAGACGTCCTTTGGTTTGACAGTAGATCTTGTTGCAGCCTTCTCCCCTGTACTCCCGGTTCATCAGCCTCTCTTCAGGGCTGGGCTTTGTGTCCCACTCTTTCGCTCACACAGTCATCTAATCCCAATGCCTCAGAGCCTCAGTTTCCCTTCAGGAAAAGAACTTTCCTTAATCTTGTGGGCTGCAAGGTTCTAGGAATGCCCTCAGACCATAGACAGCATTTCATATGTCAAGAGTATATATTTGTTTTGGGGAAAGAAGAGTTACAGATTTTTTACTCTCATTATCAAAGTGACTAGTGAGTCATGAAAGATTTTTTTTCCTGGACTGAATGTCTGAGGTCCTAACAGCTCTAACGTTCAATAAGCCAAAGGTCCCAGACACGCAACATTTTCTTATTCCCTGGAGAGAACGTTAAAGACCAAATATTACTCCACCTGTTAGTCAGAGACAGTGAAGGGTTAGAGGCAGACAGACCCCAGACACTGAGCAACAGCAGCGGGAAAGGTTACAGCCAAACCTCTGCCTCATGCTGAAGTCAGCTCTGCTCAGTGGAGTGCTCCAGCGGGAGCTCAGCTGTCATCTCTCAAGGTACTGTAGAAGGGAAATTTAAAATCACAGCAAGCACTAGAGATGTCTTCTCAGTCAAAGTCTGGGTGAGAGCGGGGTTGCAAGTCTTGCTCATGTTCTTCCCTTGGACCAGAATAACCTCTCTTTCCATTCTTCCCTCTTCTGACATTCATCATAAGAAGTCTTTCCCTGCCTTCGTCTAATTAGCAGCTACCTCCTGCATCCCCCTGATCTCTGTGCAGACACCTCAGTTGTAGCACTCATCCAACCCAGATCTGCTCCCATCCGCAGGAGGATGTGGATCTGGTTCCCCCACTCTACTGTCAGTTCCTTAAGAGTAGGGATTGTGTGTTTTGTCTTCATATCTCCGGTGCCTTACAACACGTGGCATACGGCAAGAATGTAATAAATAAATATTCTGTAACTGCCCTTGTAGTGGTTCCGAGATGTCTCATTTGGCCTTCTCTAGAGCTGTATAGTCTTTCCCCCCCCCCATCTCGTGTGTGTACGTGGTATGTGTGTGTAGATGTGCACACCTTGGTGCATATGTGGGGGTCAGCTGATAACTTTGAGGGGTCAGTCTTCTCCTTCTGCATCACGTGGGTCCCTGGGATTGAACTCTGGTTCTCAGGCTTGCATAGCAAGCACTTCTATCCACTGAGCCATCTCGCCGGCCCTAACCTTTTGAGATTGTGACATGACATTGTTATACACAATTGTGTTTGGCCACATTCGTAGCTATCCTGAAGTACAGCCCAGTGGCTACACGTTGGACATGCCTTCTATGCCTTAGTTTCCCCCTTTGTCAAAAGGAATCACTGGACAGTGTATTGGTTACTTCTGTGCTGCTGTGACCAAAATGACTGCCAGAAACAGTAAAGGAAATGCAGCTTTGGCTTATGGTATCAGTGCAGCCCATCCTTGCTGGTGGCGCACAGCAGCCCACATTATAGCAGCCAGGAAGTAGGGAGAAAGAACAGAAAGGGGAGGGGCAAATATAAGCTTCAAATGCCCACCTCCAGTTACCTGCTTCCTCCAGCTAAGCCCCACCTCTAGCTTTCCGCTCATTGCAATAAGATCATCAAGAGAACGATCCATTCATTAGACCAGAGACCTCAGGATCTAATTGTCTCTCAAAAACCACCATCACAAGAATGCTCAGAGGCATGCGTTACTGGTGTTGGTTATATTTAATCTGGTCAAGTTGACCATCCAGGTGAACGAGCACAGAGCAGACATTCTTTGGCGGTTTCCATTCTGGTCTGTGAGGCTCTGCAAGTGTACCACTTTAACTTGCGTGTCCTGCTCAAGGCAGCACCTGCATTTACACGCCACTCACCTTCACAACGGGCTGGGGCACTTACGTATTTGGGTATCTGGTTCTCCAGGCCCTGCATGTTGATGAGTTGCAGCTCAGGCCCTGACAGCACCAAGACTTGGCTCTGTGATGTGCCAGAAGATGGGATTGTGATGTCTTCCCCTTTTAGAGCCAAGATGCTGATAAGTCTTAGCCCTTTCAGACCTAAGGGGATTGACTGGGGAGAACAAGGATTCAATACCTTTGTTATCTGTGACACCTGGAAGTTTTAATTTTAAAAAAATGTATCATTTCCTAAAAACTTCATATTTTTGCACCCAAGGCTAGGTTACATACCCTCATGAGTATGTCACTTGAATCATGATTAATAACAACTTAGGGTCAGAAATTGGGGTTCAGCCTGAAGATCTGAAAAGCAAAACAGCCAGCCACCTCCATCCAAAATGGCAATTCTGCCTCCTGGAATCTCAGAATGAGATTGTATCTGAGAGCTGTTTTGCCCCATTTTATAGGGCAAATCCTCTCTAGGGCTGGGATTAAAGGCATGCACTGCCTGATCTAAGGCAGCTAGTGTGGCTCCTGGGATTAAAGGTGTGTGTCATTGTGGCTACTGGGATTAAAGGTGTGTGTTACCATAACCTGATCTGTAAGGCTGACCAGTGGGACGGTTTTACTCTCAGATCTTCAGGCAGTCTTTATTTACTAAAATACAGTTCAAATGCCACTGCAGTCATTTCTTCTACTTCTGGATATTTAGTTCTACAAAAATAAATATAAAAAACTGTCCCTTCTCCAAAGAAGTCCCCAGAAAACAGCCTGCTTGATGTTTGTACATTCTTATCACTTTGTCAGGCTACCTGCCATTTGTTATATGACTGACCTCACTGGAGGCCAGGAAAGTCTGTGGTAACAGAATTTGTCCCCTGCTGCATAGTGGCTTCTTGAATTAAGTAAAGATGTTTGGTTTCTTAAAAGAGAGAAATGACTGCTAACAATAAAATCTCATTTATCACCTGCAAGCCCCTGTTATTGTCATGGAGATCCATTGGCGATGTCAACCCAGACAGCCTCATCCATGTGTCTATGGAAAAGGCCAACACTGCTCTGTTCATCTGCATTCTATGAAGAGGGGGCTCCTTCTCCCTGCCCATGTCATTTAGCAGAACTCACTCAGATGTTTCTTCCTTCTCCTGAGATGTTACCCATGTCTCAACGCTCCATAGCACCTGTCTGTCACCTTGAGTGGCATTTGCTAGCAGCTATGTGGATCCCAGTCCTCAGGTACGGCAGTTGTCCCGCTAGTCTCCAGCATCAGTACAGTGCACTCAAGTGTCAGAGTTGGCAGAAGAGTAGCAAAACCAGAACCAACCAATGCAGGACTTATCCCAAACTACCTGGCCATGCTCTTTGTCATGAGACTCAGTGGGCTCCCAAATAGAGGCTTTTCCACACAGAAGGACCCTAGCCAGGGGAATGTAGCAGATTGACACGGTTTAAAATCATCTGTCAGCAGGGTTTTTCCTGTCCCTTGAAATCTAAATAAGCTTCACTTCAAACCCAGTCAGTCCAGTCTGAACTCTGCTTGGGAGCTCAGGATCTCTATTCTGGCCTTCATGTTTGGTGTCTTGGCCCCATGGACTGCCAGGTTGCTTGTGAAAGAGCCTGCACTAGTGTGGCAAACCCTGCAATGGTGACATCACAGAGAGGCACCTTTCGTTCCCACAATCTACCATCACTACGAGGCTCTCCCTCTTTCTTAAACCTAGTTGCTGTCCGACAGACCAGAGAAGCAGCTAGAGTTGTGTTACCAGAGCGCTTGTAGAAAATGCAGAGCATAAAATCCAGATTAATCAAAATGTGTAATTCACAAGATCCCAGGTGATTTGGCCAGTTAACATGTGAGGAGCAAGGACCTAAGTCCTTTTCTGTGCTTCCCCGTGGGGAGCTGCCCCTTCCTCTGCATAGCTTCTTGGACCTTTCTCTCCCCTCCCCCTCCTCTTGTGTTCCTTCAGCTCCTCCTTCCCCCTGAGGTGATGCTAGCAGATCTGCCTCAGCAGGCAACCCGTTCTCTGGAGCCCCAGAACCAGCCACCATCTAGGCCTCTCTACCAGCTCTCAGTCCTGCCTTCAAGCGTCGTCTGAATATTCTGACCTCAGCTATTGTGACGCACCAGCTTTCCGTCTCAATCAAGTAAACCTCCGAGACTGTAAAGACCCCACGTCTCAGAGCACTGCTGCGTCAGGTCGGAGGTTCTGAGCTCTAACACAGGGCTGACTGGTCTCTGACAGGAGTGCGGCTCAGCTGCGCCCATTTGCTGGCCAGCTGCAGGGTAGGCATAAACATCTTCCAAACTTCCCAGCATGGCTTCTCTAGACCACTCCTTCATCAGTCAGCTGTCAATGGACTGTGTAGTCATAACCAGATTCTCTCCCTGAGTGTGAGGAGTAGTGTCATCTGGAAACTAATACACTCTGGGGTCAGCACAGTAGGCCAAGCCAGGCTCTGCCCTTCCATCTCTGCCCACCAGACACCTGCATACCTGAGCACTAGAAGCTAGGACCACAAATTCCTCCACACAGAATTCACCACTTTTGTGCAGCATACTACTGTAATATTTCTTCCATGGTAGGCTAGGTTTATCTTTTCTTCTATGCCCCTTTCTGGGTAGAAGATTCCCCAGCATAGTCCTGAGGTCTGCAGTCTTCATTCTGTGTCCTCAGTGCCCAGTAGAAAAGAGACTCAGGAAATGTTAGGATCTTGCTTCCTCTTCCCCTAGAATCCCTTCAATTAGTGGCACTGGTCAGCGGAATAGGTCCTATTCTTAGCCCCTCGCCATTTCTGACCTGAGCCAGCTCTCTGGGAGACTGAACTGACTTGCCCTTCCTTGCTGCTGGTCTCTGGGCCTGGCCTCTGCTCCTGGCTTCTTTTATATTGCTGCTCAAAGGCTGAGCTGAGCCCCCCAGTGCACTGCTCATGTCTGGCTTTTGAAGATCATCACAGGGGCCCCACTTGCAAAGGGTTTTACTTGGCTTCTTGGCTAGAGCTTTGAGGTTGCCTGCAGGTAACTGTTCCGTGTCGTTTCCATTTGTGACGGTCTTTTTGACAAGCAGAGCTGAGTCAAGGCGGTCCCTGTTGTCTCAGTGGCTCTGCTGTGCTTTCCGGAGCAGGAGAGAGGAGTGGAGTTTTGGTTAGTTCCAAGGCCCCCATGATTGGTAAATTACACATTCTAGGAACCTAGTTTGGCTGTGTATGTTTCAGCAACGCAGAGTGATCTGCCTGATGGTGTTAGGCTACATTCTATAAGGCCTGGTACAAGGAGGTGACTGCTATCATAATGAGAGGAGAAGCCCACCCTTTTGGAAATGTTTATTCCCATAAGCATCCTGTGGTGTAACAGCTCTTCCCGACGTTTCAGTTCGTCTTGAAGGCTCTCAAGCTGTTGAGGCCCTTTTGACTTTTTCTTCTTTGGCTTTGTTTCCAGAAAACGGGAGGAGGAAAACAAGAGGAAAGAAGCTGAACAGCAAAAAGAGCTGCAAAACACAGACCCCAGACCCCACCTTCTCCCCTGTCCACCCAGCCCCCAGAGCAAGCCCAGCAAGCAGTGTGTGGCCCCTAGCAAACAGCCACCTGCTGGCCACACAGTCCAGGGCGCTGACCCAGAGCACAGCAGGTCTCCAGGTCAATGTCCAGGCAGAGCTTCCCACAAGGATTCTTCCTCAGACCTTCAGGGAACAGCCTCCAGAAAGCCAAATGGTAAGCGTGGCCTGTGCTATCTAACGCCAACCCATAGAGCAGGCTTTGCCAGACAGTTAGAACGGCAGATCTGAGACCAGCTGCAGTGTGGTCTGTGGTGTTTGTTTCTTCTGGTTCTCAGTCTTCTCTTTCTCTCTTCTTGCCTTGATGTCGTTTACTGGAACACTTTGGGATTCTAGGTTAACTAATTTGTGGGGGTTTTGAGTATATTTCTTTGATCTAGTTTTGGAACTATGGCTCTGGGTATTAAGTATGTAACTTGCTTCAGTTTACTAACAGCAACATGTTATCACTGAGTGAAACATTCAAACTACTCTTTCACTAGGTAGCCGTACTATTTTTAGTACCATTGCTGGGGCTACCCACATCAGGTTGCTTAGAATCTCCTGACAGACATTCCAGCTCCAGAAGATCCGGCTCTGTCTTCTGTGCTTCATGGGGTGCTTGCATTCACATTTACATATCCCCGCCCACTGACACACACTTACATATATACATGTGTATATGTGCATGCATGTATATATATGTGAAGTATATATTAAGTATAATAATATGGAATTATATATAATGTATTAGTAATATATATTAAGTATATACACACTTAATTTTAAAAATAATAAAAATGAACCTTTAAATAAATATCATTGGTGAAGATCAGATGTTATAATCTTCATTTCAGTCATCAAATGTAATTTATAAAAGTCATGAAGAAAGCTAGTTTAGATACACATATTTCTGTCTCCCTTCTTCCTGATGCTCCTACTCCTTCATTTTCTTTGTGGTTGAAGAGCTTTCTGTAGCTAATCTTTAAGGTCTACCAGCAGCATAGTCATGACATCCCCTGTCTTGAGTTTGTTATCACCTTCCCAAGAAGCCACATCTAGACCCCATGGTTGGCAGTTCTTTTATCATATTATGTCACTTCCTTCTGGGTTCCTTGGTTTGAGATGAGAAAAACCATTGTCATACACATTGGTCTTCCTTGGGGACATTCCTGGGTAGCATGCCATTCCTCTGTTTTCAAGATGCTTTCATTAGCTTTAGTTTTCAAAAGTTTATCTTACCCTGGGTTTCTGACTTGTCTTCTCTGTGTTGTAGTTCATCTGGTGTCAAGAGTCCCCAAGACTCTTTGATGTGGTCAGTTATTGGGAGAAACATACAGGATTCGGGAGTGAAGTGTCCTCAGAGCTGTGACATATGTTATAATACCCACAGCAAAACCAGCAAAGGAAAAACTTCTCCATGCAAAGGCTCTGGGAAAGTTACACACACACACACACACACACACACACACACACACACACACACACACAGAGTTTTACTTCAGCAGCAAATTGTAATGACCAGTTTCACAACCTTTTTTCTTCCAGAAAAACTCCCTTGAGCCTAGGAGGTCATGATTTTACAGAGGCACCTCAGCTTCGTGTATACATAATTCTAGACTCCCGGGAAAGTAGGTATTCATCATGGTTCCCAGTGTTTGCACAAACCAGTTGAAGACCTTTGAACTGCTCCCCTAAATTAGAGATTAATGAGAGTCTCCCAAAAGTTACAGGCTAATGCTGATATGGTTTTTAAAAAGCAAATATCTTAGTATAAATTATTATGAAAAGTTCTCTGAGGTCTCGCTGTCACTTAGTGACTTGTTTGGGCAATCCAGTCTGTCTCTCTGGATCTCAATTTCCTTAGCTATAAAATGGAAGTTATGGATAGAAAGAAAACATTCTATAGGATTTATTCTAGCCTGTGACCTATAAATCTTTAGTAACTGGTACTGGTATTAAGCCAAACTGCTAATCTCACCATATGTAAAGGCCTAAACATTTCTGGGATTCCATTCAGTGTCCATGTGTCAGCACTGTAAGCCTCAAGAACAGTGCCCACGTCATGGGCACTGTTTAGCTGCCATAATTTGGCAGCCATGTTAAATTCTTTGGGTTCTTTCTTAGGGCCCTGTCAGGTGTCTGTTTCTGTATGAATGAAAAGTGCTTCTTCTCTGGTCCAACCATATCACCCCTCTGAACAAGGCCACACTCCGTGTTCTGTACTCTCCCACCCCTCTTGTAGCCTCCTCTATACATCAGCGTCACTGTTATTCCTGGCTGCTTTGTCTACTTTTCCCACCAGACTGCAAGATCTGTAAATACTGGATTACTGTTGTCGTCTACTGCTATATGACACGCCACACTGAAGCTAAGTGGCTTAGAGCACCAACTCATCATTTCCCAGAATTCTATGAGTTACCAATTCCTTTGCATGTTTCCAAAGGCCTTGTCCTTATGGCGTCCCTCAGACAGAAAGCAGATTGAATTGCATTGCCTTAGACATGCCTCACATGTCTGGCAGCAGAGCCACTGTCACTTGGGATTCCATGACCCTGTTACATGTCCTTTCCATCCTCCAGCAAGCTAGACTGGCACCTCACACAGTGTTCCTAGGAAACAAAAGCAAGAACTGTAAAACCTCTTTAGAGACAGGCTGTAGAATGCACATACCATGCTCGCGGGTCAGTGAGAGTTATGGGACCAACTCAGACTCAATGATGTGCACTCTGGCATGAGAGGAACTATTGAGTAGTCTGTCACATCTCCACTTGGGGCACAGCTTGTTCACATGTTTCTGATCTAAGAAGTGGTCTTACTCCTATCTCAGACCCCAGATCTTATCCCAACGATCATATCAGGCTTGAAGTCCAGATGTGTTGAAGGTTCCCAGAGTGGGACTCTTCCAATTCAAACATATAAATAAATGTGTTTATTTATAAATATGTTTATAAATATGTATAAATAAATATGTATTATCCATGTTCCCATATGTCTGAACCCCAACCGTGATGTGAGAACAGAATAGCCACATCTGATGGTCTTGTTCAGGTGGAGTAGGAGGTATATCTGGCCACAGTCTTTACTGGGCATGTGCTGTAAAAGAAACCCATTTCTGTGGCAAGATGAGCTTCTCTGCTCAGTTCACTGAGTCATGCAAGGATTCATTTAGCAGAGAAGCTTTGGAGCCCACACTATACCCCAGTAGTGCTGAATTAGCAGGCAAGGCTGAGAACCACGTCACCATAGTCTCTCCTCCAGCAGTGAGCACATTACTCATTACCCAGGAATGTGAGCTCTGGTGACACTGACCCTGGAGCCGCAGGTGGACAGTGCTGCTCTGCTGTGGTGCTCTCCAGACAGTGTGACTGCAGGGGGCAGGGCGGGGCACGTCAGCTCGTTCTAGAGCACTCTGGTATCGCGGCGCTGCAGAGGCAGCCAGGTGAGCTGTGAATGGACAGGGTCATGATAGGTGGCCTCAGACCTCGAACACTATGTACTTCTTCAGTTTCCGATCAGCGTTTCTTCCATCCTTTAGTCACACTGCGTCTAGCTGGACTTCTCCAGGGGACACAGTGCTGTGGTTTGCAAGCCATGCATGGTTTGGACCAAATTATGGTATTTGCTATTGTAATATATTCCTCCTGTTATGTAATATATGGAGTATAGCCCGCAATAGAAGAGTGTGTGTGTGTGTGTGTTGTACATTGTACATAGGCTGGACCCAGAGGCATAAACCTGTTATCTTGGCACTCAGGAAGCTCGAGTAGGAGGATTGCCTCAACTTCAGTGGCTCAGAGGTGAAGGTGCCTCCAAGCCTAACAACTTGCGTTCATGCTCGGGACCCAAAGGGTAGGAGAGACTTGACTCCTTCAAGTGATCATCTGACATCCACACCCTTGCCTTAGCATACACTGCTGCATATTCATTCTCTCTCTCTCTCTCTCTCTCTCTCTCTCTCTCTCTCTCTCTCTCTCACACACACACACACACACACACACACACACACACACACAAATAAAAAATGTAGCTAAAAGAACATTGCCTGTTATAAAGCACCATGCTTTAGTTATGTCTGTGCACAGTCATGAATACATGTGCATAAGTATGTACACTAGGCCACAGTTATTTCTTGATATAAACCATTGTCAAACAGTCTGAAAGTTGGAACAAGTCTGAGATAAGGGAATTCTTGCTCATTCGAAAATAGGAAATGATGCCCCTAATATGGAGCTTTTATGAAGAACTAGATTCAGATATGCAAACAGGGTCTCTGATGTTGCCTCCTCCCAGTGCTGAAGGACAGGAGGCTAATGACACTGATTGTGCTGGAAGAAAATGGAGCTCCCATTTCACAGCTTTAACCCTGTCCACCTGCCCAAGAGGCTACAATACAAATGGGGGAAGGTAGATGCTATTTTCCTGGGGTTCTCAGGAAGTCCAACATCACTGGACAGAAGACACTACAGCTCACGTTGTTGGGTCACATTGAGAAGGGTTGGATTTACTCATCTAACGGGAGTAGGCAGCACACACCTTGAAATGGGAGCGTCCAGCAAGTGGGAAGTACCGCTGCCTCTGTTCCCGCTGCCCAGCCTTACTGACTCGGAACAGAAGAGCTTAGTCGCTTTGCAAAGCACCCAGCATGGCCTCCTCAGAAAGGTCACTAGCGCTAGAGAGATGGCTGCATGGGGCTGGAAGGTCACTAGTGTTAGAGAGATGGCTGCATGGGGCTGGAAGGTCACTAGTGTTAGAGAGATGGCTGCATGGGGCTGGAAGGTCACTAGTGTTAGAGAGATGGCTGCATGGGGCTGGAGGGTCACTAGTGCTAGAGAGATGGCTGTTTAAAAAACAAAAAGGACCAGGAACCTGAGTATTTTGAAGAAGGGTAAGCCCCAGCATGTCTTAGTGGGTGATTTCTTTGTTCATTCTGAATCAGTTCTTGCTGTGTGGTATGTAATTGTGCAGAGCATGCTGGCTGCATGGATTTGGGCTTACATGTGAACTCTGTCTTAGTAGGGTTTATCTTGCTGTTTTAAACACATGTCTGAAAGCAACATAGGGAGGAAAGGGTTTATTTCAGCTTACACCTTTCAGCCCATCACGGAGGGGCAAGTTCTCTACATGTGAGACGGAACTCAAGGCAGGAACTAGGAGACAGGAATGGAAGCAAACAGCATGGAGGAACGGCACTTGGCTTGCTCATCTGCTTCCTTCCTTCCTTTTCCCTTTGGCTTTTGGTTTTTCGACACAGGGTCTCTCTGTGTAGCCCTAGCTGTCCTGGAACTCATACTGTAGACCAGGCTGGCCTTGAACTCAGAGGTCCACGTGTCTCCGTCTCTCAAGTGCTGAGATTAAAGGTGTGCACCACCAATGTCTGGCTTGTCATCCTGCTTTCTTATACCACCTAGAACCAGCTGCCTCCAGTTGGCTGGGCCCTTCTCCATCAATTAGCAGTCAAGAAAATGCCCTACCGATTTGTCAGCAGGCAGTCTGATGGCATTTTTGTCAGCAGGCAGTCTGATGGCATTTTTGTCAGCAGGCAGTCTGATGGCATTTTTGTTAGCAGGCAGTCTGATGGCATTTTTGAGGTTCCTCTTCCCAAGAAGCTCTAGCTTGTGTCAAGTTAACAACAACAAGAACCTACCAGGACAGATCCCACCACTCAATGGCTGTGTAGCATGAGGCTCGTGATGTCTTCAAGCCTCAGGGTCCTAATGAGACAGGAGTAGAGTGTAGTGATTGACCTCTGTAATCGCAGCATTTATAAACTGAGGCAGAAGGGATCACCAAGAGTTCAAGGTCAGCCTGTCTCAAATTTAAAAATTGTAAAATAAATTTAAAATAACAAGGGAAGCTAATGCCTTCTGTAGAAAGTAATGAGCATCATGTGGTAGGCCATGTAGACTAAGGACATTCCACGTGCAGATGTAGGCTGTGGAAATGGAAGTAGCCAGTCGTCAAAAGGGTGCCTTGCCCGAGTGGAGGGGTCGGAAGGGCCAGCGGGCGGTACTCAGGCAGTGGAGGCGGCTTGGAGAGTAGGAGGATGCCACAGGAGTAGGATTGCCTAGGAGAGGTGGAGAGGGTAAATACCAAATTTGCTTTATCTTCCTCTGGGAATCTGGTAGGAGTGTCTCTTCACCTGAGTGTGTGTGAGGCCCAGTGAAGGCAGTGACGATGGCAGGTCAGGGAGCTTGGTCTGTGGAGAGGGCAGAGGTGAGACAGCTAGGGAGCAGCAATGGGGGACACATGTTGGCTTTGTAAGAAACTGCCACACTGCCTTTCAAGTGGCTGTGCCATTTCCCTCTCCAGCAGTGAGTGGCGGGAGCTGTCCCAACGGCCCTCCAGTTGCCCATGTTCCTCACAGTGCTAACTGGTGAGCAGCAGTACCCATCCACTGGGGGCCATTTCCCACCTTCCCACCTCACCCCCTGGGAAAACGTGCTTTTATTCCTGGGTTATATTTTCTGTGTTTTCTTTGCACAATTGAATAGATACAGGAGAAACATGCATGCATATACATGCACACACATACACTTACATAAAACCTTATATAACAAGTAGCATATTCTTTTACACTTAAGAATAGTATGGCTGGTGAGGTGGATCAATGGGTTAAACTGCTTGCTGTCAAGCCTGAGTTCAAGCACCAGAACCCACATGGTAGAAGGAGAAAATGGAGTTCTGCAAATTGTCCTCACACCCACACACTAAGTGTAATAATTTTTTAAATTACACTTATTTTAAAGCCCATTTCTGGAAACATTTATCTGAATATATGTCTTAGTGCCTTTCCTGTTGCTGTGAATAGACAGCATGACCAAGGCAATGATAGAGCTTACTGGAGCTCACAGTTTCGGAGGGCAAGCCCATGGCCAATGGAGCGTGACAGCGGGCGGGCAGGCATTCGGGGCGCTAGAGGAGAGAGAGCTAACTGGGATTACTGTGGTCTTTGGAAACCCCAGAGCCCGCCCTCAGTGACATACCTTCTCCAACAAGGCCACACCTCCTAACCTCTCCCAAACTGGGGACCAACTGCTCAGATATATGGATCTATGGGGGACATTCTCATTCAAAGCGCAACAGATATTCTCACACATATGATACATGATAATGTTTATAACATGTAGCCTCATATATTCTTTCTCATTTGCTATTGCTCTGCTGACTTAGCTAATGAGCCTATACATCTCTAGCTGAGAACGGAACACTGATAGTCCAACTTGAAACCTAGGGTAATAGTAAAGGGCTGACAGTGGGAGAACTAGCAATTCAAGATCCTGTGATCCTGGCCCCAGAGCTAAGGTGTGGCAGCTGTTAAGCTACTGCCAGTTCACCTTGGGCATGTTCGGGGTCTAGGCTGAAAGACTGACTGTTAGACCTTGGGATCTGTGCAGGCCTTCCTCACCAGAACCACCTGAGTCTCAGTTCTTTCTGTTTCTGCCTTGCTGGCCCCTCAACACATCCTATGGATGGTGTCGCTGTGCTCTGCATCTCCACCGTCCCCAGTGGAGGCATGTGCCAACTCTGCCTCTCCAGAAGCGCAAGTTCCTGCCTGATGTTTACGTTGGTGCTGTCTTCATTGAAATTGGGTTTTTCATTTTGTGTTATATTCACTTTTTTTCAGACATATCTTTTTGCATATTTTTATTACCAAACTTCTGGGAGACCTAATCCCTCCATGTTGTACATTAATTATCGTTCAAGATAGACTCTGCCCTTGTGCATTTTATAATTTTGGACCATGATAATCACCTTCAGAAGATCCCCCTGCGTATGCTTAGTTGAAGACATGACAAACAAAAGCAATATTGCCTATGCTTTTTGTGGGCCATTCTGAGAGACCTCACCCTGAGACCAGTTTGTATATTAATGTGTCCTAAAGTTAAGAAATACACACGAACCCACATGGAATACAAAACTGGGTTCAAGTTCACAAGGTAGACTCCACCAATCCGGAGTCTAGGTAGAGACACATGGCCTTCATCTCCTGGTGCTGGCAAGCACACTGTAATGTGGCTTGTTACTTCCCAAAGGTAGAGCCTTTGGCTGCTTGCAGGGTCTCCACTCCAGTTCACATTCTAATTGCAAGGCTTTGTTTCGACACAGCCAAGTGTCTAATAAGGCCACCCCTGACCTGCCCCATTGCTGGACAGAGGACAGTGATGGATTCAGTTCACACCCTCATCACTCTTCCTTTCAAATTTTCTTTTCTGTATCCAGAATCCCTTTATTTTTTGGAAAGCAAGAGGATACCTTTAAAAGAATGTTCCTGTTATTTTAATGGGCATTTCTAGAGAGAAACAGAATGCTTTCTGGCTGCCTAACTCATCAGATTGCTGGGAAAAAATTGAGTTTTGTTCTGGTTATTGTGGTACTGTTACATTGCCATGGTTACTGTGATGCTACTTGAAGTGTCTGCATCTCTCTTGTGAACAGATGAACACAACAGCCCTCACCTGAAAGTCTTAGAAACTGATTGTTATTCTACTCTTTCCTTGTCTACCCAAGAAACACCCAGGGAACACTGCAGAAGCCCCTCTGCCTGTGTGCACCTCAGATCCCGTGAAGGTGGTGATGGCGCCAGGCATCAGGGAGCATCCTCTGTGGAGAAGTGCAGAGGTGAGACCAATGGCGAGCACCAATGCGAGGAGGGACCAAGCAGGGCCAAGCAGCCCTTGTCATTTGAGTCAGCCCAGCCTACTGAGAAAGGAGAGGACTCCAGCCCTGCAAGTGCATCCCAGCAGGACAGCCCCAAGAAGGCAAGCAGGAGGCAGGACAGGGCACCCAGGCCCAGAGGTGCTTCCCAGAAAAGACGCACCCACCAGCTCAGAGACAGGTGCTCCCCAGCTGGGTCCAGCCGGCCTGGCAGTGCCAGGAGGGACGTTGCCTGTACTGAACAGAGCCCTCTCCATCATCGCACACCAAGAAACAAGGTGACCCAGGACAAACTTGTAGGAGGGGTCTCCTCAGATTTGCCACGCCATACAGAAGAGTTGAGGTCAGGATGCAAGAAGCTGTGTGAAGATGCCCAGGCATCTCCAGAGAGAGATGTGGTCCATGGCCCCCCTCCTGGACAGAGTGTGAATATCCACCTTCTCCCTGTAGAGCAGCGCCTGCAGATAATCCAGAGGGAACGAAGTAGGAAAGAGCTATTCCGCAGAAAGAACAAGGCAGCAGCAGTCATCCAGCGAGCATGGCGAAGGTAAGAAGGCCAGGGACTGCAGTCCGCTGCGGCCTGCTGTTGTTATGTCCTGTGATATCTTTTGTGTTCTGGTGAGCTCTGAATTCAGGATAAAGGCAACTGGATGGAGCCTTCTTCCCATGGATATATACCTCTCCCTCCCAGCATTTCACATGGTTTAAGTAAAATGGAAGATTTTTCTGTACAGGAACGTGCCGAGGACAGGGCAGTACAGAACAAGCCCAGTTTTCCGCTGCAGTTCTGACATCAACCTAATTTTAAGCAAATCCCTGAACCTCCCTTAACGCTCAGCTTTCCTGTTTGTAAAGTGGGATTTATCAACTCTTGTACCTGAGTCTGCTGCATGCTTTGTAAACTCTGGTGCATCATATATAGGATCTCTTTTTTATTTTTTTAAATTTTTTTATTTTTATGTGCATTGGTGTTTTGCCTACATGTATGTCTGTGTGAGGGCATTGGTTTACCTGGAACTGGAGTTACAGACAGTTTGAGCCATGTGTGTGAACCCAGGTCCTTTGGAGGAGCAGTCAGTGCTCTTAACCACTGAGTCATCTCTTCAGCCCCAGGATTTTTTTTTTTAAGATTTATTTATTTATTATGTATACAACATTCTGCCTCTATGTATGCCGGCACACCAGAAGAGGGAGCCAGATCTCATTACAGATGGTTGTGAGCCACCATGTGGTTGCAGGGAATAGAACTCAGGACCTCTGGAAGAGCAGCCAGTGCTCTTAACCACTGAGCCATCTCTCCAGCACCCCCCCCAGGATTTTTTTAAAGAATATTTTAATATTTATTGTGTGTGTGTGTGTGTGTGTAGATCAAAGGACAACTTGCAGAAACTAGTTCTCTCCTATCATGTGGGTCCCAGGAATTAAACACAGGAAGGACACTGGGCTTGGTGACAGGTGCCTTTACCTGTCCGGTCATATCACAAGGTATTTTTTTAAATCTCTAACCCAGGAATTTGTCATACTCCAAATATCTAAACCAGTGCTTAAATATACAAGATCATTATGCTGAAATCTATGAACCTATTGGAACCACCATCACACACAGACTGACTTGGGACCTAAAATCTGGGGTGGAGGCTACGTCAAAGGACTGAGATGCACAGAGCCTGGTTCCCTCTAGGGTGGGACAGATTTTCCTGTCTCAGTCTCCTTCGCACGGAGTCTCCACTCCATCCAAGTGAAACCGCTCTCGGTGACAACACAGGAGTTATGTGGCCTCTAATGCTGGGGAGACGGTAACAAAACAGCAAGTCACTGGGAACTACATATGCAGTATGTCACAGCCTATCAGAAGAAAAGGGGGCCCAGAAAAAACAGTACTAGCAGGGAGCACAGCAACCAACATAGAGAAAGGCCTCTGGGAACACCCTGCCGAAGACAACATAACCCAGAGCCAAGCCATTTGTGCTCGTCCAGGCTTTGAATAATGTGCCCTTATGTCAGTTCCCATATGTCCAAGCTACTGTGGTTCCAGTCACCCCAAGGAGGCCATCCAGACAAGGACAGGAGTCCTGTGTTCTTAGACACAAACGCTCAGGAAAATGGCTTGCGCCTATAGTAGCACTTGACTATGACTGGCCAACATCCTAGACCTTTATCACTAGTGTGTTTGCTGCGATTTGATAATGATGGTAGGCAGAGGTGCCTTGTGCTTCTCTTTGAAGTTAGAGAAGGGGAGCCTGGGTGGTACTCACACGTCAGGGAACAGTTCTATATCAGTTGCTGCTATCGCTGCCATTGCCAGTAGCAGTCAGCATTTATTGGGCCAAATCCTCAAACCACTGTGAGGTAAGTCTGTCCTCACCTCATCCCACAAATCAGGAAACTGAGGCACAAGGAGAGTCATTGGCTTACCAACATTCCAGAGCTAGAAGGTGTGAGTACTAACTTTAAGATGGTCACCCCCATGCCAAGTCACAGGTGAGAATAGCCACTATTTCTCTACTTGGGGAATCATGCCAGCACATGCACTGGCTACCAGCCAAGGAAACTTTGCTTTAAGCATCTTTTCTGAAAACAGCAAGGCCACAGCTGTTCCCTAGCTGAAAGGTCTCTCCTCAGACTGTCTGCTTAGATCCCTTTGAAGAGTCAGAGGTTGACAGATTCTGTCACTAAGTGTCCAGAGTAAATGAGCCCAGTCATTCTCTCAGGAACGGGGACTCACAGCGCACGCCCACCTGGGCAGGTGATTATGCAGGTCTGCTTGGGCTCCACCATTGTGCTGACCTGAGATGGGACATCAGTGCTCAAAGGGCCTGTGGGAAAGCACACTGAGTGATTCTGTTTCAGCTATTCTCTGCTTATCTACAGAAACCCAAAGTACTGACTGTCCTTGGACAGTGTCTGGCACCAAGCCCAAAGAACAATGAAGGGGATAAGGGGACAGGACTTGACACTCTTGTTCATGAAATGCTGGCTGTCTTTGTAGGGAACGTGTCCAGGAAAGAGCTAGAAGACAGGGATGGAGTGAGGAGATGCGACCTTAGCCCCTACCCCCAAAATGAGTCTTAAAATTGTAATTTTTATTAACAATTAAGACTTGACTATGTTTAGGGTGTTTATGTACATATAGGAAGAGGTAGCCCTTTCTCCATCATTTTCCACCTTACTCACTGTAGGATCTAACTGAACCCGGAGCTAGCTAGCTTGCCCTGGAAATGGCCATCTTGCCCCAGGGAGCCGAGATTAGACCTGCTGGCATTCACATGGTGCTGGGATCCGAACTGCAGTCCTCATGCTTCTACAGCAAGTGCTTTGCCTGCTGAACCATCTCCCCGCCCTCCCTAGCCCACTGACTATTTTAAACATTAAAACTAAGCTGGAAAGCAGCTATGTAAAAACACTTGATTTTCAGTGACACACAGCACTCTTACTAGCATTTCTCCAGCACATTACTGATATGAATTGGCAACTGGCCAGACAGTAGGAAGAACCTACAGCCTGTGGTTGAACGGCACTATTGCATACAACAGAGTTAACCCCAAGCAGGAGTGTGTTCTTGAAAACTGAGGTGGAGACTTGTTCCCCTGCCTCCACCTCACATGTGACTGAGCCTTCACATGCAGACTAAAAGCTTCAGCTCCAGGGCACCAGCCAACGCCTGGGCTTCCTGGTGAGCTCTGCCCACAGAGCAGAGGATGGGGAAGACGTCTAGCATCTCCACCAGAAGAGACTGAGTCGTTAGAGCTGTAGCCCTACTCTAGTCAAGAGCTGCTGTGGTTTATTACTTGCTGGGAAGAGAGAGGAAGGCTGGCTGAAGTCAGCTTTTGAGGAAGCAGGGACTACCCCAAGCCCAGAAGGGAGGTTGTCAGCAGACTTAGGGAAGTTACCCTGTCTTTGGTCTATTGTCACACAGGCATGGGGCTGTCTGGTCCTCTGTACGCTCACCAGTCCTAGCTAATATAGCACAGGTAATGAACATTAGGAAGCTCTCCTTTAAAGGACTCAAGGTAGTCATGTTTCTTAAACTTGGGAGTGCACGTGGCTGGAAACCACCAATCATACTAAATGTAAACACTGCCATCGTTCCTGCCACAGGCTTCACTTCCCAGCAGGGTCATCATAGTAAACTTGCCGCTCCCTTATGAAAACCCTCCGTGTGTGCCCAGCGTGAGTGGGGCAGACCTGTTAGCAGTATAAGACCACAAGGTTCGGTGTCACCTTCCTAAGACGCTTACTCATTACAAATGTCCTGAAATGTGCCTCCCCAGGACTCAAGCCATAGGATGGTGCCTGAAATATACCATGATCAACACTGTTAGCTCCTAACAGCGTGGCTCAGCCTTAGATCCTTTCCCTAACCAAGCTCATGGTGCTTTGACCACATTTTTTGGGCACAGGTGCCCCATTTCTGCTTGTACCAATTCTGCTGTCTAGAGTGCCTTTCTCTGCCTAGTAAGCATCTACTCCCCCTTTACACCCAGGGAACACCAGCAGCCATGGAGAGCCTCCCAAACACCCAGCTCCTGGCTCATGTGGCACCTCACTCAGTGTGGGTGCTGCTTTCACCTCGGGCCATCTCCCCTGCCTGCGGCGGCTCCCAGGCACAGCTCTCCTACATGAGTGCTGGAGCCAGGGTGGGAGCTTGCTCCACGGCCACAGCTGACAGCACTGCAGGGTCTCACACCCTGTCCTCTGTGACCCCACCAGGTACCAGCTCAGGAAACACCTGCCTCGTCTTCTGCACGTGAAGCAGCTCAGAGCCGGAGACATGCTCAGATGTACCCGAGTGTGCACAGCCCTGCTCCTTCAGGTCTGGAGGACAGAAGTGGAACACAGGTTCCCAAAGTCCGTCACCGTAAGCAGAACGCCCAAAAGTCCATTCAAAGGCATGTCAGCCACAAAGTCTGCAAGGCACTCAGTGCTCAGGCAGATCTACGGTAAGTATTCTAGGTACTTTGCAACAAACACCTCAGGATCCTGAGTGTCAAACCACAATCTGCAATAAGACTTAATTGAACAACTCTCCATCCAGATTAAAAAAAAAAAAAGTCTTATTTTCAGTCACCAGGAGAATCTTCACTAGTCAACTTAATGCCCTACTTCCAGCCAGGGCCCTCCTCTTCGTTCCCAGACCAAGAGCTTCACCAATTAGACCTCTCAGATCTCTGCTTGGCCCCCCCCTCACATTAACCCACCCGGACCCTCAGACCCTGTGTCACTCTGGCCACTCTAGGCTGAGGTAGCATAGTGTTGTTCATTTATGCAAAGGCCCACAACCCAAGCACTGCAGTGCTGAGCAGATAAGTGGCTATAGGCTGAAGTATTACCAGCTCTACAGAAGGCCTCCGAACAAATCAGGTCAGGTATCCTTGCCCTTTGGATAGCTGCTCAATAGAGAAACAGAGCCCAGGGACCTTTAGGAACATCCCTTGCTGTTTAGACAGCATTTTAACTTGTCCATCCCCAGCCTACAATGTCTGTGATCATTAGGTTTCTGATTCTGAATAATTTCAGCTTTTGAACCACTGGATTAGGGATACTCAGCCAGAAAGGTTCATGCCAAACAAACCAACCCCAAAAGTGAACAAATCCTCCAAAATCTGAAGCATTTCTAGTGCCAAACTTATAAAGGATACTCAACCGTATTTCCACACGTCTAACTATCTGGGCAGGCACCTGCAAGCCCTCACCTCAGTGAGAACTCAGAACTTGGTAGGTCACAGGATCATTATCACATAGGTGGCTTGCTGGTTGATTGCAGGTTGCTCTCAAGAAGGGAAAGCACATCATGCCACCAAGCCTTCCAGAGGCCCTCCTGTGCTGCGTCTCAATTCAGGTAAGGCAGCCACTACACTGGCAGAGCATATGGGAGAACTGGATGAGTTTTTCCATGACCCTTTGACTTCCCCTTTTTCATGGATTACTGTAATAAACATCTTTAAGAGGCAAATAAATTTCACAACTAAAAACCAATTAATAGTACCTCCAATAGGAACTATAAATGGTAGCTATCTATTATTGATCTCTTTTATTGCATTCTTCACATACTTTCTTCAAAGGAGTGTGTTAGAATCCGTGTTTTCAGTACCTCCATCCCCATAGATGGAAGGACACATGCACCACTGAGGCGCATCCTGTCCGGCTCAATAGCACACTTGCACCCACAGCAGCAGCACAGGGAACTTCTTTTCCCTCACCAGACTCAGGGCCTCTTCCTTCAGGCCAGCATTAAGAGTGGATGATAAGTTCAGGGCTGTCAGCAGCTAATGCCAGGTCTGGCCTATCTTCACAGGTGGCTATGGCAACACGCTCCCCCACCCTCCCTAATCTACAGGGCCATCCTGCAGAAACAGAGAGTATCTAGAAGGTGAACAATGACTGTCAGCATGAACTTTAGTGTTCATTTATTTTTGGTGGGGAAAAGCAGAGTAATTACTGCAAAATCTTTAATAAGAGTTGGCTAATTCATGTAACACAAGGCAGGCTGATCAGAGAGTAGCAGGTGGGGTAGCTGGAAACTTTCAAAGGAATCAAGGGCCACAGTTGTGTGGCATGACTGTCCTTATACTGGACTGGAAATATTTCAAAATAAGAACTGTCATATGAAACTACCAGATATATGGCATTTAGATATAATTAAATACAAAGTAGGCAATCAGATTATTCTCCGTCAAATCCATATTTACCACTGGCCCTTAAAAATGAAGATGTTTGGCAGCCTAGAGGTGCTTAAAGACTGAGTAAATGGAAAGAAATACTTTATACTTTTTAATGACTTCATATAACAAGCAGTGTGTCTTGCAAATTTCTGACTTATCTGAAATCAAACAAAACACAATCTGTTTAGCCCCAAATTTGGGACAACACAGGCTGTTAGACCCAAACACTCACATTAAGCACAAAACACTTAGTAGTAAAGCCTGTCAGATAGGTGCTAAGGTTTAACTGGTCTAAACATGTTTAACAGAAAACGTGTCCATCAATCATTTCAGTGAATTGAACTCACATAGAAGGCCCTAAAACATGGAATCAAGTGGTTGAACCATAAAGAAAAGCATTAACTCTACTGAACTGTTAGTTTACTTTTTGCCTTAAGAATTCAGTGGTGCTAAGGTTTTTCAAATTTTGCTTGATGGGCTATTCAGTTTGTTTAAAAGATTGCTTTGCAGTGTACATATTGTTCCAATCTGGGAAGTGCCCTCCTAAGGCTTTACACATAGAAAGGCAGAGTGGTGGAAATCCCAAAAGGCAGGCTCCCTGGACTATTTGCTGGGCATGCACGAAACCCAAATAAGCAATCTGTTCTCAGCAATCTTCACACATACACCATCACTCACTGGGTTTCAACCTAGTTCTGTACGGATGCATAGCTACCTGTGCCCATCTCTTTATCGGGCCCCCACTAGCAAAAGCAATGACCAAGGCTCATGTAGTTATTGGTAATGGACCTCTATTGGAACCCAACATATTCCTCTACCTTTGGAGCGGAATGTAGACGACAACTTATTTCAAGAAACCAGTTTCCAGTGCCCATGTTCTAAAAGCAGTAATTTAAACTCAGGAAAATTAACCTGTGTTCCTTCCCCCAAACTGCCCATATTTCATACTTACTTTTATCTTTTACATGAAGTTATGAGTAAGACACAACATCTTTAGCAAGGTTTTCCCACCTGCCATTTTTGTGGCTGTCATTTGTTATGGTGTGTAAAACTAATGTTTTTGTTGCATTCTAATAATGTTATTCCAAGGTCTAAGGTGCAAGAACCAATGTTGACAGCCAGGTATAGTCCTGTAATTCCAACTATCAGGAGATTGAGGCAGGAGGGTTATGAGTTCAAAGCTAGCCTAGGCCACATACTGAGAGCCTCTAAAGAGGGAGAAAAAGCCTGAGATTCCTGCTGTCATCCCTTCAAACAAACCTATTTTTTTCTGTTAAGACTTACAAAAGTATGTGGCACAGGAATTCAAAGATATGTATAAATGAAGTGTGCCATGTGAGCGGCATACTAGCATGTATGTATGGCCACTCAAGACCTAGTTTTCACTTACAACCAAGGTCCCTGTTTTGAAGAGACACCCACAGTGCGGTGAGGAAGAACCAGCTGTCTGCATCTAGGCTGACCACCTTCCTTGGGTCCAGGGATAACCCCACTCCAAATCCTTTTTCCTCAGCACAAAGAACTTCTCTCTCTCTTCATTAAGATCAATAATATAAATATCTATTTGCTTTTAACAGTCAACAGTTTGCAATCTATACATCTTGACAATGTTGGAAGATCAAAGAAGTTTTCTTATAATCTGCAACCAGCCAGTCAGTCGAAGAACAAGCCAAAGCTTTGACCCTGGGGGAAAAGCAGAACCAGTGTGGAGTTCTGCTCTATCAACCGTTGTTACTCATGAGAACACTTCACTGTCCATACCTAAAGCCTTATTATCCGGAATACGAGACAGCAACTACAAAGACAAATGTTTCCTCCTGGCGTACACTGAAAGACCAGAGCAGACTCTGCTCGTGTGGAGTGCCTCGTGTGCCTCACCTCCAGGTGAAGGAGAACCGATGGCTATCACCAGCGTGACCAATAACACCTGCACTAAGCCGCTGCTGGTTGGGATTTCTGACAGCTAGGCACAGGCCTGGTTTTTTCACTCTAGAGAACCTCTCAGATGGGAAACCTGTGCCACAGCCGCCAACTTTAATTCAATTTCCTGGACCATAATGTGACGAACATCACAATACATTTTAAATCAAAATCATGGTCTAGTGTTTGCGTTTAGAAACTGCCCAGAAGGCTGAAAATACACTCTGTAATTCCTTACAGTTGTCAAGTTTCCAAATTGGCCCTGGAAGGGTACAAGCTGCAGCTATGTGCTCACGCTTTCCCACATATTGTCTATAAATGTTTGTTTACATTTAACGGGGAAATGGTGTGGGAGGTCCTTCTGTCTGTGTTGCTTTTATTGGTTAATGAATAAAGAACTGTTTTGAGCCTATGGCAGGGAAGAACAGAACTAGGTGGGGAAAGCTAGGCTGTATGCTGGGAGAAAGAAGGACGGAGTCAGAGAGACACAATGGAGCCCTGCCGGAGAGAAATGCCTGAACTTTAGCCCACGTGGCAATACACAGATTAATAGAAATGGGTCAAATTCATATGTAAGAGCCAAAAAGAAGCTAGAGCTAATGGGCCAAGCAGTGATTTAAATAACAGTGTTTCTGTGTGATTATTTCAGGTCTAAGCTAGCCGGGCTGCGGGAACCAACAAGCAACCTCCTCCAACACTTCACTGCTGAGTAGCACCAATAATATCACAGCATCAAGAAAGCAGTAGGGCAGGGTTCAGAGCAGAGAGAGCCAAAGTAGGTCTCTCATCTGCTTTGCATCTTCTGACAACTTGCTGAAGTAAGCAGTCTTCCCTAACTAATTTCTTTTAGAAAAGTAACCCACATTCTAGCTCTCTAAGAATACTTGGCTTAAAGTCTAAGTGATTATGGGCTTTCACAGAGGCGCAAATGACGTCAGGCCGCTCCTGGGCTAACACTAAAGAACAGGAAGCAAAGGTTTACCTTATTTAATGACCTTGACTTTTGATTTAGTAGATTATATTCAAAATTATGGAAACAGGTTTACCTGGATGGGATCACAAAGATTTAGCTAATTTGCTGATAAGTGAATAAGATGACCATAGATCATCATGTCCTGTAAACATGCAGCTTTTAGAAAATACAAACTGCACTCCAGACAGACAATGTGAGCGCATTAAGAACTCTTAGGCCTGATTTCCCCACTTCGGTACAAAGGGAATTCGTGAACAACTTCTTGTAAAGTTTAGCTTTAATGTCAAACATTACATCAGACTTTTCCAAAATAAAATGGATGTGCATGAACAATTTCAAACAGGAGGTACCATGGTGCTTCTTCAATACAATGCATTCAATATACTAGGCCCCTGGGGATGGCCACTGATGTACACGCTAAAGCAGTAATGTAAGTCTGTAAGCCACTGCTCCTGAACAGTACCACTCTTCAAAGTCTGCAAAGAAAACAAAAGGTCATTTAAACTGGTAACTGTACTACCTGAACACATTTTTCATGGATCCTCCCTGTCTATAAACCAGAGGAAGTCATCTTAAAATACAAAACAATCAACTATGGGGTGTTGCTACAGCTGGTGAAAATTCCTCTTTAGGTTCTATGTAGTCTGAAATTATGAAATGGCTCAGGTGTTGGCACATAATGTTGCTGTCTTGGAAGTTAAGAACTTGAGTTACTCTGAGCCTACTTCTGGCCCTAGCTCTCTACTTCCTGACCCACTGAGATGTAAATGCCTCCCAGCAAACTCCCATCACCAGAGACTCACCACAGTGCTTCATGATAATAGACTATACTCTCTTAAACTGCCAGATAAAGTCTTTTAAGTTGGGTCTGTTATATGGTCAGTGTGACAAGAAAAACAGTATGTGCCCATAAATGTAATGAGCTCTTTTTTTTTGTTTTTTTTTCAAGACAGGGTTTCACTGTAGCTTTGGAGCCTGTCCTGGAACTAGCTCTTGTAGGCCAGGCTGGCCTCAAACTCACAGAAATCCACCTGCCTCTGCCGCCTGAGTGCTGGGATTAAAGGTATGCACCACCACTGCCTGGCCTAAGTGTAATGAGTTCTTACTGAATCTGCTGTCTCCTGGACATGTTGGAGACTAATACAAGTTTTTACAGCCAACCATCTCTACCCTTCTCTCCCCATCCCCCACCCCCCGGCATTAGATTTCATGATTTCTCACTAATGTCAATAGATTAGTCCTACAGGGCCAACTAACAATCTTTTTCTTTCTCTTTTATGGAGGTAGGCTGACTCTCTAATCCAAGTTGCTGACTTTTCTTGCCTTCTACTGTTCTGTCTAAATTATCCCACTGCCACAGTGTCCACTGCTTCTACAAAGACCTAGAAAAGTCAAAGCAAGTACCTGTTAACATGGTCATGAAAGCTCTGTGACACTGAAGTACATAACCATGACTATACACCTAAGCCACAGGGAGTCCTCTAGCACAAGGCCACGCTGACAGCCAGGAGCAGAGGCTGTGGTGAAGCCTGCACTCTTCTCCCTCTACCACCGCCCTTCCCTCTGGCACTGGCCAAGCCTGGTGTGCACCCCATGACACGCTGAGCCTCCTCACTCACTTTCTGATGTGTGTCACAGCGTATCCCTCCCCCCACCCCGCCCTGCAATGTGAGCCTTTCAAGGCTCAATCTGTCAGCTTTCTCAGGCCCTTAACTAAAGGGCCTGACTTTCTTCCCGTCACAGAGCTGCCAAGATTCACAGCTATGCCTGCAGTTGTTTTATCCTCAAACTTTAAATGAAATTGTCCCTGAGAGCTTAAAAAACTGGCTGAGCGTGAAATTGTCCCTGAGAGCTTAAAAAACTGGCTGAGCGTGTGGTGGCGCACACCTTTATTCTCAGCACTCAGAGGCAGAGGCAGGCGAATCTCTGTGAGTTCAAGGCCAGTCCAGTCTACAAAGTGAATTCTAGGACAGCCAGAGCTGTTACAAAGAGAAACTCTGTTTCAAAAAACAAAAACAAAACATTTATTTTATTAACGACCAAACATTTGGGTAGCACTTAATAAATGTCAGATACACTCAACAGACTACTTGAATATTCTCATTTAAGTCACCAAACCTACATTAATCCAGCCTTAACAGATAGAGGACTAAGTCTGACTATAGAAAAATGGGAAGAACTGCCATCACAGTCACTCAATAGTGTCTCACAATCCAGGTAGCTATGCTTCCAGTGCCTTAAAAAAAACTGAACTTCTCACACTCCCTTCTTCTAGAGTACTTTCAGTCTATGTTTTTAAAAGACTGGTTCTGAATCAGAGACAAGGAAGGTGATGGTAAATAGTCAGTTGGACACAGAAACCTCACTCTCAAAAGCATCCCTTACCCCACCACACACAAACAAAGCCTACTCCCCTACTAAGGACAAGCACTAGGTTCTGTGCTGCCTACCGTGATATTCTTGATGATCTGCTGCACTAGGATGGCGTTGGTGAGCATGTGCGTCCTAAGAGGAGCATGCTGAAGCAGCAGGCGGAGCAGCTGGCCCACAACAGGCAGCTCCTCGGGAGAAGCTCTGTTCACCCGCAGACTCTGCAGCATCAACCTGAGGACTCGAGGCAGGAGAGCCAGGATGGAGACACAAACACCCCACAGCTTGTCTCTATAATAATAGAAAGAAAAATGAGTCCGTGAGCCAATACACAAGAGAAAATGTCCTTTCCACATTACCCAAAACAAAATGGACTTTCAAGAAAACACAATATTCCCTGTCTGATGTGATAGCTCAGTGCCTGTAATTCCAGCTTTTGAGCTGAGCAGAAATGCCACTGAGTTTGAGCCCAGCCTAGACTTTATGATGAGTTCAAAGGTAGCCTGAACTACAGGATCCTATCTCAATAAACAAAACTAATACACAAGCTTCAAATTAGATACCGTAAACCATAACTATTAAGAACTAGGTTTTATCAGAACTAAGAAAAAGCAACTAAGAGGTGGCTGCTAGAAAGTCTGGTAAACAGTATTTTCCCGGGCTTAACACCAGACATCATGGAAGCCACAGTGATTATATATAGCACAGTACTTACCAGAAAACAGAAATATCTCTACCTGCACAAACATCACCTAACAATAGACACCATTCAATTACCATATAATCCAGGAGACACCTGAAGACTATTGCAACCAAGAAAGCAAAGAAATACATCAAACTTCAAGCCTAAGACTGGCTCTAGGGTCCGTCAATATCACAGGACAAAGGGTTGATTTCCAGAGGGAAAAAAAAATGTTCAACAAGACCCCAAATAGACTTCAGAAAATAACCAATAATGGGACCATTACTCCAACACTGGGTCACCAAAGGTGAGACATGGTCATGTCTATGTAATTAAACATCATTCTCCTGGTATATTCATAGAGCAAGAATGAAGAAAGGTTTAGGATAAATACGATCTATGAGTGTAATTAAATAACACAATCTTCATCTGGATGGTGAGTATGGGGACTTTGGAGACTGAGTGAAGTCCTGAGTGAATGAATGTGTATTGTTGGGACTGCCATATATCTATATATATATATCAAGAACCACAATGCCTCTGTTTCATGGGACGGCCACAGCTCTCCTTGGGTATAGAGTACAAATGCTGACAGTATACACAGAAATGTCCACTGTAACTCCTCCCGTTCCCGTCTCTCAAAAATGTTTGTGGCCTGAAGACTGCTCCCCTACAATTTTACTAATTGTACTAAACCCCTCTTTATTCATCTGTGTGCAAACTCCCGCCTTGCCTGTTCAACTGTATACAGCAGACATGCCGAGCGGCCAGGGGCGCAGCTTCTCCATCTGAGAACCTGGCCTACCAGACCCCAGCTTCTCTACATGTGCCCATCATCAGCAGTGCTGAGTACCTATGGCAGAGAGCTCATGTCCTGAAAACCTGAACTGTTTCCTATCTAACCCATTAAAGAACTTTACTGACCCTTGCCTTGGTACAGAGAAATATAAGTGAGTAAATAAAACTAAATGAATCAACACAAATGAATCACAGGTAATACTGACACCCAAAGCAACAACAAAAAAGTATGAAAAGATAATTCTTACCAAGTTCACAAACAGAAATAAAACTGTTCACAAATATTCTACTTAAAAAGCCAGATTGTCAACTCTAAAGTAACTGAGACACAATGAGAATAAGAAACCCAGCATGTGTTGTGGCTGGCGGTGTGGCCCATACAGACCTAGGAACTCATTACATGGATAGCTCAGTTTGTATTTATTGTTTGAAGCCATGTACTTTATAGAGCCAGCAAACTTGCTGCATTTTTCAGGACATTTAAAAGATCAAAGAAAAGAGGGCACAGAGCATGATGGTGCATCCCTATAGCGCTAGCACCATGGAACTTGCTCAAGAGTCTGAGCTTGGGGCCAGTAAGATTAAAAAAAAAATTTAAATTAAATTTTAAATTTTTTTAAATTAAAAAGAAAAATAGCAAACTATAAAGCTCAAAGAAAGACTAGAAAATATATGTATCAAAATATTAACAGCAAGTAAAAGAACATAATTTTGATTTTTTCCTATTTACTTACCTATCAATTTCTTTACTGGATCCAACAGGTATACCAATAAAATTAAAACATGAAAACACTTTTAAATCTATAGTAGAATCTTCCAAACTACCTGTAAGTTCTAGTTTAAATACCAAATAGGAGTAAAAAATACTAAACAAATCATGTGTTTTGGAACACTTCTTAAATCCAAGAATTCAAAATTCTACTCTTGGCTAGCTCTAATGAAGCCTTAAAAAAAAAAAAAACCCATAAATGTTTGTACTAACAGTTCACTGTCTTCAGAGTAGAATTTTTTTTTGCTTTGGTAGATGTTTATAAAAGAAAGCTACTGGGAAACTCTGTAATATCATCTGACTTTTCAAATTTGTAGCTTAATGAAAAATTAAAAGACCCTAGAATACTTGGTACAACACTAAAAAAATTCATGAAAGAACAAAGGAAAAAGCTGCCAAAGCTTATACAAGCCCACAGAAATGAATTTAATTAGTTCTAAAATCTAATTCTCCTTCACTCTTTTTTAGGAAGAAGAGAAACAGAAGGAAAAGATTAAAATTGAAAGGCAAATCAACATTACCTCTTCTTCAGATGTTCTGCTTCTCCCTTCTCTAGAGTAAGCAGAAAATAAAGAAGGCTGTAGCAACAAGAAGCCAGGAATGGCAGGAGAGATTCACTAACTACACACGTATGATCCAGGAGCTTACAAATCACTCCAAATATACAACCAGCTGTACTGTCAGGAATTACAGTCAACCCAACCTGAGTGGAAAAAAGAAAGATTAATTGCCTCTTCACGAAAGCCCCTTCCCCAAAATAAAATAATACCTGTTTACTGGGCTGGAGGGTGGAGAGTGCTACTTCAGAACAGCGTTCATATAACCCAACTACTTGCAGAACTTTAAGCCCCAATTTTCCTCTGAGAATTTAATTCCCAAATAAGATGACTTTCCATGAAGAAATAACTTTTATGTGTATGGTGCTGAGAAGTGAAACCAGGGCTCAGGAATTCACACATGCAAGCAGGCATTCTACTAGAGTCACAGCCTGAAAAGTATCACTGATACAATCCATGCACTGCCTCCCTTTCATGAAGGAAGCATCTACAAATTTCAAACATTACAACTCATATCACTATTCAGAAATAACATTAAAGGAATGCTTCATACATTGCATCCAAAGAAAATCTTGATAATAACAATCACACAGTTATTTTTTTAAGACCATTCCAACAAGAAGACTGTTCACTGGTTCCCATCTTCTACTCCATGTAATTAGTGCAGAGTCCTTTTTAGATTTAGTCTTCTTCAGAACTTTATTTAGCCATTTAGGCACAAATAAGGAAAATGCATCTCTATAGGAATCAGTAAGAGATAATACTAATATTATTAATATTCAACTGCTCACTGGGAAGAAACCTGGAGGTCAGACATGGTTCATTACGGCACTCTCATTCATCTAGACCTCAGAGGCACATTCTCAGTAAGGCTGAATAACAAGCTGTTAGCTGAGGTCAGGAAACTGCTGAGGAACACATTAGGAACCTGAATCTGAAAGTGAAAACCAAGACTGGCTTGAGATGTTTACCCTTTCCCACAACAACAAATGTGGACACAGGAAAGCAAAAACCTCTGGGACTGAGAGAAAGGAAAAAGAAAAAAAGGGGGGGGGTATCTTGGACAGTAAGAAAACAAGAGCTGGGAATCTGACAAACTGAAAGAAGGGCACTCGGAGTTAATAACAGTGCCTCCTCTTCCGATTCAAGGAACATCATTCTAAAGGAGCAAAAAGGCTATGGACATGACTATAAGATTAACCAAAGAAGCAAATCCTCTGAGAAACACATTTTAAGAGGCCTTCCTTCTTCCTTGTAAGTAAAACATCTAAAAATCCCAAAGTAAAAATGTAAATGTTAGAGGAAGTTCAAAGCTCCAGTGAAGGCACAATAATGTAACTCTAATGCCAATGGTGAGAGGACAAGTCAGTCTCAAAGTGAGCCCACTGCTTCCAGTGACTGAGTCTTGTGATGTCCCTACTCTGACAAGCCATCTATCTATTGGATCCCAAACACACTCACTGACAGTAAATCAGAAGTGAATGGGAACTTAACTTCAAGGTCCCTCATTTCACAAATACAGAAACAAGGTCTTAGGAAAAAAATGCATCCCACCCCAAAAAATGCACTCACTCCCCAATGTTACGTCCAGAAACATATTTCATTAGCAACAGCCAGCAAAAGTTCTTACCATATCATGCCATTGAGAGGCCAGGTAAACTGTGTTTTACTTAAAACACACACACACACGCACACAAAACTAAGGATATTTACCAAATGCTTACTGATGGCACTTTGCATGATGTCAAAGCTCTGGCTTCGGGCAGGAATAACCAATAAACTATGGCAAACCGCCTGTGAGAAAAGGCAAGAAATAGTAACTGCATTATGACATTTAAGAATTTAAAACAAAAGGCTCAACCCAATTTTTAAAACCAACTACATATTACTAGCAAACAGATAACAAAAACTTGACTTTGAAGATACAAATCAAGGATCAAACAATGAGACCTCACACATCGGTTCACTTCCCAAGCATAACATCTACTATGTATAGAAACTTCCACACCTTTCAAATAGCTCAGCAAAATGGATACTGTTAATATCTACTAATTGCTACAACAGAAAGGTACACAGGTCTAAGGGTTGACAAAAACCTTCTATACACCACAGAAAAATACAATCCAGAAAACACCAATCCAGATTGAATGTCCTTTCTCCAAATGCTGGAGGCAGTGTTCTCCACATTGGGAGTTTTCTGAATTTAGACTGCCATAAACTTTACCAGTTACACATGCATAATCCCAAAGTCTGACATCTTCAGTACTCTAAAACCCCAAACTTGCTGAGAATGTCTTGTCGGGATTTATTTACAAATTTCTGAGCATTTGGATTTCTCTTTGTGAATTAGTGCTAGTGATGGCATCCTGATCACTTCAAACCTCACAGTGGCCTGCCATTCCAAAGGTAAGAGGATGAGAAATCTAACAGAAAATTAAATCCCTAATGTTCCAAGTTCTAAAGAAAAGAGGAAATCAAGTCCTTCATAGACACTGGTCTCTAGACAAAATGCAGAATCTGACGGGGTACATTACCAGCTGTGAAATAAGTATAAAACTACACGGGGGGAACACAATTGGTAGTAGGAGAAGGATTCTCTCTCTAGGAAGAGACTGGTTAAGCTAAATTCAAAAAACTGTCAATCAAGATGGGGTGGGAACTGGGAGAGAAGATATCCTTCTGGGTTTTGGTTTATAAGTGGTTTTTGTTTCTTTATGCAGAGACTGGAGTCTAGAATCTCACTGGTATTATTTACAAACTTTTGAGATTAGAAAAAAATCAAAATCAATAGTTCCCTATAAAATTTCTTACAGGCTGATACTGTCCAAAGGTTTTTAATGACAGGAAAAGCCCTCATAGTTTCAGTGCCATCCCCTACTTCTACTTTAAAAAGTGGCATCTTGCTATTAACAAAAGGTTAACTCTCATTCTGAAAGACATTCTACAATAACCAAGAACTTCAATTCATCTCTTCTCTTCCAAACAATTTTTTTTAAAAGCCACTCAAAGTAGGGTCTCTCTGTGTAAGTTCTGGAAGGAAAGATGGTGTAAGCCAGGTCAGGTCAGTCGTGAATACGGACAGACTGCCTGCTCCCAAAGGCAGAGTCCAAACAAGGTTTGGCAGACAAAAGAAACAATCAAGTAAATATGTGAATTATATATAAATGAGCAAAGTTTCTCACTGTCAGTAAAGGCAGGAGAAAAAGGGAACAGTAAGAGCACAGCTCTAACCCTGTGGTGCACTTGAGTCTGCCTGCTTATAACAGAAACTCAACACTATGAGACACCACCCATGTGCTTCCGTTCTCCACTGATTTTTACATGGAGCACTGGTTTGCCATCTAATACAAATGGAAGAGGCCACATTAGAGAAAAGGAAAACACAGACTTCCCCCAAGAATCTGACCCATAGAGTTGCAAAGCCACCAGAGCCATGGCCACCTGAGCTTCCCTGAAAATTTACAAGTCTGTATTGAGCAATAAAGGCAGGCTGATGGCCTAAATTGGGCTTAAAATTTGAAGACAAAGCCGGGCAGTAGTGGCACACGCCTTTAATCCCAGCATTCAGGCAGGCGAATCTCTGTGAGTTCGAGGCCGGCCTGGTCTACAAGAGCTAGTAGACAGGCTCCAAAGCTACAGAGAAACCCTGTCTCGAAAAACCAAAAAAAAAAAAAAAAAAAAAAAAGGACTGAAGACAAGGGGACCAAGATTAAAGCAGGTAAGTATAGCCAAAAAGATGTATCTAGTTATGTTAAAAGTTAAATATTAAAATAAACAGCAAATAAAACAGACTTTGAAGTTTTCTGTCTATGTTTTTGTTTTGTTTTAAGAATTTGGGGACCCCCCCATATGTATGTTTCACTGGAGTCAATCATGTTGCTCCACAGAAGGAAGCTGATTTTCTTTTTCTAAAAATATTTATTTATTTATTATGTATACAATATTCTGTCTGTGTGTATGTCTGCAGGCCAGAAGAGGGCACCAGACCTCATTACAGATGGTTGTGAGCCACCATGTGGTTGCCAGGAATTGAACTCAGGACCTTAGGAAGAGCAGGCAACGCTCTTAACCACTGAGCCATCTCTCCAGCCGGGAAGCTAATTTTCTAATACCTGGAAGCCAACATTAAAATTAAAATTTTAAGTTCATTTAGTCACAGGATCATCTATGTTAGAATATCTGAGAGAATAAGAAAAAAGCAATTTGGTATGTCAATTCCTTGTTCAAACCCAGGAGCCTTTCTATTCTAAAAGGTTCAAGAGAATCACATTAAACAATGCTAAACCGGTGGCTCCATCTTTCATTAAGTACTAAGCTTTGGCAACAACAAAGTTAACAAGATACAGGTACTGTGTCTGAAGAACTGAGTCAGCACCCAGAGAAGCTCTGAGATCCTAAGGATCAGTGGTGAATATGAACATGAACTCAATGTTGGACTGAGCTGTACAGAAAACTCTATGTCTCTCCTTAAGAATGAAAAGGAGTAACTACTGTAGCTTTGTACAGGGAAACCAATTCTCATCCATACAAACTGACACCTGAAAGGAGTTTAAGAGAAAGAGAGAAAGGGGAGGGGGCGGCAAACAAACAGCAAATAGATAAAACCATGGCAGGTGTGTGTGTGTGTGTACGTGTGTGTGTGTCAGAGGTTCTGATTTCCTTCCTCAATGAGATGTTGAAAGAGTCATCTAACTAGCACATGGCCAAATGTGTAAACCAAGTTACTGAGCTCAGCGTGTGTGTGTATTTCCAGACACAAGCAGTCACTGCTATTTATCACAATGTGACACTGTCACTTCCAACAACAGCCTAATGATGTACAGACTCGCGAGCATAAATAGAAAAGCTGAACAATATAGAAAATGAATGTCTTCAAATATTAGGCAATGCACAAAAAACTGTGATATTTGAAGGGAAAAAAAATGAAGACAGTCTTGGTTTGCCGAAGGTACTTTATGGATTGGGGGTAGGGAGAGGTAAGTCAAGCACAGTGCAGCTCCCTTATAGAGGAATAACAGAAACAGGACTCTTAGAGAGCTAGGGAACTAGGTTTTCAAACCAAGCTCTTTGGAGTTGCCACTGGACACTAAGTGTGGTGTCCATGTATGTATGTACACACACACAAAGGCCAGGCAGAAAGGAAGCAGGAGCTACAGAAGCAACAAACAGACAAGAGAGATGTCTCAGTTCTGATCAGGCAGAATGCAAGGTTTTCAAAAATACCCAGGCGACTCAAAAGAAAGAAAAGAATCAGTGGGGCTTTAACGAACCCTAAAACAAATGTTGGCTATGTTTCTGTAAAAAGCCAAATAGTGACTACTTTTAAGATTTGTGGGCCACATACACTTTACCCTTCTAGGGTTTTTTGTTTGTTTGTTCCCCAAAACAGGGTTTCTCTCTGTGTAGCCTTGGCTATCCTGGCACTCACTCTGCAGACCAGGCTGGCTTCGAAATCAGAGAACCCTGGTCGGGGAGGGGGCTATTCAAAGAATGTAAACTCCAAACCTTAGCTCAAGATTAGCACAAACCAGGCCAACTAGAACCAACTTAGAAGCTGTGGGTTCCTGGCCTCATCTTAATGAAGGACACACCTTGGCAAGGGATCTATACCAACCAAGGTAGAAAACCTGATGACCCTCTCCAAAAAGTCAAACAACCCAGAAGACAGATTTACCATTCAACAACAGAACATGCCCAGTGTTCAGTATCTATTAAAAGAACACATCAAGAAATATAAAAGATACAACATATAACATGGATATAAACAATCCACAGAGGGCCAGAATTAACAGGGATTTTCAAATAACTTACAAATATGTTCACAAAGTTAAAGAAAAGTGAAAATAAGAAAACAGTATAGCTAAAACAATTCTCAAGAAAAAATGATAGGTCAATTTTAAAATGTATTATTAGGATATAAAAGCAGATGATTACTGTGAAAAAGATTAATAAATAATAAATACAAATATTTTATGAGACATGGAGAAAATGATTGCTCAACAGCAAGAGCCCTAAGTCTAATCCCAGACACAGAAGGGACTAAAACTCTTGAAGGAGTAATGGCTGCCAGTTTTTCCTCAACAAAATACCCTATTAAGCCTATAAACAATCACCAAACATCAAACCAAGAAAAACAAAACATTGCCAAAGCATAAGATATACTACCAAAAGCAGTGACTTTTAAAAATAAAAGGAGGAGGAGAGCTGGAGATGGTCCAGGGGTTCTTCCAGAGGACCCAGAGTCCATTCCCAGTGCCTACATGGCAGCTCACAACCATCTCTAACTACATTTCTAGGAGATCCAATGGCCTCTTCTGGACTCCAAGGGCACCAGACACACATGTTGTACACAGGCATACGTGTAACCAAAATACCCATACACATACAAAATAATGTTTAAAAAGATTATTTGAAATGTAGAAAAACAGACATACAGCAGACAGGAAAACAGGTACATAATTACCTTTAATGCCTACACCAAAGGAGTTTTACTACAGAGCAATACTGGAGTGGGAAGTCCAGAGACATGGCTCAGTGACTAAGAGAACTGGCCACACTTCCAGAGAACTAGGGTTCAATTCTCAGCACCCACATAGATATACAAGTGGTATTATGGACATACATACAAGCAAAGTACCCACATACATAACATAGTTTTAAAAAATATTGTATGGCAATAAAAAAAAAACTATTCGGCATAAGCAAATTACCAAAAGTTCAACAACATGTAAAACTAAACAATAGTTGGGAGATATACTTAGTTATTGTAAAACTATAAACAGCCAGGCAGTGGTGTTTTACACCTCTAATCCCAACACAGCAGCAGGCAGATCTCCGTGAGTTCAAGGCCAACCTGGTCTACAGAGCGAGTTCCAGGACAGCCACGACTGTTACACAGAGAAACCCTGTCACCAAAAAAATAAAACAAAACAAAAACTTAAGAATATGGTAAATGTATGATATTATGCTACCATAAAAAGAAAAGATACATAAATATATAAAAATCCTGGAACTGTTACACTTAAGTATGTTGTACCATCATTTTCAGTGTTTATTCATGAAAAAATAAATACATTCTTCGGAGGTTGGGTCCAATGAGGCTCAATGATACAGTGTGCTTAACAAGCTGAAGAGCCTGGGCTGCAGCCAACCTCGTACTACTCACTATCTTAAAACTGACAAATAAGAACACTAATGTTAAAACAGTTTACTGCACGCTCCATTGAGAAAGCTATTTCTGTCCAGACTTCTCTTCCTTTTGGGATCTTTCCCTGTTAATTATTGCAACAAAGCACTACTTTTTAGAGGTCAGGAAAACTGGACAGAAAGACACTAAGTGAAAACTACGAGATCCAGACCAATGTACACAGTGTTATTTTTATAAAAGGAGAAAACCAAAAGGCATGTATGCCGGGAGGGGGGGGGCTATATATAGTTGGTTGAGGAAGGATGACGACTCTTCCCTATGCACCATCTGTCCTTCTGAGTTTTATCTTCTTAACACTATTCCCAAACAGACAAATACTATTCCCAAACAGATTCAGCGAAAACCTCATTTCCACCTAGCAGATAACACTAACCCCAACCAACTAAGGAGCCCTAATGTACTGCTGACTTACATGATTTAGAAAAATAAAATTTGTATACTTAAAATATCAAAATTATTGCCAGTCGGTGGAGGTGTGCACCTTTAATCCCAGAACTCGGGAGGCAGAGGCAGGGGGATCTCGGTGAGTTCGAGCCTGGTTTACAAGAGCTAGTTCCAGGACAGGCTCCAAAGCTACAGAGAAACCCTGTCTCGAAAAACAAAACAAAACAAACAAACAAACAAAAGGTACCAAAAACTATGTGTACTTCAAATACATTTCACATGGAGTTAAAATACAACCAAGTTTACTGAACAGGAAATTAAGGGTCTTTGCTCAAAACCTAAAATTATAACTTTAAATTTCAAAGATAGCAACCTTAAAACTTAGTCCATGGCCATGCCAAATGTTCATCTCAGAAATAAAAGATGACAGTTTCATGGCAGTGGCACTGTGGCTTTACAAAGATGGTATGCTTTAACATATATATGCCATATGTACTAGACACACACACACTTAGAAACCAGGGATGTTCATGAAAAATCATTTAATTCAAAGCCTCCTGAAAATAAAGTCAAAAAGGTTGAATTGTCTAACTCACCAAACTAGACACTGACAAACCTATGCCTGGAACCCTAGCCCACTAATCTCTGTAAAATACTTTTCTGAAATGCCAAATAATTTAGATGCATCGGAATCATCTTTAAAATGACAACTACCACTAAAAACTGTAAGCAAACCCAGTTCTTAAGTATAGTTTTTAGGCCTAATAAACCATAACCCAAGAGAGCTTTCTTAGCTTGTCATCTCTTATGAGGTAAATCTCAACAGCTGAACATCTGATTAGCTACTATATTCCTCTTCACTATTTCATTATTCCTCTTCACTTTTTAAAACCCAGTAATTATGCAGAATTCAAAATAAAACATGATACCAGGCACTGTGAGTGGCAGAGGCTAAATGTCACCCGTGTGACCTATGACCTTAGCCTTCTGACCAGTGTCAACTAAGGTCAAGACGGAAGTCGTTTAAATATCTACAAAAAGCATAGCTCTAACACTTTATAGAGAAGAACATGAACAGAATTCAGGTTAGAATGAAGTGAAAACATCTGTTTAATAAAGTCAGACGGTATTAAAACAAAACAGACGAGTTGGCTTGTAATTTGAACTTAAAAGATGGCCTTAGTAAAGAATGTTGATAGATCAAGGCAGAACACTTATGACCTAAAAATTGGGTGTTACAGAAAATAAAAAGGTGAGTGTCCCAGCAAAACACCTCTTCGATCATTAAAGTTATCAGCCAGCAGAGAGCACAGTAGTCTAAGACACAGAAAAAGATGCTAATTAAGAAATGAAGAGTGGCCTATGCCTATGATCCCAACCTCAGAAGATAGAGATTTGAAGTTAAGGCCAGCATGGGCTACACAAAGTATATCTTTAAAAAGACACAGAAAGACACATACGCAACTCAAGTGCTTAGCACCAGTATTTGTGACTTTGGGAAGTTGTTCTATTAATGATCCTTGAGTTAATTTTGCATTTCTGTATAAAAGACGACTGTAGCACGAATTCTAGTTGTCTTAATAATAAAAATCGAGAGTGAGATATAGGGGTTAATGCTGAAGATCAGAGAAGCAGAGCAGCCGGCCAATGAGAGTTCTACCAAAGCTCAGACCAAAGGGGCGATCCTTTCCTCAATATCCAGACTCTGTCTCCACTATCGAGAGGTCCAACCTGACATAAATAAATTATCTCACGGACCAGAGGGGAGGTGTGGGAATAAAGACACAACTCACATGGCTTTATCAGGAGGGAGTTTTCAGGGATCCCCCATGAAATCCTCAGTTCACATCCTAAAAATCACCCGCATTTATTCTCCAAACAGCTTTTATACCAAAACATAAAGGGAGGGGGAAATTCATTAGCATTCTCTTTCCTTGGTAGCCAGGAGAATGACTGTGGTCCCGCCCATTCTGTTCTATGCTTCTTATCATGTCTTCCTATCTATGCCTGCTCTGTCCCGTAGACTGAATTAACACCTCTTTCCCAGGTGATCTACCAAATTACAAAGGAGCAGGGCGACATTAGCATATCCTGACCCTTTGTCTAGGATGGTGTCAGTTTGTCTCAAAAGGCTGTGACCACCTCCTGTGTGACAGGTGCAAAGTGTGGCTTGAAATTCTGGCCACCATACAATGTAGAAATATGGGCCTCTATACTACGGCCCTACACCTACCAAACCTCAGAGACTGCACTGAGCTCCTGACTCCTTCCACCTAAAATTCCTCTCTCCACCCACCCATATCACTCCTGTCTCCACCTCCCTAGTGCTGGCATTAAAGGTGTGAGATCCCAAGAGCTGGGATCACCTTTGTGTGAGTTCTGTTTATCTTTTAGACAGATTCAATCTTGTAGAGCCTAGGGTGGCCTTGAATTAACATAGATCCCTTTGCCTCTGCCTCCCAAGTTCTGGAATTAAAAGGTGTGTGCCACCACTGCCTGGCCTCTAGTGGCTTAGCTCTGCACTCTGATCTTCAGACAAGCTCTATTTGTTAAAACATAAACAAAAGATCACTACAGATGACCCTTATAATTCCATGTTAAAATTCAGTTTAAACTTAAGGTTTCAATGTGCAGTTTCACTAATACCGAAACATGCTAGCAACATTTACTACTTTTGTAAATTTATTAGATATCTATAAAATTTAGTATTTTTGAAGGTTTCCTTAACAAATACTGAACATAATAAAGTTATTTAAAATATTTAAACCATCTATGTTTTTAAGTAGTTTATCAAAGGTACAAAATATAAACCAGATTCTCCTTTCAAGAACGGTAAACAAGATGTGTATGCTGGCCTCAAAACCTAAGGAAGAATTAGGGTCTTTCTTAAATGTAATTCTTAAGGAAAAATTAATCACACATAAATTCTTAAAAATCAAAGAAACTAGTGAGCTGTTTTTATTGTTTAAAAACTCTCCTTCAGAGACGCCAACCCTATGTAAGTGATCTCTCTCATTTACTAGCTCAAGTTCATCCTCTACCAGGAAGCTCTATATTCTCCCTCTTCAAAATACATGGACTCACCCCTACAAACACAGCTGTCCTCTCCAGCAGGCCCACTCTCTACCATGCTATGTCTAGCAGCCTACACATCACACACGGCATTCAGTACACGACAAGCACTGGGAACTCAGCACTATTACCTCTGTTATATCCCAATGGTGTAAAAACTGGTCCAAGTCTGTAAGGTAGAGAAGCACAGGGGAAAGCGATGTCTGAATGACATGAGGAACTCCGCGAAGGTTTTGAAGCCAGGCCAACTCCTCTTTTGAAAACCCTATTATAGGTGACAAACAGAGCCAGCTGAAAATTAAATCACAGCGTAATACACAACTCATAACAGCTCTTGTTACTCTTGTATTTCTGCATCTTACAGTGTCTTAAGGAATTAAATCCTAGAAACAGAAACCATAAAATTCACATTGACTGCACATGCAAAGGATATGACCTGAACCAATGTACAACACAGCAAAAAAAAAAAAAAAAGGGTGTGTGTGTGTGTTAAATTCAAGAGTATTAAAGGTCCAAACAGAAAAGTGTGTGTGTGTGTGTATAAAATCGCATCTGTTGGGAGCTTTAGTACTTTTGAATTTAAAAGGGAGGGGGGCAGGCACATAATCCTTCCAATTAACAGGAGGTTCTAACAAAGAAAATGAGTGGAGCACGGTGCCACAATGCCTTTAATCCCAGCACTCTGGAGGCAGTAGGGGATCTCTGAGTTCAAGGCAAACCAGAGTCCTAGGGAAGCCCTGTCTCAATGATAAAAAGCAAATGAACAAATAGGAAGGAGCAATAATATGCTCTGTTCCAAATACATTAAACATTGTATGTTCTAATACAATAGCCCTTCAAATGGTTTTCAATTACTTATTGGCTAAGTCTTTTATTTGAGGAGAAAAGGATAGAATGGAGAGGTGGATTCATCCCCAAACTCTGAACATGTACTACTTTACCTGATATAATTCTGATGTCCTTTTGGCCTTATTATACTTTGTCCAACCTACACAGAAATCCTACCAATGACCTTCCTAACCAATAGCTCAGAATGATCAGACTGCTACAGACACTGCTCAACAAGCTAACTGCTTTCATGTTCAGACCACCATACTTTCATGAGCATGGTCTAGGGAGGCTACTGTGACAGTCAACACAGCAATGTGTTCTTTGTAACTTGGTATGTTTGTTAATATGGCTACCTGTAAGTGTGGAAAATAAGAAGCTGAGATAGTCCACATCAGTCATTAAGTGGTCATTAACCGAGTGGTGGCTCCATCCAGAAAAGGACGATCTATAAGAAACAAAAGAACTATTACCAGTCTGTCTTTATTTTTTCTTAAAGAGTAGGGGGATAGGGAGAAGGCTAGAGAGATGGCTCAGCAGTTAAAAGCACTGGCTATTCTTCCATAGGACCTGGGTTCAATTCCCATATGGCAGCTCACAGCTGTCTGTAATTCCAGTTCCTGGGGATCCAACAATTTCATACAGCAATACATGCAGGCAAAACTCCAATACAAATAAAATTAAAAATAAATACCTAAGTAAATAAATAAGCAAACCATCAAAGAAAAGTGAGGGGCTCCAGAAACTAAACCCAGGACCACCCAGGACCCTAACCCTGAGCCATAATCCCAGTTCTGCATTTTGTTACAAAAGGCGCGCAGGCTGCGTTCCCGGTGCCCGGTTAGCTTATGCCCGAAGTAATTACACGGAAACTGTACTCATTTAAATACTGTCTGGCCCATTATCTCCAGCCCCTTATTGGCTAACTCTCACATATTATTTTAGCCCATCTCCATTAATGTGTATCGCCACTTGAGTTGTGGCTTACCGGCATGAGTCTAACCAGTGTCCATCTTGGGCCGGAGAAGCATGGCGTCTGCCACACTGCCTTCTCTCTCACAGCATTCCATTCTGTCTACTCCACCCACCTAAGGGCTGCCCTATCAAATGGCCAAGGCAGTTTTCTTTATTTAACCAATGAAAGTAACACAAATACAGAAGACCTTCCTACACCAGCATTTTCCTTTATTGAAAACAAATCTAGGCTGGCAAGATTATTCAGTGTAAAAGCACCTGCTAACAAACATTTATGATCTGAGTTCAATCCCTGAGACCCATATGACTTCTACAGATTGTCTTCTGCCCTCCACATGTGCGCAAACACACACACACACGCCTTAAATAAATAAAATTTTAAATTTTAAAAAACAAATCCAGTTGCAAGTTGGGTAAAACCCATAGTATATGCTGTTTTAACTTCATTTATAAGGACCCTAATACTGCAATTATGAAAGTTAAGAAGTACAAATATTCATAGTTATACTAAAAAGTGTAACTGGCCCATATATATGATGTAGCAAAACTTCAGCACACTTCAAAATTAGACCCTAAGAGTCAAGGAAGACTTTTATTTGTGTAGTTGTAGGTTCTACCATGATGCACCTAGGGTTTTTTTTTATATAAAAAGGCTTATCCTTAGCAATTAAGTTTAATGAAATCTCAGCTTCAAACAGAAAACAAAAGGATCATAATCGGACTTTAAAAAGTTTACTGTTAAAGTCAAGATATGGCTAGTCTGGTGTACCCTCACAAAAGTACAGTAAAGCAGAGGATTCCAAAGAAAGTCTAAAGGCTGCACATGGTGGCACAAACCTGTAAACCCAGTACTTTTGAGACAGAGGCAGGAAAATCAGGAGTTCAAGGTCACTCTCAGCTGAGTTTGAGACCAATCTGGGTTACGAGGCCCTACCTCAAAAGACCAAATATAAAGAGACAAAAGCTAACTGTAAGGCAGCTTTAAATGAGAAATATATGGTTCCTACTGAGGCCAAGTTACTAGCTATTCTCTGAAAACCCCTGAAAGCAAGGCTTCTTTAGGAAAAGTGTGACTGCCAACTAGAGATGCAGCAAAAAGACCCAATGATCAGACCGAATAAGCTGAGATCGCACATTTTATCACACAAATGAGTAAATGCCAGGCAGAATTAGGCTTTTCTAATTTACCTATATGCCCTTACTTGTTTTTTAATGACTATAACTGTATTTCACCAGGTGCGGTGGTATACACCTTAAATGACAGCCCGGGGGGGGGGGGGCGGGACACACAACAGTATAAAAACAAACAAAAAACCCTACTTAATTTAGCAAGATTATTAAGGAGGAGGAGGGGCACTAAATAACCAAGCATTCATGTGTGTAATTCCAATAAACATGCAGATGTATATCACCGGAATTCAGATAGGACAGAAGGAGGGACAAAAGAGTTGACAGAAAACATCCTCTTACACACAGTAAATACAGGAAGCAATTGTGCCACCCAGTGGCTAGAAGTAGGAAGCCCACTTCAAGTCTGACTTGGAACAAATGTCAAGCCATAGTACTTCTAGAAGGAGCAGTATTACTAGTCATGCAAGGGAAAGAGGTAAACCAAATGTGGCCCTGGAAAAATGCACATGTACCTTCATGAAAACCTAAGACAAAGTTTCTCAGTCCAATTTCTCTCTGTTCAATGCTATAGAAAAATTTCCTTATTCATATTTTTTGAAAAAGATTATCCATAATTATATTGCCCACACTAGCTATAAAAATCACGGGCAGAAATGCAAGTGAGAAAGACCACAGGACATAACATTAGAACTTCACAGTAAACACAGAATCACTTTAGTTTTAAAGATAGCATGACATACTGCTTATCAATTGTCCCAAATACTCTTACAAGAATTTGCCACATGGCACACCTGTTCAGGACTGAGTTGTTTTCTAACCACTGTTTTATATTCTAGAATGGTATTGATTCTATACCTGTCAAATCCTAAGAAACTATAAATGGGTGGCAAAAAAAATGCAGGCGCTAATTCTAAGTACCCCCATTGAAAGCTGAGGAAAAATGAACACAAACAATGTCTAGGTGATAGGGTTTTCACACAGGGAATAACCTAATTCTAACAAAAACAGCTGGGCATCAAAACTACAAAAGTTGAATTTATACTATAAGCCCAGTTCATGCAACAAAATAAAAATTTGACAAAGATCAAAGAAATACCTCTGGAAAAATAATCTGGCAACAGCACCCAGCATGTATGGGATTAAGAAGCAAGACTTTTATTCTAGTAACAGAATAAAAAAAGAGTTGGTTGGTCTAGCAGAAGAGAAGAGATACTGAAGAAGAAAAAAACCTGAAGTACTTAAAAATATGTCTGAGGGAACACAAAACAGACTAAAACTGAAACAGGATGGAACCCAGGACCCAAGCCTGCACTCTACCACTGAGCTCCATCCCCAGTCTCTCAATGTACTCTTACTGATTAGGAACTCCCATTATAATAATTGCAGATTAACCCAATTTTCTAACTATCACTACAAATCTCCACAGGGAAATAAGTTAAATAAAGCAAGACTGTTGAACCCACTTTTGACAAACGCTAATAAACTTTAGAGAACCATAACTGATATTCATAAACATTAAATGTAGTTTCCTAGTCTTAACTGAATCTTAGACACTGTAGCTAAGAACACATTGTCCTCCAATGGAAGCCAGTAAGTAAAAAAAAAAAAACTTCTGGTTACAGATAAAACAGTAGCATTAAAAAGAAAAAATATTTCAAACATTAAATAAAGGCTTCCACCAAAGTTCAGAATTTTTTTCTATTTGTAAGGAAGAAAAGCATAGAAAACTAGTCAGTGGTTCAAATTCCTAAAAATATTCTAACACACAAACACACATAAGTAAACTTTGAATTTTCAAATATAAACAACACTGTGAATAGCTCCCACTAGAAAAGTGAGGCAGACAGACCGTTATGAACCATACTGCAGTTAACAATAGCCAAATACAGGCTTATTTAAAGAAGCAACTGATAGTGGGGTGTGGTGCCGCACACCTTTACTCCCAGCACTTAGGAAGCAGAGACAGGAGGGTCTCTGAGTTTGAAGCTAGCCTGATCTACAGAGAATTCCATGACAGTCAGGGCTACAGAAAAACCCTACCTGTCCAAAAACCAAACGAACAAATAAAACAAAACAACAAAAAAAAGAATCAACTGATGATTCACACAGTAAATCATCAGAGGGAATTTCCAACACTGGCAATATGATTTTTTTTTCTCTTAAAGTCAGGGGTGGTAACTCATACAGGCCTTAAATCACAGTGCTAGGAGGCAGAGGCAGGAGAATGTCTGTGACTTCAAGGCCAGACTGGTCTATATACTAAGTTCCAGGATACCAGAGCTATGTAGAGAGACACTGTCTCCAGGGGGAAAAAAAACAAACTCCCAAAGCAAAACTGCGAAGTCACTATGGAGGGCAAGGTATCCAGTTCCTCCAAACAGTAAACACCTGAGCTAAAGAAGTGATGCTTAGGTAGAAGAGCACTTGCCTAGCATATGAATAAAAATGAATTAAAAACAATCCCATCACATAATCTACCCATCCATATTTAGGGAGATAGTAAAAAAAAAAATTGAAAGCAAGATCTCAAAGAGATACTTATACACTAATACTCATAAAGCATTATTCACGTGGCCAAATGGCAGAGACAATCCAGATGCTCATCAACAGATAAACTGAAAAATAAAAGCGGCATACATCTGATGGACTATCTGTGGTCTCAGTACAGGGACAAAATCCTCATACATGTTATAGTATGATAAACCTTGAGGACAAAGTGAAATAAGCCAGACACAAAAGGAAAAATGATCTCATTAAGACAGACATCTAGAATAGCCCAAAATAATAAAGTAAAAAAAAAAAAAGGTTGTCATGCAGTAAGAGGAAGAGGGAACAGGTTAGATGCTCCAGAATAAACATAACTGTTAAATGGGCATAGTGATCCATCCACCTGTAACTCCAGCACAGGCAGGGGTCCCCAGAGGAAGTGATCTAGTTCTGAATTTAACTGAAACCCTGCCTCAATAAAAAAGGTGGAAAAGCAATTGAAGTTGGTTCCCAACACCAACCTCCAGACCTCACATGCCATCAGATATCCATTCAATGCAATTACAGCACACATACACCCCACAGATTACACACATACATATACACCCCACAGATTACACACATATACTACACATTCACACATCCTTATTCCGACAAAAACGGTCCACATCACAACACATAACCACTTGTGATTTTAAGTACAGGACTCTTACTACAAGCTCTATTCCAAACTATGGATATGTTATCACAGAGGGGATACTTCCATCAGCCTTGTATCAACGAACTGTAGCAAATAATATTACCAAAGTTCTAACTGCCCCATTAAAAGTAAATGAAGAACTGGGCAGTGGTGGTGCAAGCCTTTAATCCCAGCACTCGGGAGGCAGAGACAGGTGGATCTCTGTGGGTTCCAGGACAGCCAGGACTATGTAGAAAGATCCTAATCTCAAAAAACTAGCAAAACCAAAGCTTTCTGTATTTCCATTCCATAAAGCAGAAGAGAGGGAAAGATGATACGCTTAATATATAGCTCACTTCACAGTGGTACCTCATATACAATATCCCAATCAGTGTGGCAGACAAACTTGAACCAAGTCTTCCCATAATGCAGCACCGACTTAACCGAGAAAGCAAATCAGCAGGCAGAGTAGGTAGAAAATACAAAAGCTGAACCAAACGCTGCTGAGACTCTGCAGGAAGAACCACCACAGCGCCTTCTTGTGGATCTAGTGGGGGTAGATAAACATGAAATTTAACTATAAAAGATACAGAAACCACAGATTAAATTATTAAAGCAGCTTGATGACTTTCAATGTGTTCAAGGCTGACAAGTTATGTTAAACTTCAATTAAAAATTATACACCAAAGTTAAATGTTGGTTGTGATAAAAACGGGCTAGAGGGAGGGATGAGAGGTGAAAAAAATGTTATTGCTCTTCCAGAGGACCAGACCAGGTGGCTCACAACTAACTCCAGCTCCAGGGAGATCTGATGCCTCCGGCCTCCAAGACCACTGTATTCATATCCATAAACCCACAAAGACACAACTTTAAAATGATTTTTTGAAAAATCTCTAAAAAAAATTCCTGATAGCCAAATCTATAGATGGAATATAAATTAATTGTCAGGAGCTGAGTAAAGAAAGACTAAGAGATGACTAGTGAAATCAGGGTTTCTTTTTGAGTGATGAAAACATTCTCGAATTATGTAGTAGTAATAATGGTACCACCTTAGAAATATACTTAAGAATCTCTGAATTATACAACATTATAAAGTGATAAAACTTCCAGCATATGATTTATAACTCAATAAATGTAAGTTATATGTACTTTATATATATGCCAGTAAAATTTTATTAGTTAGTATTTTTCCTCAAAATACTAAGTAGTCAGTTATAGAGATGAAAAGAATATTAATATTGAAGTCATCAAAGACACCCATGATTAAATAAGACAAGAACTATCACGCCATCAAAGCATCAAAAGAATTTTTCAAAGTACCTTATCAGTTAAATTTATGAATAGTTTTAAAGATAACTTAAGAATGAAAAGACATGAACAGTAGGCAGATAGGAAGATCTCAAGCTTGAGGGGCTTGAACTTCATTGTGAGACCCTGTCCCAGACAAACACACCTTCTAAAACAACAACAAAAACAGGTAGGGAGAATACAAAAGGCAAAAATTATTCTAATACACATAAAATGAACTTATGGTTTAGCATTCTATTTGAGCAATTTAATCTAACATGAACCAAAAAAAAAAAAAAAGGCCAATCTAAAGAACTCCCTTTGAACATTCCTTGTTGGAATGTTGGTCAAGGCTGACCTCCACCATGAAATATTCACTCACCATAAATTCGTAGAGCAGCAGCCTGTAAGCTTTTCAGTAAGTCCTTATTTGCCTGTGTTGCCGCAGTATGAATGATATCAATCAGCTGCGTGGACAGCTCAGGGTTTCGGGAACCAAGGTGAGAAAGCTGCAACGGTAGGCCGGCCAGCCAACGGGATAGCACTCTGCTTCGGTATCTTAGGAAGGCCAAGGAAGAACAGGACAAAATATTAACTGACAAACATGAGAGATATTACTTAAACCAAAACCAATCTTTTTTCTATTTAAATATAACAAAAGTAGTGACATCCAAGTAACACATTTTCTTATTTCAGCATTTGAAAGCAGGTAGAACGCTAGCGTCCCTTTTGTAGCAGTGGCAGTTTACCCAGTATATCAAGAAATTATGTAACTTCTAAGTGAAAAGGGGGTACCAGTGAGGTCTATGTGAGTTGTTTATCCTGTGTTAGCTGCCATACAATATAGTAAGTATGTTGCCACCGTACAAAAGGACATCAGTCTTGCATTATCTTAACTCTGTTTAGATATGGGTATAGGTTTCTAGCACTATGAAGAGTTCTTGCTGATAAAATTTTATATCGTTTCTTGAATACAACAAATAAACCTTAAAGACTTAATCATACACAGACTACAAAACAACTCAGCAAGAGAATAGGGGAAAACAACAAATCTTTACCTCAATCTGAAAGACCTCAGTTCTTCTTTCTGATAGATTTTACTGAAAAATTTGATTAGCAAAGTCCTAACTGGAAGAAGCAGGCCCCTCTGTTGATACAGCACATACACTGCCTTAATGAGAACCTCTGTAGCCTCTGAGAACAGAAAGAAAACCGCCTAAGAACAGACATTCCTTCCACACAGTTCTTCACCTTTGTTCCTAGGCAAAAACTGATGATTATCATATATAGCAACAGTGTGAGATATAAAAGTCAAAGCAACCGGAGACTACATTCTCACCTTTCTTAGAAACAAACGTAGGATCACAAAAACCAAGGTATTGAAAAAGTAAATGCAATGAAAACCAAATAGGAAAGCTCTGAATTGAATGGGAAAAAATTAGTAACTCATTTCAAAAACCTAACTTAATTTCAAGCTAAACAGAAGAGAAGAAAGCACATCCAGGAAGGCAGACATCTTTACCAAACTGCTTCAGAACGGCCCACCCAAGAAAGAAGCACTTCCAGCCACAGTCCCAGTGCTCAAGCAGACTGCTTTATACTCAGACTTGCAATGGCTTGGATGTAAGCAGCAAAACTACAGGGAGTGACAGCAATCACCACTTCTGGAGCTCCTCTCCTGCACACCTACCTCTGTCTGGCTGCATCTGTATTAGCCTCCATGAGACGCCAAGCAATCTGTTCAGCTGTTTACTGTTCAGCCTAGCACCACCTTTAAGGGTCTCTGTCACAAATTTCCTTATTGTTTCTATCCAACTGGAATCATTCTGCAAAGTTGAGGCATTTGCCAGCGAGACCATGATATCAGACAGCGTTAAATTCAGTAAAAGATGATCTACATTATTGGAGAGAACCGTGCAATGCTTGATGCTAGAACAAAAAACATACAAACAGATCTATAAACCACATCTGCTTGCGGACACTTCAATAGTCCTAACAGTGGATAAAAGGGTTTCCTTGTAGAATTTACAATTTCCAAGAAGATGGAGTACCAGGAAACTTTAAGACATAGTTCTGTAAATAAAACTATCCTATGGAATCAAGGTTATATTTAAAAAAAAAAAAATCACAGCATCTATAGCTCTGGTCATTACTGAGTTACTATTACAAGAAGGGCAAATGGTGATACCTAGCACTATACTGGAATCTTAGACTTTCTACAAGGCTTGATAAAACCTGAATTTTTAAAGCAAGTACTTGTATTTGGTGGAACATTACAGTAATACTGATTTTTTACTTCAAACTAAGCATCTGTTTTAGAAGAACCACAAGGGCAGTGTGGTCTACATAGTAAGTTCTGGACCAGCCACGGCTACATAGTGAGATCCTGTCTCCAAAATAAAGAAACATTAAAAATTTTACAAAGAAAATCCATCCAGGTAAACAATCATCCAATTTTATAATTTATATAAAAATATTAAAAGTTTCATTTCCTTTAGCCAAGTAAACTCATACCAGCCAAAGTTTCAAAGAAATTACAATATACCTCTAAACAGAGTATTTTAATAAAAATAAAAGTTGCAACTTAGAATATATTCATCTCAGATTATATAATATTAGAGGCTATTTTGTTTAGAAAAACATTAGCCATCTCAAAATAATCCAAATAAATAAAGGAAAGGACAGCCCTAGGTCAGGCTTAAGCACGGACATGTCGTGAGTTACCATACACACACAAGCATAGAAATTAGGCCTGGTACTACTGAGCATCAAATGCAAGGCTGGAAATGACAAACCTGAAAGGGGAAAATGGTACTAAATGACGAGTCAGTGGCTAAAGACATCAAAACAAATTCTGCAGGCAAAGAAGAAATATAGCTTCTTGCTTCTTTTAGACTACATGGGTACAAAAGGAAAACTGAGTGTTACAGGTTATCATCAAAGAAAAGGTTGCCAACTGGCAGTAATGGCACATGCCTTTAAACCCAGCACTCGGGAGGCAGAAACAGGCAGATCTCTGTGAGTTTGAGGCCAACAGAGCTAGTTCCAAGACAGGCACCAAAGCTACACAGAGAAACCCTGCCTATGGGGGGAGGGGGGTTTGCGTTGATACTTGAACAATGCCAGGAATGACAAGAATAGATGTTAGAATGGACTAGGAAGGCATTTAGGAAAAATAAAAGTATATGAATTTGAAATTTGTTTAAATGTATGTATATGAGCTTGGAGACTGTGCAGGAGTCACGAATTTAAGCACTGGTGACTTCACAGAGATGAAGAAAATGAAGACCTGGACTAGGTCTTGTTTTGGATCTGCTGAACTGAAATATGTCATAAGCCCAGAAATGGTCATTGGACAATTCAAAACACAGGTCTGACACTAAAAGAAGTCTCAGAGAGTTCAAAAAGTACCCATTTAAATACTCCCAAGGAAGTTGAGAAAAAAATTGTTTTTACCTTATATAGTCAATTCTCTACTAAAAACGTGAAATTTCACTACTAGGAGAGAATGAAACCTTGAACACTTTCTATATGTAAGTTTTTCTCACATGGCCTAATTAACTATCTAGAACAATGGTTCTCAACCTTCCTAATACTGAGACCTTTTAACACAATTCGTCATGTTGTGGTGATCTCCTCCCCAAAACCGTAAAATTATTTTTGTTGCTACTTCGGTTTCCAATAAAGATACCTTAAGTAGTTAAGAGTCAAATCTTGCTGACAACTTTAAAGTGGGATGAAAGCTAGGCATAGTGGGTGCACACCTTTAATTCCAGTTCATCTTGAAAAAGGAAAAGATACTGTAACAATGTTTTTAAATTATTACAATTGTTCAAAACTGATTAAAGGTATTTCAAGATTCACGATCAGCTAGACATGGTGGCACACACCTTTAATCACAGAACTTGAAAGACAGAGGCAGGTAGATCTCTTGAGTTTGAGGCCAGCCAAAGCTACATAGCAAGAACCTGTCTCAAAAACAGGAAAAATAACAACCAAAAACAGACAAGAGCTCTTACTCATTAAGTCCACTGTCCCAGGGAGAATAAGTAAAAAATAAACCCCACACCTATTGAAATATAAGTATAAAACTACAAAAAAAAAGAGAGAAAAAGAAAAATTGCAAGTGTTGGGAAGAGAAGCAATCCTAGCACATCGAAGACAAAAGCAGGTGTACTGTCTGGTTTTATGTCAATTTGACAGAAGCTAAGAGTTACAGGGAGCAGAGGGAACCTCAACTGAGAAAATGCCTCCATAAGACTGGACTGTATGCAAGCCTGTTAAGGTATTTTCTAAACTAGTGATTGATGTGGAAGATCCTAGACCATTAAGGGTGGGGTCATCCCTGGGCTGATAGCCCTGAGTTCTGTCATGGAGGAGCAAAGCAGGTAAGCAACACCCATCCATAGCTTCTGTATCAGATCTTACCTCCAAGTTCTGGCCTTGTTTGAGTTCCTGTCCTTTGGGGATGGACTACAATGTTAAGTAGAAGACAAACAAAACAAAACAAAAAAAACCTTTTCTCCCTAACTTGTTTTTGGTCATGGTGTTTAATCATAGTAATAGTAAACCTACCTAGGACAGCAGGAAAATCAGTAGTTCAAGGCTATTCTTAGCTACATAAGACCATGTCTCAAAAAGAAACAAAACAAAAGTAACATTTAAATGAGTCAACTCACAGATAACTTCCTAACACAGCAATGAAACCAGGAGACAGTGAAGTGTTACAGTGTACACACATAAAGAAACTTAGAATCATACCCTCTGCTGAAACCATTCTTCAGAAATGGAGAAATGGTAAGAATACTTGCTGGGCAAGAACCCATGTATAAATCCAAGTATGTAATGTAACAACTGCCTGTAACCCCAGTATTGTGATTAAGATAGAGTCAAGACCACTGGAGCTTGCTGACCACCATCTACCTCCACATTCGTTTAGAGACCCTGCCATGGCCTTAAGTATCTGCTTAAGATCTTTGAATATGTTCACGGCTATAGACTTGGATTGATAGACAATATCATAAAAATGAACCAAGTGAACCCATGAATTTGAGGAAAATATGGTATAAAGTAAGGTAGAGCATGACCTCTTGCACTGCCTCAAGATCATGTACCTACACACACAAGTATGTAGATATAGCACACACACACAACCTCAAAATAGAGAAATGGTACTTTAATTTAAAAAAAAAAGAGGGAGAGAAGGGAGAATGAGAGAGAGTTCTCAGAGATTAAGAGCACTGGTTGCTCTTCCAGAGAACCTGGGTTCAATTCTCAGCACCCACATGGTGGCTCACAACAACCTCTAACTCCAGTCCCAGGGGACACAACACCCTCTCCTGCCCTCTGTGGGCACTGAATGTACATGGTACATAGATAAATGTGCAGGCAAAACACCCATTCACATAAAAATAAATAAATTATTCTAAATGATCCCAGATATAATGCCAAAATTAAAAAAAAAGCTAGAAAATTTAAGCTTCAAATTTGGAAGATACCCAAAATGCCAATTTTTAATTGAAAGCACAAATTTAATCATTAGCAATTAATGTCCTTTGTTCTCTTCAAATTCGTAGTTTCACTTGGTTCATCTTTATGAAATTATCTGCCAAATTCAAGTCTAAATACAGCCTTGAACATATTCCAAGATCCTAAGTAGAAAAGACCATGAACACAGAATCCTACATTATTGTTTTTCACTTTTATAAAGCTTACTTTATAAAAAGGCTAAAATAATAAACTGTAAAAAGAAATGATATCATCCCAGGCAAGACCATACAAGATGACATTACACAGGAAAGCAAGCAATTTAAAACCCATGAATTGAGGGCTGGAAAGATGTTCAGTGGTTAAGAACACTTGCTGTTCTAGCAGAGAACACCAGAGTTGGTCTCCAGTACATGGTTGCTCACAACCCTCTGAGCCAGTTCCCAGGAATCTGACACCCTCTTCTGATCACCATGGGTCATGACACACACATGGATATATATGCACACACTACTTACATGTGAGCAAAACAGTCACATGCATAAAATAAATAAACCTTTTAGAGGGTTATTATAAAGTTTGTTTCTTTCTGAAACTCTCCATTTAATATTTCCAACTGCACTTAATAGAAATAATGAATGGACTACAGGCAAGCAGGACTATTGAACATGTAATAAATCTTTAGTAAGTAGCCTCTTATGCTGTTTCAGATGATATGGAGGGGGGATGTGTGAGCATGTCTACAGGTACCCATACATATGTGCACATGGAGGCCCAAGGTCAACAACAAGTGTCTTTCCTTGATGGTTCTCTAGTATGTTTTGTGTTTTTTGTGTGTTTTTTATTTGATTATAGTGTGGATATGTGTAGGCATATAGATGTCACGCTGGTGAAGGTCAGGGTACAACCTGGAAGAGTATAGTCTCTCGCCTACCGGTTAGGTCCCAGGGATCTAACTCAGGCAGCCAGGCAAGTGCCTTTTCCCACTGAACCATCTCTATCTGGTCCCTATACCTTTCTTTTTGGGGCAGGATCTTTCACTGAACCTAAAACCTCAGGGAATCAGCTCCAACTAGACCCTGACATACTTGCTTAGGATTTACAATCACATCATTAAGAAAGCAAAGAATGTAACCTACAATACCCCATTTATAGTACGAGGCAAATATTTGGTGAATCCATGAAAAACTAATACAATCAATAACCTGATAAAATCTGAGCAAAGTCCTTAAACCCTGCTCAAATAGCCTCAGTGTTTCTCCACCCCCTCTCTGCCTTTGATATATTTAAGAATGTTTGGACAGATCTTAAGTTCTCTTTCAAGTGTTTGCTCATTTGGGGCAATTACAATTTTACTATTCCAGCTTGTACTAACTTGTCAAGTTTTATTACATAACCTATTTTCACATATATCTGTTCGCATCTCAAGTAGACTTTAAATTATTTTCTAGTCTTAATTATTTTTAAACTCCACCCTTTCTGATTTTCTTTAGGATAATACAAGTTTCAATGTGAGGGCCCACAGATGTGAGCCTGTTCCAACTTAACTAAAAGTCAGAGTTTGAGCTTATTCATGTTCTTTCAAAGCTGTTGATTACAGGTGTGGCTACAAACAAGAGATCCTGACCTAGGGTGTGGTTACTTGGTGTTTTGGACATTAAGATGGCCCATAGAGATGGAGCCACTCCACCCTGATCAAAAGTCAGAGAATTCAAACCTATTCCTGCTCCTTCATTTTAAAATAGCAGTGGCTGCCTACACGACACTTGCTCTAGTGTGTATTCACTGCATGTCCTGCCCAAAACATCAGAGTGCTTAACTCAGGAAATAGTAACTTGATGTCTCAAGTATTGAAGCAATGACTGTTCTGGTTGTCCTTTGTGTCATGTTAAAGCAGTCTTTGCCTTCTTCCCCCTCTTTTGTATTGGGGTATATAAGCGTATGGAAAATAAACTCGAGTGGATTCAGTATTCACTGGGTTGCCCTACCGGTACTATCCTATGTCTCCGTATCTCTTTTGTATCTCTGTCTATCCTACCTAACATTTCTAATCCACATGCTCATACCCTGGAACGTATGAACAGACGTCACCAATGTGTGGCTTACAACATTTCATGATCAGTGTCCTGATGTACATATGAGAACAAATAGATGGACTTTAATAAGCTATCTGCCTCAGCAATTTTTATTCAATTCCTATTTATGAAACCTGACATGCCTATGGCAAAATCTATGCAGACTTATAAAAACAGGGCAGATTGCTAGTCCTAAAGCTTAAAGTGATTTGTTCAAGATAAGCCTTCCTTTGCTAGTTTTGCTTCACAGTATTTAAAGCTGCAAGTTATGGTTATCCTTTAATAATTTTAGGATATAAAGCATTTTAAGCCCACAGAGTAGAAAACAATTGCAATACCTTTTATTTGTCTCTTTCTTTCGTTGCTTGGTTATTTCTTTTAAGGAATATGGAAAATGGCTCATAAAATGATGTTTGAAATCAGTAAGATAATTCTTTCGAAGCCATGATTCCTATTAAAATAAAGGTTAAGGTTAGAAAATACACAAGACAAAATAAAAACTAAAACTTAGGCAGAAATTGACAATTTCAATACCTATTAAAGTCCCATCGTGAGACTACTTCTGCTAATGCTGTAGTACATAAATAAAATTTTACATCAAACATCCACTTTTTATTCACAATTAAATGAGATTTAAGAATTCCCAATTTTAATCATTTAGTATTTCATAAGCATGTCCTCTACTTTATGCTCTTTACATAAGACCATTCCCCCAGAAATTGTTTCTACTCTTTCATTAAGTTACATTTTCTTTCTTTCTTTTTTTTTTTTAAATTTATTTATTATGTATATAGTGTTTTCGGCACCAGATCTCATTATAGGTGGGTGTGAGCCATCATGTGGTTGCTGGGAATTGAACTCAGGACCCCCGGACAGCAGTCAGTTCTCTTAACCTCTGAGCCATCTCTCCAGCCCCTAAGTTACATTTTCAAATACCTTATTATCTCAAGTACTTCCTGAACTCTGTGCTCCCCACCACCTGTTTCCGTATGTTTTTAATATCCTACTTCACCATCTTTATTCCTAGTGTCAGCATTCCAATACTGTTTCCCATCGATGCCACCAGAAGGTATGCACCATTAACAAGCACCTTATCAATAATGCTTACACCTTTGTCCTCCAATTTCAGAACAGCAGGGTAGTACTCAAGACTTCTGAAATGGTAGAATTATTCTGTATGTATGCTATCTAATACAGCAGTCCTCTCTCATTGAGCTATCTGGTACTTTTACAGCTAGTGTTCGTCCACAAGTGCCAAGAGCAAAGGAAAGCAGCCAATATAACTGAGTAATATGTGCTGTATAGAGTGTGCATGCTTATGTAGGGCCAGAGGTCTATCTCAAGTGCTGTTCCTCAGGAGCTATTTTTGTTTTTTGAAACAGGTATCTCATTGGCCTGGAGCTCACCAAATCGACTAGCCTGGCTGGCAAACCAAGGAATCCACCTATCTTTACTGCCCCAGCAATGGGATTCTAAGTGCATGTGTCACAATGTCCAGCATTTACACAGGTGTGGATATAAAACTCAGATCACCGTACCTGAGCAGCAAGCACTTTATCCACTGAGCTCTTTCTCCAGCCCTGGAATTATTTTTAAGACCGGTCTTTACTACATAACCCAGGTTGGTATAGAATTTGAAATCTTCCTGCCTTCATCTCTTGAATGCTGGTTGAGATGGCTAATTTTTAAGTCAACTTAACACAAGCTGTAGTCATCTAAGAGGAAACCTCAATTTAAAAAATGCCTCTATAAGATCAGGCTATAGGCAAGCTTGCAGGATTGATATGGGAAGGTCTAGCCCATTGTGGATGGTGCCACCCTTGAGCAAGTGGTCATGGGTTTTATAAGAAAGCAGGCTTAGAAAGGAAGCAGTACTCCTCCATGGCTTCTACATCAGCTCCAGTCTCCAAGTCTCTATCCTGTTTGAGTTCCTATCCTGAATTCCTCCAATGAACAGTTAGAACTGTAAGCAAAATAAACCCCTTTTCCCTAAGTTGCTTTTGGTGGTTGTATTTTATCAGAACAATAAATACCCTCAGACACTGAGACTACAAGCATATTCCACCATACCTGGCTTGAATTTAAACTGTAAATGAACTTAAGCAAGTACATATATGGAAAAAGAGAAAAAAAGAGAAAAAAAGAAAAAAATGGTTGTTTGGTTGCAAATTCTAATTTTCATGGAATAACAATGATAAAACAAAATAGAATTAAAGCAAGCACTAAGATATAAATCTAAGATATAAAACATTCTGACACTATCAATGCAGGAGGACCCTAAAAAGAAAAATGTAATGTTAAATTATGTTCTCATTTGCATTCTTAGAACTAGATATACATTAAAGACATACACATGAGAAATGAGCAACCCCAGTAAGGATTCACATCCTCAATCACTACACTATGATGTAATGTATCTTGACATTTCTTTTGGAACAAAGACCAAAACTTCAAATTATTTTTAAAATATTTGAACACAAATAAAATTTCTCAATTGTGTTGTAAATACTAGCAAACTAAATTGCTGTGGGATATGTGTTTATATTGTGTGAAGATGTGTCTATGTCTTGCCTTACCTACCTATGGCACCTGATTGGTTTAATAACAAGATGAATGGCCAACAGCTAGGCAGGAAAGAATAGGCGGGACTTCTGGGCAGAGAGAGGAACTCAGGGTTTTATATAAAAATAAAAAAGAGCCGGGCGGTGGTGGCACATGCCTTTAATCCCAGCACTTGGGAGGCAGAGGCAGGTGGATCTCTGTGAGTTCGAGGCCAGCCCGGTCTACAATAGCTAGTTCTAGGATAGGCTCCAAAAGCTACAGAGAAACCCTGTCTCAAGAAACCGAAAAAAAAAAAAAAAAAAAAAAAAAAAAAAAAAAAAAAAAAAAAAAAAAAAAAAAAAAAAAAAAAAAAAAAAAAAAAAAAAAAAAAAAAAAAAAAAAAAAAAAAAAAAAAAAAAAAAAAAAAAAAAAAAAAAAAAAAAAAAAAAAAAAAAAAAAAAAAAAAAAAAAAAAA
>PVIU01000977.1:0-102913 GCA_004026605.1 Ondatra zibethicus | reverse complement strand
CAGGAAGACATACAGAATGGAGGACGGGTAACGTCATGAGGCAAAATGTAGATTAATAAAAACTAGTTAATTTAAATTATAAGAGCTAGTTAGAAACAAGCCTAAACTAAGATCAAGCTTTTTAATTAATAAATTTCTGTGTCATTACTGGGGAGCTGGCAGTCACAAAAAGAAAGTCTGACAAAACCAACTATACCAAATGCATGAAAAGGTTCTGGCAGTCCTGACAATCAGCACTCCTAAGACTACACTTACCCCAGACGTCGATTCAGCAATAGAAAAACCTAACTTACGAAAATAAAAAAATTAAAATTCAGTCCATGTCTATGATTTGTGCTCAAAGGAATGTCATTTCCTTTTTCCTAAAGATTAAACCATGATTCAGGTCACCTAACATTCTATTATTCTACCAGTGAAGTAAGAAGGGGAGGAACAGTGGGGGTGGTAAAACACATTTAAGTTCCTTTTGATGTCACTATGCAGATAAAATTTTATCCTTGTTTAGAATAGTTCTTTCTTACCAAATTATTAGTGCAATATAGCAAGGTGTTTTTATATATGTGACTATGCATATGAATGTACATATTATTCAAATATAAATTCACAACCCCCCTTAAGATTTTTGCTTTAATTACTTGTATGCGTGGGTGTCTGAGTGTAAATCTATATACAAGTGCAGGTGCCCATGAGGCCAAAGGCGTTAAATTTCCTAAAGTTAAGAGTCACAGGCATCTGGAGAAGAACTAAGACCCACCCAACATAGGCAAAAAGAACCAAACTAATGGCCTCAGCACAATGTACTCAAAGAGTTAGAGAGATGGTTTAGTGGTTAAGAACCTGGATTTCATTCCCAGCACCCACATGGGAGCTCACAACCAGCTGGAACTTCAGATCCAGGGATCCAAAGCCCTCTCCACGCTTATGCAGGCATCAGGCACACCCAATCCATACCCATGGAGGCAAACACTTATACACATAAAACAAAAACAAACATTAGAGAGGAAGCAAAGAGCAGTAATCATTTTTAACCACTGAACCATCTCTCTCACCCTATTCTTATCAGTTTTAAACAATATCTCAATTTAGTACTCTGATCTTCAACAGTCTATAGACTTAAAAACTTAAAGATTCCCATATAAATGTGAAAAACATCACTGTACAGATAAATTTTAATACCATTCTAAATCAAAAAATTTCAATTCGTATCACTTTAAATCACGAATTGCTATAGACCCATTAATATTACAAATACAGACTTTTCTAAGCTCTATACACTACTGTGCGCCCATACCACAAATTGCCATAATAACCAAGCTTTGCTTTCCCAGTGTAACGCACTATACTCTTTTTTTTAATTTTAGTGAGCTATACATTTCTTTCTGCTCCCCTCCCTGCCTCTCCCCTCCTATACTCTTAACCTATTAGTTTGTTGCTAACATGTACAGTGACTTGCTCATAGGACAAGTATAATCAATAAGATGCTATCCTAGTTGTAAAATCAATTTTAAAACATCCCTGCAGATAGTGATGGACTAGCAATAACAGAACAAGCCCTTTAAGCACATCCTAGCACAAATACATAATGCTTTTCAAAAACTCTATCCTTAGTTTTACCTTACACAGCAGAAAGGCTCATCCTAATCTTTAGCTCAAAATAAAAAGACTAAAATGAAAACAAAAGACATGCCTCCTCAGTGTTGCATATATAGGACAACTTTAAAAGGCATTCATATGGGTCTAGCTAAGTCTTTGCAAGAGCTCTTCTGTAGAAGAGATGCCTCATGCTTTAAAGCAGTGCCTGTGAGGACTAGCAAGGTAACTTAGCAAACTTGATCTCACAGCGCTGTTCCCCCTTACCAGCACTACAAACATATAGCATACTCCATTACCATCACCATGACTTCAGTGCAGTCTTCCACTGCTGCATTTGATAACACAACCAAAGCACTTAAATAACACTTAAGCAACTCTTCAATCCCATAAGAAATATTCGAAATGTTAATTAATTTGCCATAAGCAACACTGGTTTTGTTTTTTATTTTTTTGAGAGACAGAATCTCACTATGTAGTCCCAGCTGGCCTGGACCTCACCATGTAGACCAGGTTGACCTCGAACTCAAACATCTGCCTCCCCCTACCTCCCTATCTGGTCTATGAGCAACACATTCTAATATTACTGTGAAATCATTTCTAATAAAACCAAATACAAATGAGAAAATTATTACACATTTCAATGAAAAAATTAATTATATTCAGCTAATAACCTCAAAAAAATTGTTATATACTTCAACGAAAAATATTGAAATCTAGTTAAGAACTTCATAGAATATTTTAATTTGTACTTTTATGCAAAAAAGGAAACAAGTTTAAAATTAAACTGTGGGTAATCTTTGGAGAACCCATATTCAATCTGTAATAAGCTGATTTCTAATCTCAACTATGATAAAAGACATTACTGATGAAATAATAAAGAACCCATTAGTTCTCACCAATGTATGGGTTTCATCCTGCTGCTTTGAGAGCTTCCACAGCAGGGAAATGACATTCAGGACTTGCTGCATAACCTGTAGAGGCTCTCGCTCTACTCCATTTCCAACAGAAGCAGCTAGCTGCGGAGGCGAAGCTTCAACCCAGCACTCAATCAACAATGGGATTATTATCTCAATGAAGCCTTTCAGATTCTCGGTGGATGGCAGGTCTTCATCCACAACTCCCACAGCTCCCACGGACCTAAAAGGGCAAGGTGAAGGATGAAAACGGTTAATGACTTCACAATGTGTTGTCCATTGCTTAATTTAAATATAAAATACAGTAAAATGAAGCACCATTAACTATCAATTAATTGATCAAAAGTGGTAAGAAAAAATACTAAAACAGCAAAGCCATCAGCCATTTTTAAGTTTTACTTCAATTAGGCTTTGGCTACAAACGAAAACATACTTTTAAATGACTCCAGCCATTGGGAGTCATCTAATAACTCATCATGAATAACTACACGAAAATTATGAAAGACAAGGATTATGTCTTCCCACCATTAGCCATTAATGGTCAGTAGTTAAAATTTAATATAGGAAAACTGAGTGTGGACATAACTGAAATCCTTACCGTAGCCTGAACTGTGAACTGACATTTGGCTGTGAACCCCCATTTTCATAAACCTGGATCTGTTGCTGGTCGCTGGCATGATCCTTCCAGTTGATAAAAATGGAGTTGCTAGAGGCATGGGGAGTTTCTTTTTGTTCCTGAAGTCCTTCACTTTCTCTCAACCTACTGGATCCATCTGCCAAGGCCTGAAGGAATTTACTGAGTCTCACTAAGACTTTCAGCCTCCATTGCTGAGAAGTGACTCTCCGATTAGGATTTACAGAAAGTATCCAGGACTGGGATCTGTCTCTATTTACCAGTCCTTTGGACAGCTGCTGATGAGAAATGAGTTCTACAAAATTCTTAAGCAATATACTGCTACGGCCAGTAATGAGAGCTGGGTAATGTTCCAGCAGAATGTCCAAAACTTTTAAAGAGTCCTCCTGAATTCCTTCAGTAATGTGAGTCATGGCACTAGAGAGATGGGCACTTACCAAAGGAAAAAATGGAGAAATTTGTTCAGTTCGTATTTTGGGGGCCAGGAATTGAAGAAGCTGAACTGCTGCTAACCGTACATTAGCATCTCTATCTGTAAACACAGCAGTCACTTCACTGACTATGTTTGAAAGGTGTGCATCAATTATAAATGGGTACTGAGACAAAAGGTCTTTGAGTCCAAGAAGAGCACTCTGTTTAACACCAGGATTATAGTGATGCATCTGAGACAGCAAATCCTAGGAAGAAAAGGCAGATTTTAGGTGTGGACATTACTAGGCACCGCTTTCATGGAAACACATCAACTAAAACTAGCTAAGCTGAATTCCCTGTGCAAAGTATCAATATGTATTTTTAAATGTTGATTAGCTTTTATTAAGACCAGACGCACTCAACATTTACTGCCGACCTAATAGGTTCCAAACATTCTATTTATCCTTTCCAAACTTAAAAAAAAAAATCTTCCTGCACACTTTCACAGGGTGTGTTTTATTCAGAGGATAATACTTGGTAATTTTATTCTCCCAAGACATCCCTCATAATACATATATAGATAATTCAAAAATCTTATGAAATCTGAAGCACAGCACCGTTCTGGTACCACGCACTCCACAAAAGGGACATTTACTCTTTATTAAAAACTAGGTAATGAGCTACCTGCTATGATTAGTTCAAAAACAACTACCCACAAGATCTTACCTTAAGGTCAGCTATAAGAATAGGAAAACCATCCATCAAGAACTTAACAAAAATGAATTAAATTTAAGAACTACTTCCAGGTGACATATATCAAAAAAAAAAAAAAAGAGTTTACCATGGTGCAATCACTACAGATTTAGTTTAGCAAAACTTTCTGAAGTAGGACAGACACAATAGTAAGGTCAGACATTGGTAACCCAAACCTCATCTAACACCACACAGCTAAGGCAAATAATTTACTTTAAGAAATTAATTTTTTTTTACAAAAAAAATTCTACATAATGTGAAAAAACAATTTTCATATTACCAAAAAGAAAAAAGGTTTACAATTTACCTTTATGTTAAGTTTTCTATTGTTGGTCGGAAGTGTTCTGTCCTCTTTAAGCTGTTCAGGCAAATGTATTGCCTTTGTCTTAAAGTTTGTAGGTGTAGCATTTTCTAGCTTAGGCTTCTTTTTACCAACTTTGAGCTTTACTTTCTGAAAATCATCCTGTCGTTTCCTTTTTTTGGTCATTCTCGAGTGCTATCAGAAGAATGGAAACAAGGATAAGCGATAAAAGAATAAAAACGTTCCAACACCTCAAACATCACCATGAATCATGGCCATGAATAAAGATGCCAAATAATCAAAATGTACAAAGGACAAAACCACTAAAACATGCAAAAATCGGTTTGGTATAGAAATGTTAAAACTTAGTCATTAACCAAAGAGAAGAACCTTGTTAAACCTTTCGCAAGGTTTTCTGAGCAGTATAAATTGCCAAAGTGCTGAACAGAAACCTAAATCGGTTTCTCTACTGGAATGCAACACAGTATATATCTGTTAGGTAACAGATAAAAAAATTACTTGATGCAGTACTTAGGAAGTTTCATGCATCAAAAGCTGGATACTGCAAACAAACAAAAAACAGAACCCTGATTGGCAAGGAGGAGGAATGAGCATCCTATGAGCAATGAAAGCCAGGGAACGTTAAGGGGCAGGGAGGGAATAAGGCTGGTAAGGACAGAAGCGAAGGCACAAGCACTGTGAACATCAGGCAAAACTCAAGCTAGTCATCAACAAAAGACAGTACCTACCCTCTGCTCCACCCTTCAACACTATAAAAGGAAATGGAATGTAAAAGAAATAAGGAAAAGACTAGCTAGGCCACTGGTGTAATAACTCAGGCACCATTTTCCTTCCTCTCCAATCCTTCAACTTCCATCCCATCTTGTTTACCAGCTCTTTGATCTACACACCTCCTACCCATTCCTAAGTCACTAGCTTTTAAAAGTTCTTATTTCTACCCTAGACTACTCAACAGTTTTCTCACTGTTAAGTGCTTGTCTCTAGTGCCTCCTCTATGACACCCTGATCATGGTCACCAGATAGCTTTCTAAACACAAATGTGACAAGAGGGAGCTTTCGATTGTTCTTATTTTTTTTTAATTTATTTAACTTTATTTTATGTGAATTGGTGTGAAGGTATCAGATCCCCAGAAACTGGAGTTACAGACAGTTGTTAGCTGTCATGTGGGTGCTGGGAATTGAACCCCGGTCCTCTGGAAGTACAGCCAGTGCTTTTAACCTCTGAGCCATCTCTCCAGCCCTGTTCTTATTCTTTATAAATGGTACACTTCTTACCATGACATGGTAGGCACTTAACATGGTTCCAACAACCCTCTCTAACTTTATCTTCCCCATAAATGAACTTCAAATAAAAAAAAATAACTATTTGCATCTGGAACCAGTTCAGCTCTTCTTGAAGCTTTTCACATGCTTCAAAAATAACGAATTCTGTCTTCTACTGCGCACCTAGTTGAGCACTTCTGCAATAAAGAAAACTACTTTTGGCCTAACATAATTACCTCATGTCATAAAGTCACGATGCTACACACAGAGGTAAAAATAAATAAATAAAAGTTTTTAGTGATTAAAAAAAGGAATGAATGAATTCAACTATGACATCATATTCAAATTCACTGATGTGGGCTTTCACTACTTTAAGGCCCATCACGTAGAAGTTGCCTATAGAGGTTAGGAGCTGATTTAAAAGGGAGCACAGGTGCATGTGCCACGTTAGACTGAGGCAGGAAGATTGCTTGAGCGTAGGAACTTGAAGAGCCTGAGGAACAGCAAAACCCCATCGCAATTTTTGAATCAGTATGATTCTTATCCAAACTGGCATTTCTTAGTGTGTTCCACTGTGTCTATAAGGCAGCATACAGCTCTTATCAAACACATTAAATAAGCAAATGCCTTGTTTATGCTTACCACACTCAGAGTTGTAATCAAGACAGTTAAAATACATAGGGTTCAAGCACAACATGCATGTGTCGCATGTGTTAGTCTCAAGGAAAAACACATACCAGACATTCAAGCCTCACAAACCGAGAAGTATTCATCTAGCCACTTTAATACAAAACTGACTTTTATCTATTAAGCAAGCACAGGCTGTAAGCTTTTCTTACAATTTTATCAGCTGGGTTTCCAGAGATCAAAGTAAACGGTACACAACACAGAGAAAAACCGACCCTGGGATATCTCACATCATCCTCTGGGCACTCTTTCACGTGGGATGTGTCTCTAGCACTCTACGTCACACCTCATTCTGAATAAAGATGTCAAATTATGCCACATTATCCCTCACTTTCAACTCGATTTAGTGTATCTGCTAGGAAAATTATGAGGGCTAACAGCTCTTCGCTGACTTGTAAATCTCTACAAATATTTACAAAGCCACACAGGCAAAGTTTTTTCTACTAGGAACTTTTACAGCTCCAGCAGGAGCAGCTATTCTTTTCATTGCACAGGAAATCAAATAACACTAGGCTAGAACACTTTCACAGCAGCGAGTACAAGGAAGCAACTCCGGCCTCGGGGCACGGGCTCTTCAGGATCACCTTTTGTAGGAAGCTCCAAATGCCTGGAAACCCGAGCACATACACACACTGACTTCTGCAGGTCAGTCTTGGAGCTAAACCTGGGCGGAGGAAGACTGCATCTTAAGCAAACGCGACGGAGTTTGCCCTGCGGCCCCCTCACTACCTTTCCTCATTTCCAACTCCTCCCGCCATCCAAAGGAAGGGGAAGAAAAAACCTAAGGGGAAACCAAGCATGCAGCAGTTGGCCTATGCTTTCTTTCCGCTTCAATCCTTTGCGTCTCAAGAACTCCTTCCAATTCGAGGTGCCAGAAATCGAGGGTCCCGACATGGTGGCGGAGAGGAGCGCAGCGATTAGATCCGCCCCCTCCAGCTTTCGAGCTTGCACACCAAAAATGAAAAGCCTGTTTCTATTCTTTTATCTATTTTTTTTCCCCAAAGGAAACCAAGGTTCCTGCACCGCAGAGAACGTCGAATGGAACCTCTAGCCCGAGCCCCACACGCCGGCCTAACACTTGCCGGGCCCAAACCGGCCCACGGCCGCTCGAAGCGCTCCGGAAGCCTCTGGCCCGGCTCACACGGTCGCGGGGGACAGAAGGGACCCTGGCCACCCGCCCCGACGCCTCGGCCGCCTCCGTCCTCCCCACCGCCTGGGCCGCGCCGGTAGGCCGGGCAGGACCGGCGGATGCCACTGACCTGAAAGCCCGGACCGAGCCGGACCGCGGAGACAAGGCGGAGAGAGCGCGAGCACCGAGCCCCACGGGACCACGCCGCGCTCCGCCGGCCGCAGGCTTTTCGCTCGCTCCCAGAGCGTGTTTTCAAATCGCCTCGTCCTCACGCGGCCGCGTCTCCTTCCGCCGCCCGGAAGTAGGGCCCCCCCACCTCGCCGCGCTCACGTGATCTCGGGCTGCAGCCGCGCGCAGCCGGAGGGCGGGTCCAGCTTAGCACGCCACGCCCCCTCGAAGTGCTGCGCAGGAAGCGTGGGGCGTGAGTCCAGCAAGTTCACTAAAGGCTCCCAGCATCCCCCGGCTGGAGGATGTGGGCTGGGTACAGCTGGTTGAGAGGCAGCCTTCTCCCCCAGGGCCACAGTTCTTAAGAACTGGAGCTACATCCAGAGAAAAGTATAAACTGAACATAATTGAGGAAGGAAAAGTTCCGTACAGCAAAGATAGCGTTTCTGGGAAGGATAACCTGGGCTAAAGCAGAGTCGATAAAAGCTTAAAAGTTTACAAACTATACATAGCAGAGTTGTCCTGGAAACCTTAGTACAGGATTTTTCCTGGTACAACATTTTCAGCAACAATTAACGACTACTTACTCAAAGTAGGTGGACTTAGAGAATTTGAAACATTAAAAAGCCTACAGAGATGGAGAAAGAACCTTTGAAAACAAGACTCCCCAAAGACTGACTTAGTAGTGTGTAAGAAAAAACATACAGATAGGGAGTGTTAGTCTCCATTCAAATAGATCTTATCTGCTTCGTATAGATAAGACCTACTAAAACTTATGCCTTATATTGAGCATCCATATACTAGGTAGGGATAAAGCAATAATAGCTGAATTTAGGAGACCCAAGTTCCAGAATTAAGACCATGCCTACTCTGTGATAATGGATAAAGAATAAACGCCAAGGTCCTGGAGAGATGGCCTAGAGGTTAAGAGCACTGGCTACTCTTCTGGAGGACTGGGGTTCAGTTCCCAGCACCCACAAGGCAGCTCACGGCTGTCTGGAACTCCAGTTCCAGGGCTTCTAACGCCCTCACATAGACATACAAGCAGGCAAAACACCATTGAACATAAAATAAAAATAAATTATATTTAAAAATGAAGAAAAATTAGAAAAGAATAAATCCCAAGGCACCACAATCTGCCATGGAATTTACTGACATTATATGGTATGAAAACTATAAAACCAGAAAAAGGCAGAAAGGCTTGTTCCCATCTAGACATGTCCCCTGAACTCGGGGATGCTGCCAGCTTATTCAGAACGTCCTTGAACTTCATAGTATATAGCTATCTCAAGGACAACATGGTGCAAAAGCCAGCACCTGACATCCCTCCTGAAATCTTTCCCTACAGACTCTTCACCTTAAATAGCAATCCCATTCTTCCAGTTACCTATGCCAAAACCTTTATGGTTTGGTTCTGGCTTCTAATCCACGAGGAGATCCTGTCGACTTTGACTTCCGTTATTTACCACCATCTCCCTGGCTGTCTTCAAGGTCCACGCCACCTCCTGATCAGGGCAAAGAGCCAGGAACACAATTCTCTACTGTCTTTGACTGTCGTACCCCATACAGTCCTGCATTTGCAGAACAGCTCTGAGCTTATTTTGAAATATAAGGCAAATCAGGCCACTCTCACATTTGAAACTGTTGGCGGTTCCCCATGTTAACCGCAGCAAAATCTAGAGTCATCCTGCCATATTCAGACTTGGTTTGACTGTTTTCCGTTTTCTCTCTGTCCCTGTGACACTCGTTTGCTTTCCTTAAACACACGAGACAGATACCTGCTTGTCTTGGACTGAGACTTTTTTTGTTGTTGTTTTTGTTTTTCGAGACAGGGTTTCTCTGTGGCTTTGGAGCCTCTCCTGAAACTAGCTTTTGTAGACCAGGCTGGTCTTGAACTCACAGAGATCTGCCTGCCTCTGCCTTCCAAGTGCTGGGATTAAAGGCATGTGCCACCACCGCCCGGCAGGGAGACCTTTCTTTCATCACTTCTGTTTGCCTGAAACACACGTCCCAGCGTGTCCCATTGACAAACGCCCCTCACTTGAATGTGCTCGAGCATCTTTGAGGGTATGCCTATCCTGATCCCCTGAGTTAAAATCACGACATACTTTGTCCTAGATCTAGAAATTTCCATCCTCTGCTCAACATTTTTCTTTTTTAGAGTGTAACGCCTTCTACTGTACTGGGTGGTTTCCTTACCATTTATTACCTGCCCGTCACTCACCACTGAAATGTAAGCTCCGGCTGCTACCTGTGTTCTGTTCCCTCTGGATTCCAAGTACCTAAGGCGGCGTTGGGTGGACACTAGGCCTTCAATAAATGTCCATGAAGCACCTTCTATTTAGTAATGTTCAGCAGTAGTTCCTATTGTTCTCCATGGTGCTGTAGGACAGAGGTTACGGGCTCAGTGAAGATCAGGCCTGGTGGCTGTGTGTGTAGCTGATATATAATGGGAAGGCCTGTGTGTGTGTAGCTGATATATAATGGGATGGGAAAAGAAAGAATCGCTTTCCCAAAACGGCCAGCATTTACCCTGGAAGAATTCAGATCTTCTCATTTTCAAGAAAAACCAAATCTCCAAAAACGTTCATAGGAAATTTAGTTTTTAAATACTGGTAGTGTCCTTTGGATTTGAAGTTGGTCCCCAGATAGTGGCACAGGATTGACAGTAACTTCGTTGATGGATTAGTTTACCATTGGTAAAGTCAGACTGGGCAGTAAGAGGTAGAACTGATTTGGGGGTTGGGAGGGTAGTTCCTGCCCCTGAGAGTATCCTTCGAAGGGTATGTCTTGTCCTCCACCCTTGCTTCCTTGCTGCCATGAAGTGAGCCCCTCTTCTCCACTCAACATAGGTCTGAGACAGCAGAGCCAGTTGGCCATGAACCAGAGTGGATTTTCCTCCCTGAAGTTGCTTCTCTCGGGTATTTTTGTCACAGTGATGAAAAGTGTCTAACACAATTGCCAAATAGCTACATTCACCCTGATTTTTAAAACTCCGTGTGCCGAACAAAATAAGTTCGAACAGGTTCCTAGTTTATTGCCTCTGGTTTAAAATGGGAAAACTATGAACATAAAGACCGAAAAACACTGTTTATAGTGAACAAGCAGTCTAGAATGTGTAGGGGACTCCATTCCCAAAACTCTCTAATTGGCCACACCAGTGTTTACTTCCTGTGGCTGTTATAAAATGAATTAGCTAAAATAATGAACTTTGTTGGCTCTTAGTTCTGGAGACCAGAGACACCTGAGATCAAGACCCCAGCAATGTTGATTCCTCCGGGGACCAGGAGGGAGACTGTCCTGTGCGACCACTCTCATCGGGTAGCCTCAGATATTCATTACAGGTACTGTTCTCTGTGCTCATGTGAATCATCTACCCCCTGGGCATGCCTCTCTCTCTCTCTCTCTCTCTCTCTCTCTCTCTCTCTCTCTCTCTCTCTCTCTCTCTCATAAATGAGGCAAACTAGTGGTCTTTGAAATGATACATTCTGGGCATCTTGATCAACTTCATTTTCTCTGCCACTTAAAGAATTAAAAGGCAGGAAAACTCTGAAACACAAATTAACAGCAGAAAAATGTCAAGCACCACATACAGAAAGAAAAGTTGAAGAAAACGTTTACTGGGGAGGAAGAAACACCACCAGTAGGCATGCAGTAGACACAGGGAGAAAAAGGACCCTCTGCAAAGGCGAAAACCTGTCTCTTTCTGGAGCACTGGTGGCTTTGAAGCTTCCCAAGAGTTTAGTGTTGGTCAGTTTGAAGAAAGCTAGGATGATTGGTTGATGCAGGAGTGCTGTGTGACATGTCCTGAGCAGGCCTTGAACCTGTTGAGCCAGGCCATCAGAAGACAAAAGCCTACAAGGCCTTTGCTTTAAGCTGCCAGATTTTGGTCTCAAATCAAGAAGGTGAGGGAGCCAGGTGGTGGTGGCTCACGCCTTTAATCCCAGTACTTGGGAGGCAGAGGCAGGCGGATCTCTGTGAGTTTGAGACCAGCCTGGTCTACAAGAGCTAGTTCCAGGACAGGCTCCAAAGCCACAGAGAAACCCTGTCTTGAAAAACAAAAAGAAAAAAAAAAGGTGAGGGAGAAGCTGATCATTTTGAAAATTTAAGAACAACACCAATCACATAGGATTGAACATGTCCTAATGATCTCAACTTGATCATCCCTTGTGAAGATTTTCAAATCAACTCATTTTCAAATCAACTCACCTGAGGGAATTGGGAGTTAGAATGTCAAAATATCCTTCAAAGGGACAAGATTCAATCTGTACAGTTATCAAAACCTGGATCCTATTTCTCTACAATATATTTGAACAGCTTTTTTTCTTTTGTCTATGTTCAAAGGCGTGATAAATTCCTACTTTAAGGAATTACTTTTTGTGGAGTTGAATTGCTCATCATTAAGCTAGTGCAAACAGAAACAAGCAGAAGATGTTAAATAGGTACTCGAAATGTCAAAAACAAAGGAAAGGATGCCAAGCCATCCCAAATAAACAGGAAGTAGCTACTTCCCATAGAGCAAGGGCAACAAAGGGACAGAGTAGGAAATGGTAAAATGTTTGGAGATAGGGTCCCCTGGGATAGACATCAGACTCCCAGAGACATGGGCATGTCGGGGTTCTCCCAGATGGCTACTATCACTAAGGTAGTTTAGCGACCCTACTCCAAAAGAGGTAGAAAACCTGCAAGGGCAGGTTTAGAACTGAGTAGGGCAAGGGTGGGTTTAGAACTAGTAGCCACCTAGTAGCTTTCCATTGCCCATGCTTGTGTGATAGTGACAGGCAAGGAACAAGCAGAAAAAGTCAACTCCCTCCGCTCCTCCTCCTTTGTTCTTCCACTCCAGACTCCCATGGACAGACACCAGCAGGGAGCCAAGAAGAAATTAACATGGTTTGTGGAATTCCAGACCAAAACAGAATGCAGACAAGTAGCTTTGAAGCTGAGGGCCACAAGCTTAACGATTCAACGCTATAAAAATTTAAACAATGAACCAACATCCAATGTCAAACTATATGGAGAGAAACTCAAAGTGATCCCATGAAAATCAGGAGCAAGACAATGTTAACTGAGGTTTCTGTCTCACCCAGTCCTGCAGCTGTTTGCCCCAAAGAAATACACAGAAGCTTACATTAATTATAAACTGGTTGGCTTATTAGCTCAGACTTCTTATTAAGTAATTCTTACATCTTAAATTAGCCCATTATTCTTATCAGTGTTAGCCATATGGCTTGGTACCTTTTATCAATGAGGCATTCTCATCTTTTTTCCTCTGTGTCTGGGTGACAACTGCAAACTGGCTCTTTCCTCTTCCTAGAATTCTCCTGTTTTAGTCACCCTGCCTCTACTTCCTGCCTGGTTGCCCCACCTGAGGGACCACCATGCACCGACAATGAATTTGGTCAATCCCAGAGGAACAGTGATCAGAAAGTGTTTCTGGAAAACATTTCTCTTGCAGCTTAAAGCAAAAGCCAAGTAAGAGTAAACATAAAAATAGATAATGTCAACAAATTAGCTCAAATCAAATGCTCCATTTCCCCTCCACTCTGCATATTCATGGCTCATTTGGTAAAACCCTCTACGTGTTTGGTGATACAGAAGCCATCAAATACAAACTTTTTTACATCTGGAAAAGCCAGTGGTGGGGGTAGAGGCCAGCACTTTGTCTGGAGGAAGCAATCATGAGCTATTTCACATCTGAACAGGTCATCCCCACCAGTGAAAGCTTGTAGAACTCTTCATAAACAAAAAGGATGACTTTGGAGATACAAGCAAGATTACCCAAGTAATGACCAGAGCCAGGTATGGTGGCACAGGCCTTAATTCCAGCTACTCAGGGAATTGACAAGGTTAAAGCCAGCCTGAGCAATTGAGCCACATATTTATCCTGAAAGAGGTCTGGGATTGTTAGCTCAGGGGAGAATGTTTGTCTTACATGTGCAAGGCCCTGAGTTTGACTCACAGTGTAGAAAAATCGTGGACAGAGAACATTTTCTGTGTCCCACGGTGCTGTGTAACTGGTTTCCTCATTCTCAAGTAGATCCTTAGGAATTGTACCTAAACTCCCTTCCAAAAGGCTGGTGGCTAAGCCCATGTACAGGTGGCATCTACTCTGAGTCTTTTTAATGCTAAGGCATTGATGGTTTATCCTTAACTTTGACAGTTACTCTGGCTGTCACTAAACAACAACAACAACAAAAATGTGGAACAGCAAGGTGTCATTGTTAGAGAGCAATCCTGGCTCCAGCATAGCTCTTCACAGAGTCAGAGAATGGATGAGCCACGAGTCTGCTGTCTGTTTGCCCATGAGATCCAGTCCACACATTGACAGTTGCTGGTGTCCATCATGAGTGCCTTGACTCACATCTAAGGGCAGTTCAGAGAGTTCGTGGATAATACAATTTGACATTATGTGCCTCTCTAACTCATATTTTTAATAAAGCTCTAGTTTTTAACTGTGTTTCTTTGAATTAGCCACTTCTATGGAGGCATATGATTGATAGATTTCAAAATGTCAGCAGTGACAGTTTGTGGTAATTGAAGAATATGCTCACTCAAAATTACACTTTATTGAGAAATAAGTTTGTAAATTGAAGCACCCAATATAAACTAATGTCAGACTTCATAATTAAGAGGTAGATTTGAATTAAAAGAAAACCTATTAAAAAATAAATTGTTGGCACTTGGCATGTTGTAGTTCATTGGCAGAGTCTTGCCTAAGATGCAAAAGGTCCTGGGTTTAATACCTAGCAAATAGGAAGGAAGGAAGGAAGGAAGGAAGGAAGGAAGGAAGGAAGGAAGGAAGGAAGGAAGGAAACTATTTATAATATTTAAATATTTTCAATAATAAAGCATTATCTTCATGTCCCAACCTTTTTTCTTTTTATTGTAACTGAATTTTTCTCAGGGCTGTAATGTGGTTTTACAATGAGGGTGTGTTTCTTAGTGATAGAACCAAATACACAATCAGCCTCATCAAAATTTACACAGGAGTCTTTAATGCAATATGACACCTAAATAGAAAAATGCATGCCCAAAGTCAAGTTTGGATAGCTGAATTTGAATGCCCAGATACTTAACCTTTAAAGGAACCCTGATGATTTAGACCATGCTGTGAGGCTGGTGTGGTTTCAATCTGATGGCTCCTCTAAAGGCTTCTGATTTGAGGGCTTGTGTCAAAAGTCTTCAAATTTTGAGAAACTTCAGAATGCTTAGGAAGTGTAGCCTTGTTGTGGCTCTCGCTCACCCTGAGAAGAGGAGCCAGGAGAGCTTGGGGATGATACAGCAGAAGGGTGGATGTCTGCAGTCTGCAAGACAGCCTCACCAGAACCAGCCTGTGCTGTCTGGTTCCTCACCTTGGATTTCTGGCCACTAGGACATAAACCCCTGTTGTTTTCACACCACTGAGGTACTTGCTAGAACCCAAACTGATCAAGACACACAAGAAGTATATGTGTACGTTCATGTGCATTCTTTGGAGTCTACAGAAAAGTGTACAAAATTTTAACAAAAAGAGTTGGAGGTGTTTCTGTGTCCTTGTAGAATTAAGGATAATTTTCTTTTTTGCACTAGTCTTTAAATACATTTTCTAGCTAGGTTCTAGCATGTATTAGGTTATTGAAATGTAAAATAATAAAGCGATGCTCTCCATCAATATTTGTAAAACTTAACCCCAGCACTTGGGAGGCAGAGGCAGGAGGATATCTGTGAGTTTGAGGCCAACCTGATCTACAGGACAGACAGGGTTGTTACACAGAGAAAGCCTGTCTTAAAAAAAAAAAAAAAAAAAAAAAAAAAAAAAAAAAAAAAAAAAAAAAAAAAAAAAAAAAAAAAAAAAAAAAAAAAAAAAAAAAAAAAAAAAAAAAACCTAAAAAATAAACCAAAAAACTAAACAAACAAAAAACAACAAGAACAGAACCAACCGCCCCCCCCCCCCATGGCTACCATGAAAACAGTAAAAGTTGGCAATTAGTTGGAGAAATGTGAACAAATACTTGTACACCGTTGGTGGCAGGTAAAATGCTTTGGTCACTGTGGAAAACAGTATGATAATCCCTCAAAAAATTAAAAATAGAATCAACATGTGAGCTGACAATTTCTGTTTTAGGTACATAGCCCAAAGATTTGAAACCAGGGTTTTAAAGAAAATTTCGCACACCGATGTTCATAGCAACAACATTTTTCTTTAAAGAGTTATTTATTATCTATACAGTGTTCTGCCTGCATATATGCCTGCAGGCCAGAAAAGGACACCAGATCTCACTATAGATGGTTGTGAACCACCATGTGGTTGCTTGGAATTGAACTCAGGACCTTCGGAAGAGCAGGCAGTTCTCTTAAACTCTGAGCCATCTCTCCAGCTCCTCATAGCAACAACATTTACTGTAGCCAGAGGATGTAACCAATGTAAACGTCTGTTGATGGATGAAAGGTTAAAGAAAACATTCTGCTACTCAACCTTTAAAAATGAATGAAATGTTGATATGAGCTTTAACATGGATAAGCCTTGATGACATTATGCTACATGAAATAAGCCAGTCACAAAATGACAATTACTATATGATTCCACGGTGGGAAATCAAACTCATCAAAACAGAAAGTCAAACGGTGCTGCTGGGAAATGGGAGAGTTGTTGTTTAATAAGTGTGAAGTTTCCATTCTGCAAAATGGAGCATCCTGGAGACCAGGCACATCTCTCTAAGTAGTTATCACCACAGAACCACACATTTAGGAGGAGTTAAGATGCTCTCCAATGTTTTGCATGTATTTAGATTGTAAGCCCCTTCTAAATTGGTACTCTTTTCAACTTTATTAATTATATTTTGGAATGATCCACCATTTTGGAAAGTGAAAGCTTCCTTGTGAATTACTCAAGGGAAGAGAAAAAGAAGGGATGGAGGCGTGAGCTGTAGGTTCCAGAGCGCTACCTGCTACTGTGGTCTGCTGTTCCAAGGCGTTCACTCTTCAGGATCACAGTCAGCAATGCAAACGGTACAATCCAGAAAGAAAATCTTAGCTGTGCCTACTCTCCATGCCTCCACAATCAACTCTTATGAAGTAACAAAACTGTCTCAAAACCGGAAAAGAAAGGCCTTAAATCCTGGGACTTCGTCTGCAGGCTACCTGAGGCTCGGTTTAAATAACTTCTCTTAACCACTACATAATAGCCCCCAGCTTCACTCTTTCCCGGAACTGAATTAGGATTCTTTCTGCTGGGTCATCAGAAGCGTGAGAGGGCTGGATGGTCGTCATATGCGTACTCAATGCTAGCTGAAATTTACTTCCTTACACGAAAAACATACAACATTTACGACTGGAGAGATGGCTCAGCATCTGCTGCTTTCCAGAAGACCCAGGTTCAATTCCCAGTACCGGCATAAGGGAGGGCTCACAGCTATCGGTAACTCTAGTTCTAGGGGATCTGATGCCCTCTCTGGCCTCCAGAGGCACTGCATGCACGTATTACACACATACTTACATGTAAAACACTCATACACATAAAAATATATTTACATAAATTTAAATTAGAGAAATGAAATATCACATAAACAAAAGGAGAAGAAGGAAATTGGCATTTGACAAAGAGCTTACTTTGTGTCAGCCTCTATGGGAGTGTCTAATTTCAATGATTGTTTCTTATATAACTCTTTTTTTTAATTTTTATTTTATGTGCATTGGTGTTTTGCCATGGGTGTTGGGTCCCCTGGAACCAGAGTTACAGACAGTTGTGAGCTGCCATGTGGGTACTGGGAACTGAATTCCGGTCCTCTGGAAGAGTAGTCAGTGCTCTTAACTACTGAGCCATCTCTCTAGCCCTCCTAAATAATTTTTAACTATTTTTATTATAATCCTTGCGTTCTTGGTATGGGAACATTTATCTATTCATTGTCTGAGGATTACAGATGACATTTACTCAAAAATCTTGCAATATGTTAGTAGCTACTCTAACTTTATAGATTGTGTAAGGAACTCCAGCAATCCACGAGGCTATTTAGACTACCCCCATTAGGAAAATGATCCACCGCCATCAACTCTTGTTCTTGAGACACAGTGAAGATCAGCCAAGGCCCAGCCAGACTCCAAACTCACAATCTCCTCCTACATGCTAGAATTACTGTCTTCCACCACACCGAGCTCATTGTATTCCTTTTTGAATAAATCACCATAGGAAAATAAAAGGTGATTCTGGCAGAAATATTTCAAACAGACACCATACACTTATACTTTTGCTATTCTTGTTTTCTGAGTTCACAGTCCTCCCTAACATCATATTCTAGTAATTCTTTGAAAAATCATACATAAGGAATCTATCAACTGTGTATAAAGATATCAAGCACAGTGTTCTGATATCCATATACATGATAAAATAAATAAGATCACCAAGAGCAGCAATACGTCATCGCACACAATTGTCTGCTTGTGTGCAGTTCTGTTAACTAGTATCTGAAAATTATTTAATTCTTTCCTCACAGGATTCTTGTAGAGAGTGTGCTAATGAGTAATATAGTTGCCTTTCTTTGAAACTGATGTGTCATTGAGGTGTTATCTAGGGTACCCTAATGTATGTGTCGCCTTTTTTCTTATAATGAAATATTTACCATAATGGAATTTAAAATCTAGCTTGATGAAAGCACCACTGCTAAGTGTAGGCTATTCATGACAATAATTTCACAGTATCTCCTGTAGGCTGTTAATAGCTACTTTAGCACATTCTAAGATTCCAATAGCCTGGGTTCCCTCTGCTTTCTCTTGGGAAGCACACAATAGACCTCTTCACTTAGAACCTCCATTAACTCGATTGCTTTATAGTGGTTTTACATTGTCTCCACTATTTTAAGTCCCTTGCAATTTTGAATAAACATGTACAAGATGGACAGACTCCATCTATCTTTAATTTATACGCTTTTGATCTTCACAAAGCAGCAATGTGTGGCATATTTACAATACCTGATATTCATGCATGTCATATTTTAATGCTCTTATTCCAATGGCCATCATACTTAGTGAGTTAAAACCACTTTGAAAGTAATTTCCAAAGGTGAAAAGAGTATTCATCAATAAATTTTTTTCCTTTTTTCTTTCTTTTTTGTTTGTTTGTTTTTTGAGACAGGGTTTCTCTGGACTTCTTTGGCTTTGGAACCTGTCCTGGAACTAGCTTTTGTAGGCCAGGCTGGCCTCAAACTCACAGAGATCCGCCTGCCTCTGCCTTCCAAGTTCTGGGATTAAAGGCGTGTGCCACCACCACCTGGCCTCTTTTTTTAATAAATACTTTTATTTTTTAATTTTTAAATTACAGTGTGTGTGTGTGTGTGTATGTGTGTGTGTGTGTGTGTGTGTGTGTTTGAGATAGTTGTAAATGGAGATTGCTCTTTCATTCCTGGCCACCCAGACCTGAATAATCACACTGAAACTATATTAATTACAACACTGCTTGGCCAATAGCTTAGACATATTCCTGGCTAACTTTTATATCTTAAATTAACCAATTTCTACTAATCTGTGTATTGCCACGAGGCTGTGGCCTACTGGTAAAGATTCTGGGTGTCTTTTTCCTTTGGCAGCCACATGGTGTCTCTTCAACTCCACCTACTCTCTTTCTATATTTTTTTAAGCCTGGCTATATTCTGCCCTGCCATAGGCCAAAGCAATTTTATTCGTTAACCAATAAGAGCAACACATATACAGAAGGACATCCCACATCAGCTAGGTCTCTTATATCCCAGGCTAGACTTGGATTTACTATGTAACCAAGAATGACCTTAAGCTTCTTATCCTCCTACCTATATCTATAAATTACTGGGATTACAGACATGATTTTTGATGTATGGTTTGTATGATACTGGGAACTGAACCCAAGGCTTTACTCATGCTAGGCAAATACTTCATCAATTGAACTATTTCCAAGGTCCCTAGTCTCATCAATATTTTTAAGAGAGTCAGCATCTAATTTTGTCTTTCTGCCTGCTTACATCTTGCTCCTTGGATGCTTTCTCTAAAGTAATGAACATTTGGCAAAAGAATTTTAGCCCCAGCCAGACTGATGAATCACAGTTAGCAAGGTCAATCCCCAGCCTTATTAAATACTTGATTCTCTTAAAAGTTGGAATGGCCTGTGGATATATCTGCGGGGGCCTTTTCTTAATTGCTAGTTGAAGTAGGAAAGCCCAGTCCACTGTAGGGGAGGTCCATCCCTGGCCAGGTAGTCCTGGCTTGTAGAAGTAAGGTAGTTGAGCAAGCCAGAGGGAACAAGCCAATAAGCAGCATTCCTCCGTGGTCTCTGCTTGAGTTCCTGCCCTGACTTCCCTTGATGAGGGACCCTAATCTATAATATGTAATAAGCCCTTTCCTCCCCAGGTAGCTTTTGTCTAGTGTTTTACCACACTGGTAGAAAGCAAACCAGGACCCACACTGATGAAGGCTACTGCTTTGAGATCCTTAAATGACAATCAGAAAAGTGCACCAGCCACCATCACCATCACTTAATTTGTACTAGGAACTTGTCTTCATTATTGTCCTATTGCTGTGACAAAACACCATGAAGAAGGCCACTTATAAAAGAAAACATTTAATTTGGAGGCTCATGGTTCCAGAGGGTTACTCCATGGCCATCAGAGCAGAGAGCATGGCAGCAGGCAGACAGACATGGTGCTGGAGCGGTAGCTAGGAGCTTACATCTGATCTACTAGTGGAGGCGAGGAAACACATTACACACACACACAGAGACAGAGACAGAGACAGAGACAGAGATAGATAGACACAGAGACAAATGGCCTCTAACAGGAAACGTCATGTTTTGAAACCTTGAAGCTCACAGCCAGGGACACCTTCTCCAACAAGGTCACATCTCCTCATCCTTTCAAAATAGTTCTGCCAACTGAGGGCCAACCATTCAAATATGAGCCTATGGGAGCCATTTTCATTCAAATTACCACAACACTATCTAAGTTCTTTATATACAATCAATATTTTGTTGTTTTGTTGAGACAAGATCTCCTATGTGGCCTAGGCCACCCTCTAACTCACAATTCCCCTGCCTCAACCTTACAGATCCTGGGATTACAGGCCAGCACCACTATACCCAGCTCAAGTTATTTGATTCTCAGAAGGACTGTGGATGCTACTCTTATTATAACTCTATGGACTTAGAAACAGAAGTTAAATAATTTGTCCAAAGTTATATAATTTTTAAGTAGGGGAGTGAGAATTTCATCCCAGTTCACTTGGTTTTGAGCCTGTTCCTAACTGCTATCATGATATGGTCTCCAACTATAGTGATTTTGCTTACTGCTTCTTAACTTGACAATGGTATTGATCAATACTTATCTGTAGAAGCCATGGTTAAAACACAGAAGGTGGATCTTTTCTAGGCAGCCATGTGACCACCTGGTGGCACAAGTCATGCTTCATAGCCACAGCTTGAACACTGCTGAGTTTTGGACCCCTTAGATTCATGAGACACACTTTTGGCTTTGATGTTTTTCACTTGGTTGAAATATAAAAGTATTTAGGAACAGACTCATACAAGGGACTTACAAACCTGGAGGCCCTATGATGAAGGCAGGGGATTCCAAAAGGGAGTTGATGCTTCTGTGCTTTCCCCAAGGAAGTCCTAAGCAATGTCATTCATGTCCCTGGGTTGGTTGCGAGAACTGGGAAAAGACAAAAAAATACCATCAACGTATCTGAAGTGGCTCTTATGATTTCAGGATTGGGTAATGCTTTGATCGCTCAAAATAGACCGCGTGCTTCAGTGAGTTGAAAAGAGAGGGCAGACTTTCTAAACACAAACACCAATAGGAAAGAAAGCGGAAAGGGAGATCCAAAAGCGGAATGGCCATTTCAAAGTTATCTTCCGTATAGCAGTAAAAGCCGAAACATTCGCATCATGCTGGATGAACTGGCCCTGTCTGAAGAGTTGTCTTCACATTTTCTTTCCTGAGATAAACAGTTTAGTAACTGGTAGGTGGGATAAAATATCAGCACATTTAACTCCATTTCTGTTTGGTCTCAGTGCAGGAATTCAGTCCACAACAAAGCCTTCCTGTTAATTTTGTCTACCGGGCTCCATCCAGAAAAGCAAATGCCTGCGTCTGACCAGAACATTGGTCATAAGAGAGGAGCTTGAGGTCTCAGCAAATGTTTTCCTAGTCATTTACACTATTTATTATTGCTACGAGGGGTTTTGAGGAACAAATTTTTAAAACTTAAAACTCCTCTAAAAAGTTTTAGTAGGCTTCATATTTACGTTGCTCTGATTATAAAGTAGTTTAATGTAAGTAAAAATAATTCCCAGAAAAATTTTGTCTTATGTACATTCAAAAGACTATGCAAGGATAATCATCAGAGTTTTATTCATCATAGCCCTAAACTGGAAAAAATAACCAAAATGTTAAACAAACTGTGGCACATTAAAGTCATGGAATACTACTCAACAAGAGAGAAGAAGTTTCATATTGACACATGAAGAAAATGATGAATCTCTAGGGAAAAATGATTGGATGCAGTCTCTAATGGATACTATATGATGCCACTCATAGTACATTCCCACAATAAAGAACTTATAGAGCTGGAATACCGAATCATGTTCTCAGAGGGGAATGGTGAGAGGTAGCTATGAATGGAAAGTTCAGTAGAAGGGATTTTGGAACATAATTTGTGATATTCAGTTTCCTGTGTCAACTTGATTGGGATAAGAGATGCCAGACCATAGGGGAGCATGGCTTCTGGGTGAGTTACAAGAGTGTTGTAAGAGGAATTTATCATTTAAGTCACTAGATTGGGTAAAAATCTGTCCTTGCCAACAGAAGTGAGTTTCTCACAATTCAACTAGCCCCCAAGTAGTATGAAAAGGTCGGAGGGTGAATTATCTTTCTTCCAGAGACTTCTGTCCTCTGATCTTGAACATCAGTGCTGCTGTTTCTTGAACCTTCCCTCTCCAGGGCTGTCAGTCACCATGAGCCACCATGACTGTGGAAGCCAAGAATACCCACAATAAGCTATCTGCAAAATGTAGAGTAGGAGGGGGACGAGAGGTGACAATGGGAGGGCTGGCAAGATGGCTTTGCCATGCAAGCTTAACAAGCTGAGTTCATTCCGCCCGTGGTGGAAGGAGAGAACTGACTCCTGAGCGCTGACCTCTGACCTCCACACACTCACCATGGTGCACATACCACACTAAAACACATATCATATGCTTGATAACAATGATAGTAATAACAGAGATGGCAGTAGAGGTGAATATCATCAAAATTCATTATATACATGTGTGAAAATAAAATGAAATCCATTATTGTGTAGTTACTATAGGCTGATAAAAATTTTTAAAAATTAAGAGAGAATTTGACTTCAGTCATAGTCTGATGATGATTAGGAGATACACAACTCTGTGAGTTTGGTGTTGTTACTAGGAGGCAATTTCATATTATATCCATTAGCAGAATAATAGTAGTAGGTTCTTCCACAGTGTCTATGACCTATCTAGACACAAGTTCCCTGGACATGATAACAGCACCATATATGGTTTCTGTCGTGTGGAGCAGACCTTAAATCTGATGAGAAATTGGATTTTAACTTTTAATTATGGGTATCCACATGTGTCTGGGGGCATGTACATGTGAGTATAGTTGCCCATGGAGACCAGAAGAGGATATTGAATCTTCAGGTGCTGGAGGTGTGGGTGATTGTGGACCACCCAATGGGAGTGCTGGGGACCGAGCCCTATGTGCTCCTTAAAAGTCTTCTCACCATTTCTATCACTGGTATTCATTTCCCCCGACAAAGACACCTTCTAGGCTTGAAACAGAGCCAAAACCAAGAGCAAGAGATGGTGGTGGTGTGGTGTGTGTTATATGACATACAAAGATAAAAATGGGCTTAATTACTTAAAGAAAAAAATCATAAATAAGTAAATTGTGGGTAATGACAAATACAGAGAAGTATTTCTTCAAAGAGAAGGAGGCAGACCTTGGAGGAACTCTTTAGAGAGAAAAGGTGAAGGGAGAACTCTAATTAGCCACATATGACATCAAGGAAGTCACTTAACCTCCCTGGAGATGAAGCCATTGCACAGATTTCCTTGTATGTTAGATGATAGAATTGAACTAAATGACCTCAGAACATTATTCTATTAAAACACAATGTAATTATATTCCTGAGTCACCTAGAAAAGGCAGATTTGTGTTCTCTATAGTTTGCTTAATGTCTTAGTTAATTTTCTATTGCTGTGATAAGACACCATGACCCAGGCAACTTGAAAAAGAGTTTATTTGGGGTTTACCATTTTGGAGGATTAGAGTACATGACCATTATCATGGGAAGCATGGCAGGAGACAGACAGGCATGGTGCTGGAACAGGAGCTGGGAGCTGACATCTTGATCCATAACCATGAGGCAGAGAGAGCTTTGAAACCTCAAAACCCATCCTCCAGTGATGTACCTCCTTCAACAAGGCCACACCTCCTAATCCATCCCAAACACTTACACCAACCCAGGAATTGATATTCCCACATATAGGAGCCTAGGTGCCCATTTTCATTCAAACCATCACATTTAGGAAAGAAGAAAAGTGCAGAAATGTGACTGCTAATACACTGATACATACTGTATTCATCAGAGTGCTCTGCACTAGAGCAACAGAACTGATAGAATATGTGTATGTGTAATATTTATATATATGTATGTGTGTGTATATGTGTGTGTGTCGTTTTTCTAGACAAGGTTTCTCTGTGTAGCCTGACTATCCTGGAACTTGCTTTGTAGACCAGGCTGGCTTTGTCCTCAGAGATCCAGCTGCCTCTGCCTCCCAAGTACTGGGATTAAAGGTGTGCGTCACTATGACCGGCATAATCGAATCTATTTTTAAAGAAGATTTCTTAGATTGTCTTGTATTATATGCTGTGGATAGTCCTACAGTTGTTATATCACACAGTCCGTGAGCTGGGATGTCACAGCAGCACCTGTTGGTAAAGGCCTGAAAGATTTTCTGGAGAGCTGCTGTTTTCATTATACATTAGGATCCCTAAAAAGCTGAGTTCTGACGTCATCCAAGGAACGTGGCAGCAACAGGATGCACGAACTGGCAGGGAGTGAAGGCAAGCATGCAAGCAGCCAGCCCTGCTTCCCTCTTGCCTCCCCTTCTCTGAGCCGTCACTGGATGGGTCTGCCCACGTTTAGTGTGGTCCTGCTTCAAACAATCTGAACAGGTAAACCTCTCACAGAGTGCTCATGGTCTTGCCTTTCAGCTGATTCCAGGTCCAGAGACACTGACAACCCAGATTAACTGTCACACGTACCATGTGATGCAAAAATACTTTCGTGATCTTAATGTGCTTCAATTTTTTTAAATTTCCATTGTTAGGTCAGATAAAAACATTTTAAAATAACATTACATATCATTCATAATAGTAATGTGACATTATTGCAGAAAAGTAGGAAAATGGAGAAAATTACAAAAGAAAACCCTGTCATAATCAAATGTTTTGCTTTAGAACATATCTATTGGATCCTTTATAACACATACGCACCTGTTTTGAGTTTTAAAAAATATTGAAATGAAATATACCATACCTTTGTGTTCTGTTTCTGTTTTCAAAACATAATGTTTCAATGACCAAAAGCATCCTTGTTGTAAGCACAAAGACCTCAGTAGTCCCTTATTGTTGGCCATAAGGAAAATGTTTGACAGTGATGATGTAAATTTTAGCTAAGGGAAAACTCCCTAGGGCAGTGTCTCTATTGTTTCCTCTCTAGAGAAAACAGAGGGTGTCCTTCCAGATGGTAATTTGAGGGTGTTAAACGGAAGAACCGTTTGTGAAGGAGTGGGTGGGCACTTGGGGGAACCACAAGTTAACAAGTGCTGTACTGGACAGCACTGCTGAAAGTATCTCTGAGTTTGGGGGACAACAAGGAAGGGACAGCCCCTGTGACCTGGATACAGTGAAACATCCACGGAGCTAGCTGCCTGTCAGAGCTGGAGCTGGCCCTTGCTTGGGGGAGCCACCAGCTTGCGGCAACTCTGCTGGCAATCTCTCTCATTCTAAACTCCTGTCCATGCTCTCTGCTGGCCAAAGGGCCAGGAGTCTCTGTGGACACAGAGCATGGTAAAGAGAAACCAAGGAAGCCAAAGAGAAGCCTTTACTTTTAATGCTTCCTTGACATAGTTTAGTTTTGGAAAGACATGGTCAACGAAAGTTGCTCTTAAGAAGTGATGCTGAACCTCAGATCTAGGGCATGTGTTTCTGTCAAGGCGAGCACGCCAAGCAGAGGGAAGGCATGTGGGAAGTCCCTGGAGTGGGATAGAGCATTCAAGGAACTAAAGGAAGGCCAGTGGGTGAAACACAAAGACAAGAGTAGGAACAGAGGATGATATTGAAGAATCTGACAGGCACACTGAACATCTTACTTTGTGTTTTCTTTGTTAGCCTTAAAACAAAGGTAACCCATTGACAAGTGTTAGCTATCCAATGGCAGATTGCTTTTTTCTTTCTTTCTTCCTTTCTTTCTTTCTTTCTTTCTTTCTTTCTTTCTTTCTTTCTTTCTTTCTTTCTTTCTTTCTTCTCTCTCTTCCCCTCCCTCTCTCCCTTCCTTCTTTCCTTTCTTTCTTTCCTTCTTTCTTTCTCTCCTCTCTCTCCCCCCTCTTCCCCCTTCCTCTCTCTCTCTCTCTCTCTCTCTCTTTCTTCCTTCCTTTTTTTCTTCCTTACTTTCACACGGAGTCTCATGCATCCCACTCTAGCCTATAACTCATTATGAAGCTGAGAATGAGGATGACCTTAAATTTCTGACCCAGTCTCCACTTCCCACATGTTCAATGACAGATGTGCACCATCACACACAGTTTATATGGTGCAGAGGACTGAACCCATCCTCTTCCTCTGTACTGGTTAGTTTTTGTCAGTAAACCTATACATATCTGGGGAGGGGGAATCTCAATTGAGGTATTGCTTCCATCAGCTTGTCCTGTAGGAAAACTGTGGGACATTTTCTTGGTTAATGATTGGCATGGGAGGGTCCACTTCACTGTGAGCAGTGTCAGCCAAGCGGTCCTTGGTTGTATGAAAAGGGAAGGAGAGAAATCCATGGAAAGAGCGTCAGCAAGCAGCCTTCTTCTAAGATCTCTGCTTCAGTGGCTGTCTCCATGTTCCTGCCCTGAGTTTTCTTCATAAAGGACTGTAAAATATTCGATGAAACAACCTCTTGCTCCACATCCACTCCAGCACGAGCTGTTGCTTGTGTTATTGATCTTAGCCATTTTGACAGGTGTAAGATGAAGTTTCAAAGTAGTTTTGAGTTGCATTTCCCTGATGGCTATGGATGTTGAACATTCCTCTGTTTCTCAGTCATTTGAGATTCCTGTATTGAGAAGTCCCTGTTCAGATCTGTGCCCCATTTTTAATTGTATTATTTGGTTTTGGATATCTAGTTTCTTGAGTTCTTTATATTTTGAGTTTCAATCCCTATCGAATGCGGAGCTGGTAAAAAATCTTTTCACATCCTGTAGGTTGCCTCTTTTGCCTTACAGAAGCTTTTCGGTTTCATGAGCTCCCATTTATTAATTGTCAATCTTAGTGCAAGTGCTATTGGTGTTCGTTCAGAAAGACGTCTCCTGTGCCAAAGTGTTCAAGGCTGTTCCCCACTTTCTCTCCTATCAGCTTCAGTGTACCTGACTATATACTGAGGTATTCAGTCCACTTGGACTTGAGTTTTGTGCAGGGTGATATATATGGATCTATTTGCATTCTTCTACATGCCGTTAGATCAGCACTATTTGTTGAAGATGGTGTCTTTTCTACTTTATCAAAAATCAGGTGTCCATAAGTGTGTGGATTTATGTCTGGTTCTTCAATTTAATTCCATTTATCAACCTGTCTGTTTTTATGTCAATACCACATGGTTTTACTATATCTCTGTAGTACAACTTGAAATCAGGGAGAGCGATACCCCCAGCTGTTCATTCATTGTTCATGATTGTTTTAGCTTTCTTGGTTTTTGTTTGTTTGTTTGTTTTTCCATATGAAGTTGGGAAATGTCCTTTCAGGGTCTGTAAAGAATTGTGTCAGATGGAGCTGGATAATGGCTCAGCAGTTAAGGGAACTGAATATTCTTCCAGAGGAGCTGGGTTCAATTCCCCGCACCCACATGGCAGCTCACAACTGTATGTAACCCCAGTTCCAAGGGACCTGACACCCTCATACAGACATACATGCAGGCAAAACACCAACACACATAAAATAGAAATAAATAAATTATTTTTAAAAGAATTCTGTTGGAATTTTGGTGGGGATTGCATTGAATCTGTAGATTGATTTTGGTACGGTGGCAATTTTTGCTATATTAACCTACCAATCCATGAGCATGGAAGATCTTTCCATCTTCTAATATTTTCTTCAACTTCATTCTTCAAAGACTTAAAGTCTTTTATCATACAAGTTACCCCAATATATTTTGTATTATTTGAGGCAATTGTGAAAGGTGTTGTTTCTCTGATTTCTTTTGCAGTCCATTTGTCATTTGTAGATAGGAGAGTTATTGAGTTTCTGGAGTTAATATTGTATCTTGTTACTTCGCTGTAAGTGTTCATCAGCTGTAGGAGTTCTCTTGTGGAATTTTTAGGGTCACTTATGTATACTGTCATATCATCTGCAAACATTGATACTTTGACTTCTTTCTTCCCGATTTGTATCGCCTTGATCTCCTTCAGTTGTCTTACTGCTCTAGCTAAACCTTCAAATACTATAATGAATAGTATTTAGATATGGAGAGAGTGGACAGCCTTGTCTTGTCCCTGAGTTTAGTATAATTGCTTTGAGTTTCTGTTCATTTAACTTGATGTTGGCTGAGGGCTTGCTGTAGACTGACTTTATTATGTTGAGGTATGTCTTTTATAGCCCTAATCTCTCCAGGACCTTTATCATGAAGTGGTGTTAGATTTTGCCAAAGGTCTTTTCTGCATCTAAGAAGAAGATCATGTGATTTTTCTCTTTGAGTTTGTTTATATGGTGGATAACATTTATTCATTTACATCTGTTGAGCCACCGCTACATCTCTGGGATGAAGCTGCCTACTTGATTATGGTGGATGATCTTTTTGATGTGTTCTTGGATTCAGTTTGCATATATTTTATTGAGAATGTTTGTATCTATGCTTATAAGGGAATTTGGTCTGTAATTTTCTTTCTATGTTAAGTCTTTATTTGGCTTGGATATCAGGGTAACTGTTGCCTCATAGAATAAATTTGGTAATGCTCTTTCTATTTTTATTTTGTAGAATAATTTAAGGGGTATTGGTAATAACTCTTCTTTGAAAGTCTGGTAGAATTCTGTACTAAAACCATCTAAACCTGGTTTTGTTTTTGGTGTTAGGGGTACTTTTAATGACTGCTTCCATTCATGCAGGGTTATAGGTCTATTTAAATTGTTTATCTGATTTTGATTTAACTTTGGTAAATGGTACCTAACAAAAAAATTTATTTCTTTTAGATTTTTCAATTTGGTGGAGTACACATTTTTAAAAGTATTCCTATGATTCCCTATGTTTGAGGCAGAGATGTTAAGAACTGAAATGCCATCTTGGTGGATTTTTCCTTGCATGAATATGTAGTGTCCTTCCCTATCTCTTTTGATTAGTTTTGGTTTGGAGCCTATTTTCTTAGCTATTAAAACAAGCTACACCAGCTTGTTTTCCAGTACCATTTGCTTAAAATATTTTTTCCACCCTTTACCCTGAGGTGATATCCTTTATAGTGAGGTGTGTTTCTTGGATGCAACTGAAGGATGAATCCTGGTTTTGCATCCATTCTGTTAGTTTGTGGTTTTTTTTTTTCCCTGGGGAATAGAGAGCATTGGTATTGAGAGAGATCAATGATGAATAGTTGTTTATTTCTTTGTTGGTTCTGGTGGTTGTGTGTGTGTGTGTGTGTGTGTGTGTATTTCCCTTTTTTGGGTTTTGCTCATGTATGATTATTTATTTCCTTTGTTTTCATGGGTGTAGTTAACGTTCTTAGGTTGGAGTTTTTTCTAGTACCTTCTGTAGAGCTGGATTGTAGATAGATATGTTCAAATTTTATTTTATTATGGAGTAACTAATTTTTTCTATCTATGGTGATTGAAAGTTTTGCTAGGATAGTAATCTGGGCTGGAATCTGTAGTCTCTTACATTCCAAAGAACATCTGTCCAGGCTCTTCTGGCTTTTAGAGTCTCCACTGAGAAGTCAGGTGTAATTTTAATAGGTCTACTTTTGTATGTTACTTGCTCTTCTTCCCTTGCAACTTTTAATATTCTTTCTCTGACCTATATGGTTGGTGTGTTGATTATTATGTGGCTTATAGTAATATTTTATTTGTGATTTAATAAATAAAGCTTGCCTGAAGATTCAGAGTGCAAAGCTAACCACACTAGTCTGATGTGAGAGTCCCCTCTGTATGTTATAAATATGTTTTATTACCATTGGTTAATAAAAAAGCTATTTCAGCTAATGGCTTATCAGAGTAAAGCCAGGTGGGAAATCAGAACTGAGATAGCAAGAGAGAGAGAGAGAGAGAGAGAGAGAGAGAGAGAGAACAAGCAAGTAGAGTCAAAGAGACAATGAAAGAACAAAAACGACACCATTATATGAATAAGTCTTCATCCTGGGACATCTGGTGACCGGAGGCTAAACTCAGTCTCTGGAATGTGGCAGCAGAATTTAGAACATACATCCCAGATGCAGCCGTCCTAAAGACAGGACTATAAATCTAAGAGGCAGAGCTATAAAATTTAACAAAGACCAGATGTCCCTACAGATATCCTATATCCCATCAACACTCTGTGGGCTTCTGCCGACATCCTGCCAGTCGTTAATAGCCTCACGCCTATAGCTTGACCAATGACTTTAAAGAATTACCGCATTCTGTATCCCCTCACCCAACCCCAAAGCGCCAAGACATATAGCTCCCTGCCTGCAGCTTTTTCCTTTGTACTGGAGTCTTGGGGGCCTTCTTCCCTCACTTATTGTATTGGAGTGACAGACGAGGTCCTTGCCTGGACTCAATTATAGAAACCTTTGTTCTTGCATTGGAAAGTTGGCTCCGTGGTGGTCTTGTTGGGGGTCTCAAGATGCGGGTACAACACCATTTAGCTGCTGAAGGAGACAAATGCTGGATCCTTACCAGTAAGCCACAGACTCGTGATGATACATAGATTAATAGAAATGGGTTAATTCAAGATGTAAGAGCTAGCTAGAAATATGCCTGAATCACTGGCCAAACAGTGTTAATATAGTTTTTGTGTGATTTTTTTGGGTCTGGGCAGCCGGCAAACAAGAGTGGTTTCGGCCTACAAAATGGCATGACAACGAGGGGCAGCTAAGTCCACATAAAACCTGAGAGAGCTTGAGAAGGAATTCTAGACACAAAAGAACAGAGTTAGGCACAGCTTCTTGGTAGCAGCATATTTTCAGGTAGGTTCTGTTTGCTGGCAGCAAGCAGAGGCACGGCTCCTTTAAGAGGTTTCCTGACTCAGCTTTAGTGGCAAAAACTGCTCAACTTCTTTCAGGAAAGGCTTCCTGGTTCATACTGGCAGCAAGAGCTCTGGCTCTTTTGTGAGGTCCTGCACTTAAATAGGGTTTGTGAGCAGTGTGCTGCTAGTTGCTTAATGGCGACATAGATCCACTGTGCCTCTGGAGCTGGGGTGGTGAGCATGGCTTGTAGAGCTGGTGGTGAGTGTACTTCCGTCATCTTGGACTGGGTGGGGTCAAAAGGCAAAACAACCTTAGTCCTAGTCATTTTAAAAAGTGCTCCTTGTCAGAAGATGATTACAGAAACGCAATAAAGACAGATTTGGGTGAAAAAGACCTCAGAATGTGTCACAGTGTTGGATACATATATGTAGGCTTGGGAGAGAGAAGAAAAAGAGTATAGACGATTATAAAAAGAATAGGTTTAAAAAATAAAACAGTCTCAGCCTCCATGTATGCCTGCAGGCCAGAAGAGGGCACCAGATCTCATTACAGATGGTTGGGAGCCACCATGTGGTTGCTGGGAATTGAACTCAGGACCTCTGAAAGAGCAGTCGGTGCTCTTAACCTCTGAGCCATCTCTCCAGCCCCTGGCACAGCCTTTGAATGGTCTCAGGGGCCACAGACATCAACACAGACCATGGCTGCCACAGGGCCACAGACCCAGACATGGCCCTCAGTCGCATCCCTGGTCTGGACAATACCATGACCCCAGTTGACAGTTCTGATCACCTAAATCAGTCTGGCCCCAATAGTGGCACAGCTCTTGAACACCAACATGGTCATAGGTTGTGACCCAGACCCCGGACATCCATGTGGTCCCTGGTGGCAACATGGGCTAGGGACATCAACACAGACCCCGGGCACATATATAAGCTCCTTGTGCCTTAATAGGCATCTCCTTCTTTAGGTTAGGAAACTTTTCTCCTATGATTTTTTGAAAACATTTTCTGAGCCTTTGAGCTAGGTTTCTTCTCCTACTTCCTCTATACCGATTGTTCTCAGGTTGTCTTTTCCTAGTGTTCCACATTTCCTGGATGCTTTATGTCAGAAGTTTTACAGATTTAACATTTTCTTTGACTTAAGTATCCATTTCTTTTATTTTATCTTTAACATCTGAGATTCCATCTCTTGTATTCTGTTGGTGAAGCTTGCCTCTGTAGCTCCTGCTCGAATTCCTAAATTTTTCATTTCCAGAATTCCCTCAATTTGGGTTTTCTTTATTAGTTGTATTTCCATTTTTAGGACTTGAACAGTCTCATTCATTTCCTTCCACTATTTGTGTTTTCCTGGATTTCTTTTTTTTTAATTTTTCTTTTTTCTTCTTTTAAGATTTTATTTATTATATATATATAGTGTTCTGTCTGCATGTATGCCTGCAGGCCAGAGAGGGTGCCAGATCTCATTACAGATGGTTGGAAGCCCCCATGTGCTTGCTGGGAATTGAAATCAGTACCTCTGGATGAGTAGCCAGTGCTCTCAACCACTGAGCCATCTCTCCAGCCCTTCCTGGATTTCTTAACATTTCTTTATTCTTTATTCTCACTTTAAGGACCTCTATCATATTCATAAAAAGTGTTTTAAGGTGTTTTTCTTGTGCTTCAGCTATGTTGGAACATTCAGGGCCTGATGTGGTAGGATAACTGGGTGTAATGGAGACATATTGCCTTGGCTGTTGTTGACTGTGTTTTTTTTGTTTTTTGTTTTGTTTTGTTTTGCTAGCATCTGGGCCTCTGTGTTTGGCATAATTAAAGTTCCGGGTGCTGATTTCTGGATTTGTCTTTGTTGAGTTAGTATTTTGCTCCTTGGTTTCTGTTTCCTCTCTGGATTTTCAGAGTGTATGATGGCTGTGTTTTGCCTGTTGTTCTGGCCTGCTCAGCAGCTGTGTTCAAGAGGAATACCTGCTAGTGCTGGAGACTGGGATACTGGGATGAGTTGAGGGAAGGAAGGTTGGAGAGAAGGTCATTGTGATCCCTTAGGGATGGGTTCAGAGAGAAAAGGGAGACCATAGCAAGCCTCCTGCTACAAAGTTGGGGATGAGACAGGGGGGCTGGATCTCAGGAGCAGTAGGAGGGGTGTGGGTCCTCCTTCAGCCTACTAGTTGCTCTGGGAGCAGTGACCCTGGGTTAGCAGGGGGTACCTGATGGAGGAAGATTAGAAGGGGAAGATCTGTGGGCTCCACAGGAGATGGGAGCAGGGGCAGGAAGGGCTGCCATGGGTGTTCTTTTGCAGCACTGGTGATGAGACTGGGGGATTGGGTCTGCGGGAAAGAAAGACAGGAGAGATTCTGTAGGCAGCCTTAATTTTTATATCTAAAAAAAAAAAAACAAAAAAACCACTATCCCTCTCTCTTTTGGTTTTTCATGGGAACCACAGACCACAGCAATGGTCTGTCTTTTCCAGACCAGATTATCCCTTGCTATTTGTTGAATGTCTCCTTTCTTTATTCCATTTCGGTGGTGGGGTTCCCAACACAACAAGCATGGGTGCCATTCGTCTGCTAAGTGCAGACTTGAACCCTTGTATAGGCCCAAGTTTTCCTCCTGCTGCTTTACAATCTCAAGTAGAGATGCTGGGGCTAACTTTCAAGGGATGTAACCTCCCGCCTCTGCTTGTTTTGATGTATTTGTCATGTGCAGGACTGCAGAGAGTAAGAGAGCTCAAACTGGCAATCCTCTGGTCTCAGTCTCTGAAGTGCCACTACCCCCGGTAATTCAAACTTCTTTGAAAACCTACCAGGCGAAAAGTTTGGTCCAGTTTTTGTTTCTTGGCTCACGCAGAGGCCCCGCCCACCGCGCGCAGTCCTGTAGGCGGGGCCCCCCTGCCTTGGCACGGTCCCGAGATTCTCTAGAGCCAGTTCCGGGTCCTAGTGCGCTTGCGCAAGCGGGGCCTGCGATTAGAGAAGGGGAGGACGTCTCAGAGTTCCCATCTCTTATAACAGAAAAGATCCTGAAGGCTATTGAGGTGGTCTTTCGGGGATTCTTGGACTTTTTGTGGGTGTCGGGAGGGACGAGAGATCCCACGAGGAACTCATCCGAGTTTCTACGCCTCGTGCCTTTCCCAGCTCACGTTCTGTCCATTGACTTTTTATTCCAGTGAAGATTAGTTCTTAGGAACTTTACCACGCGCGACAGATTCAAGTTCTTTATGTTCTGAGCTTACATCTTGGACAAATGACCTGGGCACACTTCTGCCTTTATAAAATGGAATTGATAATAATTGTATTTCACAGGGCTCTGGAGCAGTTAAATTAGAGTGTTAGTGTAATGTGCTCCACTTTGCTGGAAAAGCCCGGTTCAATTTCGATCACTATCATTTCGCTGTCCGGAGTAGGTGATGTGTCAGGGTCTTTTGTATGCAGCGGTTATACTGACAGCACTTGGGAACCAGCAGCTACTAGAGATCGTGCAAAGTAAATGAGATTCAAGTCTGAAGGTTAGAATGTGCTAGATGATGTATGGGGTCTGGAGTTGGCGTTTTTTGTTAATTTAAAAGTATGACACATGTGAGAACTTGGGATAGGAACTCTCGCTACCCTTGGCATGTTATGTGAAACCTTATCAGAACGTGTCCTTGTTGTAGGCGATTGGTGGGTGGTGAAAAAATTCACCCCAGACTGAACTGAGTGGGAAAAGACAAGTTTATTGCTCGTATTGCAAAGGAACAACAGGCAAAACTGAAGAGAACTTGCTGGTCTACGTTTGGGAGCTAACCTCTTCCCAGTTTGGGATCCTACCGTGGGGGTACTGCCATGGACATGAGGGCAGTCTTGATTGACCTTTGTGTGACTCTGGGTGGAGGTGGGTGCACAGGTGCCACTCCAATGGTGGCTAAGTTGATTGGCCAGTGCTGCACTTGGCCAGAAAGGAAGCAATGTTTTCTTTTGCAGTGTTATTGGGATCAGTGCTTCTGGAATCAGGTTTATACTATGGAAAGTCACTGGTAGGGACTTGTTTCTATCTTGGTTTCTCAGTCATGGCCTTCATTCCACTCCCCCATCCTTCCCTGCTGACTATAACACACACACACACACACACACACACACACACACACACACACACACACGCATGCACCACACGCGCGTGTGCACACAGTGCTGGAACACATCATACATGCAACATCAACATTCAGGATGTTCTAATAATGCAAACTTACAAATGTGATTGCATAAGCAGAGTTTCCAGGTGAGAATTCCTGGCACAAAGATTCTTATGACTGAAAAAAATTTCTTTATTCCATTTCCATATCTACATCAACTCAAGATTCCAAACTGAAGACACTGTATGTGAGTCTTTACTAACTACACTTCATGCATTTAAGTTCAGCTTAGTCCATTTCAGATTATAAAAGCACTATACAGGGTGTCTCCCTTCACGAGTGAATAAGGCTTGCCTGAGTGCTGCAGTTGACGCGCAGCTAGAATTCAGAGCTTTTAAGGAAAACCACCTGCAATCTACAACTAAGACGCCAAAAACATGGGTTGCTCGTTATGAAAACCCTTTAATAACAGAGTCAGATCAAGTGACTCACTTCATAGGCAGATGAATACACTCAGACGGGGAAGTACTTCAGTTGGTAGAATGTTTGCTTAACATGCACAAAAGTCTGGATTCTGGCCCTAGAATCACGTACCCCATGACATAAAGTAAGGATAGCTTACAGCAAATTAAAGACACAAATCTCATGTGTGCTGGATACAAAAAAGAAAAGTCATATTCCTTCTCAAATTTATTGCAAAATGGACTTAAAAGCAATGGTATATTTTTTTACCTGCTTTAAAAAAGTCAGTAGTAATAGATTTTAAGTGTACCAATGAATGTTTTGGATTTGTTTCTGCTATCAGTAACATAGTCGGTAGAGCTACTTGGAGTTTTAGATAGTCTGACAGGGAGAATGATTGGCATTTATTAGATGCTTTACTCTTCTCTAACTGTAATGCAACACTTCCCGAAGAATACTAAAGCTGCTGACTCCCTCATTTGACCCCTTGATCCAGATTTTCCTCCCAACCCTTCCACCAGCCACCGACAATGGGAAGATTTTTCTACTCACTCAAACTGAGTGGTGCCAGGACAATACCTGCCTGTATCGAAGCAGGTATAACCCACTTGCCCATGCTCCAGTTCCATTACTGAGTGCTAGCTAACCCAAATGTGGCCTTGGCATTTGGGTGCAGCTTTCTACACTCCTGGAGGCTTACAAGAATTCCAGCCAGATTCCTCTCTCCACCCCGATTTATCAAGTCTTGTATCACACCATTGTAAGACAGCGTCAGCATTTTTTGTGGTATGGGCTCTAGGGTTTCCACAGCCAATTGTTCTGCCAACTCTTGCCACCTTTAGGTCACATAATAGCTTGTTTTTGTTGTTTAGCCAGATGGTTAGAAATTAAATTGCATTCTAAACATTGGAATAATAATCATCTACAATGCTGGCACACAAAAAAAGCCCTTTTCCATTTATACTTTGTTCAGAGTCTATTTGGGTTACTGGGGATATGTTTCCATGGTAGAGCACTTGCTGAGCATGTGCAAGGCCCTGAGTTTGAGCCCCATCATTAAACAAAATAAAGATTTTGGTGCTGCACTCCCAGTGTTGGCATCAATGGGAACAGCTTGGTTTCTTCTGTCCCTTGTTCCCCCTGCTCCTTGCAGCCTGTCAATAGTAAACTTTTGCTTAAATCTAAAGGCAAATGTTTAGCTTTGGCTATCAACCAGGAATGCACACACACATATGTGGAATCAGCCAGATTTCACATACACAAGCCTACACAAATTTTGCTAGCCACTTTTTTTTGCACTATTATGCAAAGATCTAACTATTCTTTAACTTCCTTTGCTAGAAGAGAATGAAACGAGAAATGCTCAGATTTTAAATAGATGTTGAATTATCTAGATTCGAGAAATAACCAGGCTAGCTAAAAGATAAAACAATTATATTTTTATTTCTTATAAGGGCAAACTCACAAAACAGAAATGAGAAGTCCAAGCTCAGCTGTGCTATGAGGGAAACACACAGAGAGCACACCTGGGCCATGCATCCTTTTTCTTCTGGTCCCAGAAAGCCACACCTTAACTTGGTTCCACCTCTTAAAAATAATTGGTTGACAAAGATTCACCATCACCTTCCCCTTTTGTCTAAATAAGAGCGATCCAAATCCAATAAAAAACTATATTCAACAGGAACAGATATCAAGTATAAAATTACAACCAACATAAACAATATTAAGCAAGAAACACATGATAAATGTTTTAATAAACATTCTATTCTAAAGACCCTAAGTCTTGCATCAGAAATTGATGTGGCTAAATCATAAGAGGAAGGTAACTAAGACAATCTAACCTTCAGCCCCATTGAAGGCCTGAGAAAGGAGATAATACTACTTGAGTAGGCAGGAAGTACAATCAAGCAGCTTCCAAAGCCAGCCTTATATGACAGAGACAAGAAAATGCTCAACATCCTTAGCCATCAGAGAAATGCAAATCAAAACAACTTTGAGATTCCATTTTATACCTGTCAGAATGGCCAAGATCAAAAACACTGATGACAGCTTATGCTGGAGAGGATGTGGGGTAAGGGGAACACTCCTTCTTTGCTGGTAGGAGTGCAAACCGGTACAGCCCCTTTGGAAATCAGTATGGTGATTTCTCAGAAAATTAGGAAACAACCTACCTCAAAACCCAGCAATACTACTTTTGGGTATATACCCAAAGGATGCTCATTCATATCACAAGGACATGTGCTGAAGTATGTTCATAGTAGTATTATTTGTCACAGCCAGAACCTAGAAACAATCTAAATGCCCCTCAATGAAAGAATGGATAAAGAAAATGTGGTATATTTACACAAAGGAGTATTACACAGCAGAAAAAATGACATCTTGAAATTTTAGAAAAATGGATGGATTTTGAAAACATCATATTGAGTGTGGTAGACTAGACCCAGAAATGCAAATATAATATGATGACAGAAGTTATCAAGTAATCCCACACTAGTTCAGAATTATGAATAATAAAGGGTTATTTATTTAGGGGTAGACTCACAGATCACCATCCTAGATCACAGTCCTCTGCATGAGCGGGGAACAGGAAATAAATCCAGCAGCTGGAATCAAGAGAGCAAGCACATGCTTTACAGGTGCATTTATAATATAAGAGACCATGCCCATTTGGACTGGTATCTTAAAGGATATTGGCTGAAGGTGCTCTCCCAGTACCTCCTCCTTTTGTTTAAATAAGAGAGTTCCAAACCTAATACAAAACTATATACACTAGGAACAGATATCAAGTATAAAATTAGAATTACAATCAGCATAAACAATATTAAGCAATGCACATATGTTAAATGTTTTAATAAACATCCTATCCTAAGCAGTCTAAGTCTTGTATTGGAAATGGCTTGTCTAGATCATAAATGGACAGTAACTACAACTATCTAATCTTCAACACCATCGAAGGACTGAGAAGGGAGGTAATATTATTTGAGTAGGCAGGAAATGCAATCAAGCAGTTTCCAAAATGTGCAGTAGATGACAGAGAAAACTGGCTACCTGAGCAATCACCCAAGATCTCATTTGCAAGTTGAAGCAACCAACTTTGGCTAAGGCCTAGAGTAACTGACAGACCATTTTCAGAGGCAGGAAAATTTTCAGAACCTTCTTACCCTGTCTTGGCAAGGTTTGGCAGTCCTTTTCCTTGAGTCCTGCTTATCCAGTCCAGATGCCATGTACTTTGTCAGTGGTTGAGGCATGGGCAGTAACTTGCCCAAAGGCCAATTGTGCCAAGAAGAAAACAAACTCCAAGTGGAGTGTCTTCAGTGCTCAACAATTTCTCGGGAATAGATTGGTGCTGACAGGAGCAATCATGTCTCACTCATGTAAACAGAACCCTAAGTTATTTAAATGCTCTGTTCTACAGATCCTTGAAGAGGTTGAAGATCACCTATCTAAGCAGAATACAATCTCTATGTATCTAAAGAACCTAATTAATCTGACTATATGTATAACAAACATGAATAACTATTGACCTGTAATAGTTAATACCTGTATAACTTAAAGACTAAGACTTCAGGCCAGGTGGTGGTGGCACACACCTTTAATCCCAGCACTCAGGAGGCAGAGGCAGGCGGATCTTTGTGAGTTTGAGGCCAGCCTTGTCTACAACAGCTAGTTCCAGGACAGGCTCCAAACTACAGAGAAACCCTGTCTCAAAAAAACAAAAAACAAAAAAAAGAGACAAAGATTTCATATTATAATATTAAATAATCTGTAAACAAATGTGCAGCAAATGAGGACAATGACCCCAAAATGTAAACAATATATAAGTATTTTGGTCAGAGGTAAGAATAGTATATAATGCAATATAAAAATATATCATAAAAGTTGTATCAATATACAAAATATCCTAAACAGAGATAGAAACATGCATGTGTACAGTCTGACAGAATAACTTTGCATAGGTGTACAAATACTGGAAGCAGAAATAACAAATACAATTTGAACTTATTTCAATATACAAAAAACTATACCAATGTAAATTATCCATAAATAATAGCTCACAAGTATTCACTCTATAACTCACTATTATTATTAGTGTGAATACGTTCACACTAAATTATCTATTATCCTATTTGACTTTTCCTTTGTTTTTTTTATCTCTGAGCCTATATAGTTTCCACCGCAATCCTCTATCTTATACAAGTAATAATCAACCCCTAAATGGTGTTCCCAACCCTGAGGACAAACTTTGTTGGGAGGGGAGACGTCATCTTCTAAAATTGCTTCCAGCTGTCATAAGGCCGATTTTTTTTTTAATGGGATCATATGAAAGTGATGGTTAAGTTTTAAGATTGCTGTCTAGTATAGTTGCAAATGATTTCCAAGCAGTCGATAGAGTTTTTCCAAAACTCTTATTTGGAGTTCTGGCCGGAATGTTGTGAGAAGGTCACCATATCAGGAGCTATCAGCATCATGATGTCATCTCAACCAGCTGTGGGGCTCCATCTTCTTCCTGGAAACTTCAAAGATTACTGCAGGAAAGGGATCTGTAGGAAACTCCATTGTTCATCATGGAAAACTTAAACATTATTCATATAGACATACATTCAATGAAAAATACGATATAGACAAAATAGGCATGAAGAAAGAAAAATTTTTCCTAAAGTCTTTCTTCCTTCTGTCTCATAACATGGATCCTGACATGAGACAGAAACTCTGAATTTTTTTTAACAACATGCTTTGATTTAGAGAAGGACAGAGCCATTGCCCATCTCCAAAGTCAGCTCTATATATTCATAAATATATATTTAAATGTATATGTTTTGATCACATGTCTTCATAAGTCATATTTCTTTTTCTTGATGATCCTTATTGGATAGTTATTTTTCCTTCTGTCAGTATCCAAACTTCCAGGGTCTCTTGAATATTTGAAGATGTGCATTTTCCTGTAAAGACAAGAGCAGAACCCCGCCCCAACCCTATATGGCTTTCTTACTACTTGTATGGTTGTCACCTTTGTGGATGAGCTGTCATTTCTCTTTCTCAAGAGGTTTCTCTTTTTCAAAGCGAATCTTTATTAATTTTAATGGTATCCATAGTTTCTCTTCTCCTGTGGAAACAAGAGCAAAACCCCTTCCCCAACATAGCACATCTCCTGGTTTCCACTGTGAGGTCAACACATTCTTGAAATACACTGGTTGATTTAATTCAGAAGTTTTTTCCATTATCCAATGCCTCTCCACTGCTGATGTTTCTTTCTCATTAGCATTAAGAAAATTCAGGTTAATAAAGCATTATGCAGTCTATTCCTGGGAATATTTCCCATCATTTTCTGTTTGTTTAGCATATCCTTTATAGTTTGATTTGACCTTTCTATAATGGCCTGACCTGTAGGATTATTTGGAATACCTGTAATATGCTTTATATTATAATAAACAAAACCGTTTCATTTTCTTAGATACATATGCTGGACCATTGTCTGTCTTTATTTGTGACAGAATAGCCATAATGGCCATAACTTCTAATAAATGCATGATTACTGAGTCATCCTTTTCTGAGCTTAAAGCAGTTGCCCATTGAAAACCTGAATAAGTGTCAATGGTGTGGTGTACATATTTTAATTTTCCAAATTCCATAAAGTGGAACACATCCATCTGCCAAATCTCATTCCTTTGAGTAACCTTTTGTTTACTCCCTGCAGGCAACAGTATTTGGTTTAGAAAGAGCAAGTATCTCTTTATAATCTCCTTAGCTTGTTGCCATGTAATAGAAAACTCTTTCTTTAAACCTTTGCTACTGAGATAATGTTTTTCATGAAATTCTGAGGCCTGCAACACACTTCCAATCAATAATTGATCAATTTCTGCATTACCTTGTGCTAGAGGATTTGCAGACCCATATGGGATCAGATGTGTGTTATGTGTATAGGACAGAGCCTATTCCTGATTATGTCTTGTACCTGGATAAACAATTAAGTCAATTCTGTATCATCTGGTATAAATTCAGCAGTTTCAATATGTAAGACAATTCTTTCTGCATATTGTGAATCAGCAACTATATTGAGAGGTTCTTTAAAATCCCTTAGCACCATGAGAATAGCATATAATTCCAGAAGGCAGAATTATAAGGGCTTTGTTCCATCTTACTTAATTCTTCTGATTTGTAACCTGCCTTCCCTGTTTTATTTGCATCAGTATAAAATGTACAGACTCTAGTTATTGGCACATCACATACAATTTGGGGAAGAATCCACAGGTTCTCTTTATAAGATTAAGTCTATCGCTTTTGGGATAGTTGCTATTAATTTCTCCCAAAAAATAGCACAAGCTCTTTGCCATGGTTCATTGTCTTCCTATAACTTTTTTATTTCATCAGTAGTAAAACACACTATAATCTCTGCTGGGTCTGTACTTGCTAATTGACGAAGTCTCAATTTACCTTTTATAATTAATTCAAAGACTTTTCCCACATAAGTTCTTAAATTTTTTACTTGGTTTATGTGGTCAAAAGTTCCATTCTAAGATAATATCATCCCTCTGCATTAAAATTCCTGTAGGAGAAATTCTGGAAGGCAATATGACTAGAATACAATTAAGATTTGGATTCACCATTTCTATGTGTGCCTCCTGTAATTTCTCCTCAACAATCATCAATTCCTTTTCCACTTCATCTGTTAATTCTCTGGGACTATTTAAGTCTTTGTCACCACCTAAGTTTTTGTTTAAATGAATTGTTAGATCAGGTGTTATCCCAACAGCTGGTCATAGACTGGAAATATCTCCTAACAATCTTTGAAAGTCATTAAGAGTCTGCAATTAGTCTCTCCTAATTTATGCCTTTTGTGTTCTAATTTTCTATAAACCTGTTCTGTAGCCTAGGTAATTAACAGAATCTCCTCTTTGAATCTTTTCAGGAGCAATTTGTAATCCCCATTTAGGCAAAATTTCTTTACTTAAAGTATCTGCATTTGAATCAGATAACAAAATGTTATCCATGTAATGGTAGATTATAGACTTAGGAAATTGCTTACATATTATTTCCAATGGCTGACTGACAAAATATTGGCACAGAGTGGGGTACTGAGCATTCCCTGTGGGTGGATGGTCCATTGGTATCTCCTGGTAGGCTGAGAATTATTATAAGTAGGTGCTGTGGTGGCAAATTTTTCTTCATCCTTTTCTTGTAAAGGTATAGTGAAGAAACAATCCTTTAAATTAATAACTATGAGAGGTCATCCTTTTGGTAACAGAGAAGGCAGAGTAATTCCAATTGTAGAGGGCCCATAGGTTGAACAACCTTGTTGATAGCTCTTAAATATGTCACCATTCTCCATTTTCCAGATTTCTTTTTAACAACAAATACAGGAGAATTCCAAGGGCTGGTAGATTCTTCAATATGGTGAGCATCTAGTTGCTCTTGTACCAGCTGTTCTAAAGCCTGCAGCTTTTCTTCTGTTAAAGGCCACTATTTAACCCATATTGGTTTCTCAATTAACCATTTTAAAGGCAGGGCCATTAGTCAATTGCTTTGTGTTTTTGTACAGCCTGAATGGCTGGTGACCTTTGACTATAATATCTTCTAATATCTTCCCCAGAAACATAAGTTTTTGAGGCTGCAAGAATGTTAATCTGGGTAGTTCATTGCTGCAATAGCTCATGACCCCACAAATTCACTGCAATATTAGCTACATATGACCTCAGCCTTCCTCTCTGTCCTTCTGGCCCTATACATTCAACCCATCTTGTGCTTTGTTTCACTTGAGATAGGGTTCCAATTCCTGGGAACTGAATATCAGCCTCTTGAAGAGGCCAATTCAGATGCCAAGATTCTGGAGTAATGATATTTATATCTGCACCCGGGCCTATCAAGCCTTCAATAACAATGCCATTTATATACACTCTTAGCTTTGGTCTTTGATCATTTATAGAAGTCTGCCAGAATATACGTTTCCTATTTCTTCTGGAATTTTTGATCCATCCTCCACATTTATTCCATCATCCAGACCAGTATGGTTTTTTACAGTAGGCACTAGATTTTTTAATTTTCCTGGTGAGACATGTTCTCCACAGTAACTGGGAATGATTGGACCATGATCATCATGGAGGCCTGTGAGAGGCCCCCCAAGGAGTTTCCCGATGGTATCGAGTTGCCTTTTGTTGCCTTTTGTCGACCTACATTCATTGGTCCAGTGTCGGCCTTTGCCACACCTCCTACATATACCTAAAAGCTGAGTCCTCCTATTTTTGCCATTCCCAGAGGAGATAGTATTCCTAGGAATTCCTTGTCTACAATCCCTTTCAGATGTTATTTTCTTCCACAATTAAAACATTTGACAGTTTGGTGTCTCCTCATACCATTGGAAATTGCTTCTTCTACCCAAGCTTCAGTACTACAGTAAAAAGTCTCAACATTTATTGTATGCAAGATCCATTCATCCATTGGTGCTGATCTGACCTTTAAAGGCCCAAGAATCTTTTTGCATTCTAAGTTGGCATTCTCAAAACCCATAGATTCAATAGGTACACATTTAGCTTCTGGATCTGTTACTCCTATTTGTACAGCCTTAGTTAATCTTTGTAAAAAGTCACTAAAGGGTTCTCTCTGACACTGTTTAACCCTAAGATGTGATTCAATTCTATTTCTTAGTTCCTGAATCCTGTCCCAAGCATTTAAAGCTGCTGTGCTACATAGGGACAAGGTGTGTTCATTGTAAAGAGCCTGGTCCTGAGGATCAGAGTAAAGTCCCTCACTCAGAATTTGATCTTGGGAAATCTCAAGTCCTTTTGCTTTTCCCTGCTGTTCTAAAATTTTTGCTTCTTCCCTCCAATAACACTTCCAAAGAAGTTGTGGTCCATTTTCTTGGATAGCTGACATTAACTGAAGCCAATCTTGTGGCATTGCATTAGTGCTTGAAGCCCATGTTTTGACCATTTCCCTAATGAAGGATGAATGTATTCCTTAAGAAACTATTGCTTGTTTAATTTCCTTAGATCAGTCATACGTATGGGTTCCCATGTATATTCTTTGACTGTCTTAGAGTATTTGGTGCCAGATGCTCTTTAAGATGATATCACTGGATAGGCAGGTAGAATTCTGGGTAAGCTATCCTGGAGTTTGGTATGTACTGATGAGGCTAAATTCTGTCTTTGTACCTTTTGTCCCTGGTCATGAAATTCAATAAATTCCTCAGTCTTTTCAAATCTTTTTACTACTGCCTTTTGTAAAGTCTAGAACTCCTGTCTGGTGTTCTGTTCTAATGCCCTCATTGAGGATTCCAAGGTGTGAAGTCTCTCCAGTAAAGATTATGTCTCATCCTTGGATATAATTTTTATAGCATGCATATTACCTTCCTGGAGAAACAGTCTATCTATCAATCTATCATAACCATTTGGCAGATTCTGATTAATACATTCAACAGTATGAATTCTCTCAGACAATGTCTCAGTACCCTCTGTCATTGACTGGGTTTTGTTCGTCAAAGTGTTCGTATCCTTCTCCAGAGTGCTGAATTTCCCTTTTAGTTGGTCATTATCATTCTGTAAAGACTGTATTATTTCTAAAAGTGCCTTATTCTTGGCCCTATTATCAAATCGTGTTTTTATACAGAGAAAATATGAAGGACAAAGTTAATCTCCAGAATCAAATAGAGGGATGTAGAAGGGAAATCACATAAACCTTGCATAATATTATACATGTTATAAGTAAAAAAAGCTTTTGAATTCTTGTATTATTAAATTATCCATCATCTTACCCTTTTAAATTATAAATTTATAATTTTTATTTTAAATTATAAATCTTACCTGTAATGTGTTGGGGTAGGTGCAGTAACTGTTACCAGCCAGTAGGTGTCTCGGCTCAGTTGTAGCTGCGTGGCTGGCTTGAAGTTGGTTCAGTGTTAAATACTGAAAAATATGCTCAAATAAAAAGCAGTTATTCAGTGTTAATCACAGACTGTGCACTCTGTGGAGGTCCCTGACTGGTCAGCAGCCACACAAGCACAAGGACAGCAAAGCAGCAATGCTGACAGAGACACCCGAGGAAACCGCGTCCTGCCTGAGCTTCTGCGGTGTGTTGGGAAAACTGGACCCACAGGCCAGCCATGCAGTTGCCGACAGCGCAGTTGTCTGAGGACCTGGAGCAGCTCCAAGAATTACCAAGGCTAGTGGCTACTCAGGACCCGCTGCGCAGGGATGCTATACCAAATGCACCACGCAGAGCCTGATGGTGGCTGGCTAGAGCCGCGGGAGCCTCCAGCTCCACAACGGGTGCCAACTGTTGAATTATCTCAATTCGAGGACTAACCAGGCTAGCTAAAAGATAAAACAATTATATTTTTATTTATTATAAGGGGCAAACTCACGAAACAGGAAAGAGAAGTCCAAGCTCAGTTGTGCTGCGAGGGAACCACAGAGAGAGCACACCTGGGCCGTGCACCCATTTTCTCCAGGTCCCAGAAAGCCACACCTTAACTGGGTCCCACTTCTTAAAGGTAATTGGTTGACAAAGATTCCCCATCAAATGGAGGGGTTTTTAACGTGTCTTCCCTGTCCTACTCCCACTTGTATAACTATCCAGTGCATTCTCCCATGTTTTTATGCCTACAGCTCTACACATGTGCATTGTAGTAGTTAGGAATCTATTCCACTACAAGGAAACAAAAGCCCAAGAAAGGAAGCCAGTGTATTAGTCTCATTCAAAAAGAAGCCCAGAGGAAATAATTCAAATGTCCCTGCATCAATGGTAAAATGGAACATATACATACAGACAGTGAAAGTTTATCCAGCTGCTAAAATAGTGAAATTATTATTTATAGTACACTGTGGATGCTCAGTGACAGACAACATTATACTAACTAAATAAGCTAGAAACAAAACGCAAAAGACCCAGGATAGCCAAAGCAAACCTGAACAAAAAGAATGAAACAAGAAGGCTTACTATACCTGCTTTCAAATTATTTTACAGTGGAATAGTAGCAAAAAAACAGTGTTGCGCTGGTCTTAAAGCAGACATGCAGTTCAACCGAACAGAGCACAGGACTCAAGTAGAAACCCACGCAGCTACAGTAACTTGACTTTTTGACAAAGATGACAAAAATATACATTGGTGAAAATACAGCATTTTCAATAAATGATGCTGTGAAAATTGGGTATCTGCATGTAGAAGAATAAAACCAGATTCCTACCTCTCACCCTGCACAAGAGTTAACCCTAGATGGGTCAATGACCTTAATGTAAGACCTGAGACTCTAAAATTGATAGAGGAAAAAGCAGGGAAAGCTTCAAGATCTAGGCAAGGATTTTCTGAACAAAGGACAAAGTGGATTTCATAAAACTACAAGGTAGCAATGGAAACAAGTAAAGACGCGGCCTACAGAATGGAAGAAACATCTTTGCACCTGACAGGGTTAATATCTTGATTATACAAAGAACTAAGAAATGGCTAATACAAATATAAAAATTGTCCAAAGTCACTAGCCATTTGATCTTAGCCCAGTGAGAATGGGAGTCATTAAGGAAATGAACAATAATGGATGTTGTGGGGGTATGAACAAAAGGGAACCATTATTCACTGCTGATGGGAGTGCCAGCTAATCCAGACAGTGGAAAACTGGGGTGGAGGTTTCTCAAAAGACTCAAATAGATATACCACATGACCTAGCTATGCAGTGTTACCCAAGGACTCCTGTCATCCTATCACAGAGAGGCTTGCCCATTAATATCTATCATAGTACTGTGCACAATAGCTAAGTTATGGGACAAATGGACATGTTTCACAGTGGAGGAAGGAATAGTGAAAATGTGGCATTGCATAATGTCCTAGTTTTCTATTGCTGTGTTAAAACACCCTGACTAAAAACAGCTTGGGGAGGAAAGGGTTTTTTTTTCCCCGTTTATAGCTTATAGTCCATTGTGCATGGGCGTCAGTGAGAACTGAAAGCAGAAACCTGGAACCTGGAATTTGTGAACACTGTGTACTGGTTTGCTCCCCATGACTTGCTCAGCTTGCTTTTTTATACTATCTAGGACCACCGGCCCAGGGTGGCATTGCCCCAATACACTAGGCCCTCCCACATCAATTATTAATCAAGAAAATACCCCCACAGACTTGTCCACAGGCAACCTAATGGAGGCATTTTCTCCATTGAGTTTCTTCAAGTTGACAAAAGCATACAACTAATAACTAACAAGCACATATACACAATGGATTTTTTTTTATTACCGAGGAACAAAGTTTGCAGGAAAATGGACGTACCTGGAGATAATCATATTAAGCTTGTCATAAAGACAACTGCTATGTTCTCTTTCATTTGTAGTTCTTTGATCTTATATAGATAACTAAAGATTTGTGCGTATGATATGAAAGCTGAAGCAAGGGGGATTATTAGTGGGGGAGATTGGCAAAGGGTAGAATAGAGGTATGGGGGGGGACTATGCTTGTGTGTAAATGCCCTTACGTAACTGAGTACTAGGTGCCATGAATCTATACAATGAAAAGCTTGAAAGGCAAATGGGTTGGACGGATGGCCCAGTGGTCAAGAACGCCTGCTCTTCTTCTAGAGGACCCAAGTGTGGTTCCCAGTCCGTACATCAGGTGGTTTACAAACTGCCTGCAGCTCCAGCTCCAGGGAAATCTAACACCTTTGGCTCCCGCAGTAACCTACGCTCTTGTGCACAAACCCTCATGTAGATGCACAGACTCACGTAATTAAAAAATGATAGAATAAAACTTTTAAAAAGCCAGGCACAAAAGAACTTAGGATTCTACTTATACGTGCTTTTTGAGCTTGTCATTATATGAAGACAGACTATAGAATGGTTGCCAGAGATGAGGGGTGGGGCAGGAACACGGCTGGCATTTAATGGGAACAGAGTTTGGGAGGATGAAATGTTCTAATGGATGGCGATAATAGCTGCTTCACAGTGTGGCTGTGTGTCGTGCTACTGAACTGTTCGCGGAAGTACATTTTACCCAGAGACAGGCCACTTGCTGCAGGCAGTGAGGCTCAGCGACGTCACCAGGATCCCAGGCTCTTTCAGCCTTTTAGTTGACCGTGCACCCCAGATAGCTCTTGTCCTTGTTTGATCTGGAGACGATTGCAGCCCTCTCTAGACGCTGTGTCCACGTACTGAACAGGAAAGGCCAAACATCATCTGCTCGCCAAGCTGTTCTCATTCACGAAAGGAAACCCAGGGGACTGTCTGCTCACAGTTCTCTCTCCAGAACTTGATCACATCATGCCTCAGCACAGAGTCTGGGAAAACTGGCAGTCCACTGTGTAAAGTGTAACACGGCGCAGTAAGGAAAGCTGCAAGTCTACGGGTGGCCGCATTTTCAGTGTCTGCCGTAGAAATCTCGAGGTTTGTTTGCTTTCTCCCTAAATAGTCTTGTACTGCACATTTGCTTTTACAAAGTGTTGCTTTTTCTTAGCAATATGAATTAAAGCATCCAGCAGTGGCGTCTGTGAATGCCCTTGGTTCCTTTAGCCACTACATACGATCTTTATTTTATTATTCTAAGGCACACTTCCTCATTCACACTTTACAGCCTGGAAAATTGGTATGCCTCCTACTGTTGCTGCCAAAGAAAAGATGTCATTGTCATTGACTACTGGGTATGCATCAAAACTCACAGAATGGAGGTTAGCAGCTGGGACTACTGATGATTCTGAGTCCATGTCTTTAGGAGAGTCTGATTTGGAGATGAGGATTTTAATTTTCTATTGCACTTCGTGTGTGTGTGTGTGTGTGTGTGTGTGGTGTATATGCACTTAATATCCCTATGCACATGCATGCACAGGCAAGAGCTGGATGTTGGGAACCTTCCTCTGCCACTATCTGCCTTATTACCTTGAAACAGGTCCTCTTCCTGAGGAGGAAGCTCACTGACTATCCAGTTCTTTGCGGCCTACTTGTTTCTGTACCCCCAACCCTGGTCTTACAGCAAGCACAGCCAGGCACAGCTTTTTCCATGGGTTCTAGAGATCTGAAGTCAAGTCCTTATGCTTGCAGAGCATGCGTGCCTTCTCAGTGAGCCATCTTTCTAGCTTCTCATGTTCCTTTTTAACATCTGTCCAAGTAGCATTTCTGTAAATAAACAGGACTCTGAATTCTAAAATTCCCACCGCTACAGTCCCCCAGAATGGCCTGACCAGTTTATGCTTCTCCAGAATGTAAGAGAAGCCATTTTCCCAATCAGCTTAAGTTTTGCTGAATCCGATGTCTTAACTAGAACCTCGCTTTGTTTGCTTGTCTTTTTATTATTATTATATTTGGTTGTAGTTATTGTATGCATTTTAGTTATTGCTTACTTTCTCATGCTATAAATTAGTCCGTGTTTCCTACACTAGTTCCAAAAGCAGCCATTTCTTCAATGAATCCTTTTATTAGACACAAAGATAACGGTGTAATTTGTGTGAAGTCAATTTTTACATAGTTAAAATTCCAATCTTGTCCTATGTGGCTTTACTTCATTTATCTTTCTTTGTGTGGGGGGGGCAATTCTGTGAACTTAAGAGTTCACATATGCTAGGTGAGAGCTCTCTCATTGCACTACACTACCATTGCCCTACTTCATACATCTTACATGAGAAAGCATTGCTGTTCTTGATCATCTAAACATGCTCTATATTTTAGTTCACTACTTGTATATCTTTTACATGTGGATTTAAAACCCAGATGGAATCATTCATTTTACATGATACAGAGCAGAAATATTATTTCTTTATTAATGGATAATTAATATCATTTGTGGATTTATCAATTCTTTCCTTTGCAGAGGTTTTCAACCTGTGAGTTGTGACCCCTTTGGGGGTGTTGAATGACCCTTTCACAGGGTCACCTAAGGTCATCGGAAACCGAGATATTTACATTATGATTCATAACAGTAACAAAGTTGCAGTTAGGAAGTAGCAAAAAAATTTTATAGTGGGGGCTGTCACTGCAACATGAAGAACTGCATTAGGAAAGTTGAGAACCACTACTTTATGGTTTAAATGTTCCAACATGTTCAGAAATCTGTTGCGGGCTTTATTTTATTGTATTATATAGACTGAATTTCTATAAATTCATAGAGTATTTTACTGCCTGGTAGGGTAAATGCCATCATGAGTCCTTTGAAAATTTTTTTTCACTATTCTTGATCATCTTTTTTTTTCAAACAAATATTAGAGTCATCTAGTCCAAGTCCATAAAAATGATGTTGGTATTTGGTTGATATACACCAGCTACTCCTAATTCAACTAGCAAAATGATCTACCTAGAAGGTTTGGGGAACCCAACGTCCAAGGTTCTGTTTGGAACAGATTCATGAATTTAACCTTTGTTTCCAACAACTGGGATATGAGACAGCTGATTTAGCGTCATCTCTTGAGAATTACTATTCTACAGGACCTTCTTGATTTTCCCATCCATTCCATGGCCTTTGAATACAGTCAGTTGATGTGGGATGTCCTTTTGTATATGTGCTGCTTTATTGGTTGATGAATAAAGCTACTTTGGCCTAAAGCAGGTCAGAAAAAGCCAGGTGGGAAAACTGAACAGAGATATAGAGAGAGAGTAGGCAGAGTCAGAGAGACGTCATGTAGCTACTGAAGGAGGACATGACAGAACCTTACTGGTAGGCCACAGCTTCGTGGTGGTACACAGATTAATAGAAACGAGTTAATTTAAGATGTAAGAGTTACTTAATAAGAAGCCTGAGCTATTGGCCAAATAGTGTTGTAATTAATATAGTTTCTGTGTGATTTTTTCGGGTCTGGGTGGCTGGAAAATGAACAAATGAACAGTCTCTGGTTATAGTCAGGGTAGCAAATATATAGCAGATGTAAGTACTTGCAGCAGATCAACAACTATCTTATCCTCCACAGCCTAATAATAGCTAACATTTATGTAGAAACTTTTTTTTTTTTTTGAGACAGAGTTTCCCTGGGTAGCTTTGGAGCCTATCCTGGAACTTACTCTGTAGACGAGGCTGGCCTTGAACTTACAGAGACCTGCCTGCCTCTGCCTCCTGAGTGCTGGGATTAAATGTGTGTGCCACCACCACTTGGCTTATGTAGAAGCTTTTAAAGATTTTTTATTTATGTATGTATGTATAGTGTTCTTTCTGTATATATGACTGCTTGCCAGAAGAGGGCATCAGACCCCATTACAGATGGTTGTGAGCTACCATGTGGTTGCTGGGAAATGAACTTAGGACCTCTGGAAGAGCAGCCAGTGCTTTTAACTGCTGAGTCATCTCTCCAGCCCCAGTATGTAGAAATTTTTAATTGATTTACATACATAAAAGTCAATCAATGTTGTCACATTTTTTCATGATGTGGGTATTCTACTTTATACTATCATACATTGTAGCCAATAAGATTTCCAGGAATATTTGGGTTTCAGAAATCTTGCTTAATTAGAGAGAGGGAAGGATTAGTAACTTGAAACTAAATGGATGGAGATGGATCCCTAGTGGCTTTTAGATAACTGCATGTCCTGCTCAGGCTGGTTTTGTTGTTCCAATTCTCCTCAGTTTAAATAAACATCCTCCTCTGGAAAATTTGGAGGAGACTATAGTACTTGCTAGAAAAGTTTAAAATAGTTTCTATTAGCCATTCCCAGTTAGATTTCAGGGACATTGTCCACTCAAAATAGTAAGAGGCAGAGAGATAAATGAAATGTCAATTTGCGAAGAATGCTGCAACATTCAGGGTAGACGCGCAGTTCATATTCTTTCCTTCAGAGAGCTTTTGTGGAAGCCAGCTGCTTGGTAAGCCTGGGCCAGGGCAAAAAAAGCCCGTGCTTGAAGTTATTCTCAATCAACTGTCGGAATTCAGTGCAGTGCTCATATCCATTGTGGGAGTGGACTGGGCTGTCTTAAGGAAGGAACATGTCATTCCAAGGGACAGGTTTTCCCCTATAGCTCTATTTACTCGCCTTTCTGTTGATCTTGCTCTTCGGCTAATACTTTCCTTGGAGAATTTATAATAGCTTTGTTATCAATACATGTAATAGTACTTTCTATTTACCAGCTTTGTGCTAAGTCCTCCATATGCACCACCTTGTCAAATCCTCTTAAGTAGGTGTTATTCTACTTTACAGATAAGATTGAGCCACATTAAGAGCCCTGACCAGGGTAATTTACCTTACTAAGCCAGGAAACAGTGAGACAAGAAGATACAGAAATTGTGTTAGGGATCTGAGTTGTTTGCCTGGCTTGGTTAGTTTTAAAGTTAGCCTACTTTCTTGACTTGAGGGTAACGCATAGTCAAATGTGTTCGTAGCTGCATGTCTTCGTGTGGCTCATCCCAACCTTCAGCATTTTAGACCAAAAGCACTGATCATTTATTGAGGTTGAGACTGACAGGTTTTTTGTTTGTTTGTTTGTTCTGAGACAGGGTTTCTCTGTGTCGTCCTGGCTGTCCTGGAACTCGCTTTGCAAACCAGGCTGGCCTCAAACTCACAGAGATCCACCTGCCTCTGCCTCCGGAGAGCTGGGATTAAAGCTCTCACCACGACCAGCAAGGCTGGAAGCTTTTGCCTACCCTACCCTACGAGGTAGGCAGCGTTAATGCTCTCTTAAACAATGAGAAAACAGATTCAAGGTAGATAAAAGACTTCATGTGGAAATAAGTAGACCAGGCCTCCTGACACATCTCCTGCTTTCCCACGCTTTACTACCCATCATTCACATTTCTGTTCTGAATTGGTCTTCTTATTTCACAGCCGAGTAGTTTTCCTTTGATTGAAGCCTCATTTAAGAATACCATCTTTAAGGACTTCTCACACAGCATTACGTGGAAAGCTTAAGTGCAAACAGTGTGCAGTTTTGGCTTCTGGAATGGCGTGACATAAAGTTTGTTTGCCAATAGAATGGATTCCCTCCTTCCCCAGTCTGTTTCCTGGCTCTCGGGGCAATTTCAAAGCTCCTGGGACACTAGACAAGTTATTGTTAAAATAAGGAACAAAAAGCAGTTATAATTCTTAGAGTATTCTACAGGTGCTTCTGTGCCTATACCAGGGAATGTTTGGGTGTCTATTTTTTTCTGCAGTCAAAAACCCAGATGACCACCTATTTAAAGATGGTGGGTGACTGAATGTGTGACTCACACCTGCACTCCAGAGGTAGAGGCAGGAGGATACGAAGTTTGAGGTCATCCTCTGCTACAAAGCAAGTTTGAGGCCAGTCTGGGCTAACAGGAGACCCTACCTCAAAAAGCAACAAAACAAAATAGTCATACATATGACTATATTAACATATATGGTATGGAAATTCTACTCCTAAGTATGTTTCCCAAAGAACTAGAAACAGGTTATTTAGACAAATATGTAGGTACATTCAGAGATCCAGTTCATGTTAGCCAAGAGGTGAAAATAACCGACACAGCCACCAACAGATGTAAGAACAGAAAAGCAAACTGTAGTATATACATACAATGCCATCCTACATAGACATAAAAAGTGGGGCTGGAGAGATGGCTCAGTGATTAAGATCATTGACTGCTCTTCCAGAGAACCCAGGTTCAATTCCCAGCATCCACATGGAAGCTATCAACTGTCCGTAACTCTGGTTCCAGGGGACCAGCATCCTCACACAGACATACAGGCAAAACACCAGTGAGCAGGAAGTTAAAAAAAAAAAAAAAAGCCGAGAAGTGTGTATTCATGCTACAGCCTGGATGAACCTTGTCTGGATTCTTTTGACCTAGCCACACAAGACCTTGTGGAGCAGGCCTGTGATCTCAGCTACTAGGGAGGGTTAACCAGGAGGTTGTAGGTTCAAAGACTTGCCAGGACCACAGAGTGAGTTTGAGGCAAACTTGGGAAGCTTAGGTACATACATATACACACACACCACCAAAAAGGCACTCGACTCCATTTATATGAAATATGAAGAAAAGGTAAATCTATAGAGAAAGAAAACAGATTCATGGTTTTCAGGGACTAAGCACTGTTGTGACTACTTGATTTGTGTGGGGGTTTCCTTCTGATAGAGCAGTTCAGAATTAGGAGATAAAGTGGTCATTGCTGACTGCTCTAAGTGTAATAAACGCCACTGAATTGTTAATTGTTAAATGGTTATTTTTATGCTATGTTAAGTTTCATCGAGAGTAAAAAGTAAAAGTTTAACCACCCTCTTTTGCCCTTCTCTGGGCTTGGAATCTTCTTTACCGATCCAGAGCAAAAGAAAGAGTCTTCATCCTTGGGGGAGGGGCAAAGGCCTTGTCCGAAGAAGGGCCCCTTGCCGCCCAGTTTAAGCCGCGTGCGCTGGGTCCCACTGGGTCGGCACACAGGGCGGGCCCTGAGGTCGGTGGGCACAGCCGGGGTCCTTGGGGGAGGGAGAGCGCACACCCTCTTAGGAGACACATCCGGCCGATTTTTTAAAAAAACCCACAAAAGTTGGCGATGAACTCAAGAGTAGGAGGGGGTGCCATTCCTAGCACCGTGGAGTCTCCGAAGAAAAGGGCCCACGTCAGTCAAGAGGCTCGCGCTAACTCGTGCGGGTGACTGCCACATCCCCGGCGCAGGAAAATGCATTCTTTTGTTGTTGGCGGAGAGGGTCCCCTTCCGCAGCTCCCGGGCCAAGGTGGGCAGCGCAGTGGGTCCGCGGCTCCGGGAGTTGGGTGGGGGGAGGCACTGCTAGGGCCGCGCTCCCGCCCTCGGCGGCGCCCACCGGAACGGTAGGAAGCGGCGGCGGCGGCCCGCGAGGGGGCGGCGGCAAAGCGGGGCTTTGTGGCCGAGGCGCGCGCGGCGGGGCCTGGCCGGCCGGGGGCGCGCGGCCGCCCGGCGCCTGGAGCCCGCGGCCCTGCCGGCCGCCCAGCCCGCCAGAGCCGCCCAGGCCGCCGCGCTCGCGCCTCCGGGCAACTCCCCGGGACCTGCGGCCGCCGCGCCGCCGCTGCAGGTAGGAGACTGAGGCCGGGAGGGCCGCGGCCGGCCGGGAAAAGCGGGCGGAGCGGGAGCGCGGGGCGCGCGCGGGGGGGTGCTCTCGGGCCGAGCCGCCGCGCCCTCCTCCCCGCAGGCCGACGGCCGCCCGCGCGCGCGGCGGTGCCCCGGGAACCGGCCTGCCTGCCCGCCCGCCCGCCCGCGTACAAAGCGCCGGCGCGCGGGCCTCACAGACGCGCTGGAGCTCCCGGGAGGAGGGGGTGGGCTCCGAGCTCGGGGCCCCGGAGGCGCTGGAGGAAAAATCCAGCAGAGCCCGCGGTGCCGCGGTCCTCATATCCCCACTGTGTGCAGGGAACTGCGCTCGCCGCTTTTCCGTACTTGTCTCCATTGAGACCCCTGCCTCCGGTCCGAATCTGATGGATAATGGGCTGGGTCCCTCCTTCAGAGGATCTTAGGAGGAAACAGCGCCTCACGTCCCGGCCCGACTGACCTTGGGGAAGCTCCTTTACTCCGGGGCTGCTGGGTTGATGTTTCTGTTATGGGGGAGTAGGGTGTGATGTAATAACCACCCCCAGGTACTGTTGTGGGAGATAATGTGTAGCCGCTGATAGCTAAATTTAAGTACTTCATGTCCCAGGTCCCGGGTCCTAAACAGTTGGCATGAATTATTAAATCATCGCACTGGTACTGAGGTAGTTCTGTAAATTGCAGGGAGAATTTTTACGTTGGGGTAAGAAACAAGAATTTAGTCTCCCTGTTCTGATGATAGAGAATGGATGTTTTATCGCTGCAATGACATTTACAGTTTAAATGTTTTACGGTACTTGGGAGAATGGCTTTAGGGTGAAGACAGATCTTTTCACACATTTAAAACTGGAGCTGGGATATTAGGGCCAGAGCTGTGTGTGTGTGTGTGTGTGTGTGTGTGTGTGTGTGTGTGTGTGTGTATGTAGGTTTAGCATGTCAGAAGAGACCACGAGTGTGTGATTATTCAGGAAATTGCTGCATGTTAATAAAATAGTTCCTGAGTTAGGATTGAGGACAGCTATGAGAGTTTGAGGCCAGAGAGGGCGATAAGGAATGGAGAAAAAGAATTATGAAACCCGGAGAAAGATGGGGTCATCCATTTCCTCTCCCCAAGACTGCTTCTTGAGACAGGTCTATCCTGAGGGGGAGTGGGAGGAGTCCCGAAGAAAGATCAAAGTTGTCTCTCCTTGCTGGGCGGAAGTGTTGAGATGAACCGCGGGCACTGACATCAGGCCTGGGCAAGCAGTGTGCATCTTCGGGTGCAGTGTTCCTGGGAGCATGTTTCGGGAGAAGTAGATACCGGACAGCCCTCAAGGTTGATAAGATGTTTAAAATACCAATCCTAACTGATGTGAAGAAGGGGCGTTGGGACCTGTCTTCACTTGCTGAAGTGACACAGTTTGATTGAAGAAACTTAAGAGTGTCAGTTTGGAATGGGTAAGGAACTATAAGAAGAAAACATAAACAAAAACAGGAAAGCTGCCAGGGTCTGCTGCAGTAGTTGGACCAGCAGTGAGGCGTGGAGCTGGCCACTTCAGTACACGGCTGGAAGCCACCAGCAAGGCGGTCTGCATGCTCCCAATTTCTTACCCATTGTCACCTTTCCCCTGAGTGATTTTTTTGGATACAGGTGTTTTGTTTTAAATTAGGACGCAGAAGAGGATTTGGGGGTACACAGTGATGGTAAGGGCAACACATATTATGCATAGCGGAAAGAGCAACTGCTTTGGGAGAGGGACAGCTTGGGAGCTCATCCATTTCCCTGCTGTCTTTTACCTTTGTGATTATGGTGTGTGTGTGTGTGTGTGAGAGAGAGAGAGAGAGAGAGGTAGAGAGAGAGAGACAGAGACAGAGAGAGAGAGAGAAGATGATTTTCTTTTTTCTTTTTTCAAGTAGTTGGCAGGAAACTCAACAGTGGCTCACTATATTTCCTGGCCATTAGGAAATTCATTCAAAAACCGTTTCCTGAGCGCCAGTCCTTTGCTGAGTCATGCGCTACATGTTGAGGTACAGAGATGAGTCAGAAATTATATATTTCCTTAGGAGTTTCCCATTCGAGAGAGGGCGATGGGCCCAAAGGGCAAGTTATAAAAAATGTGGGATGTGCTACTGGTTGACATTTATGATTGGCAGTGGGCTTGTAGAAGAGGGGGTCACCTCATTTGCTAGAGACTCAGGTGCAGTGTGCTTCAATGAGATGAGTTTGAGCCCTATGGCAGAGATTCTGAACGTGCTATGACCACCAGCTTTTATCTCATTCATGCTATCGAGTCTCCGCTGTGACATTCTCTCCCTTAAAAATGCAGTGGCATTGTGCATATAGCATGTAGGCTATTCGTTCGGTAGGGTCCGGAGACTGTTCTACAATACTCTTGCGTTCAGTGTTGAATGGGTGGATTATTGAATAGGAAGATAGCTAAAGCAAAAGAATAAATAGTGAGTAGCAGATAGACATAGCTGAATGGCAAAACATCAAACCGGGTGACCACAACATCCAGCAGAGATGACTGGGTATAGAACACTTGAGAGAGCAACCACAAGACTAGATCAAATCTAGGACTTATGGTAGTCAGCTGGAGTTTCCAGTCAAGAGTCCCGGGTAGAGTGGGATTGTCGTCTCAGGTCAAAGGACAAACAGCAGCAGGGTGAGAATATGATAGCCTGGGCGTTCACAGCTGTCCAACAGAAACTAGCTGCGGAACAGTCAGCCTGCGTTCCCAACGGAGAGAATTCTAGGCAAGAGTGTCCTCTCCGTCTTCTCCATGGGTGAACTTCCAGCTTCATCTTCAGTTAAGTTGGTTGCAGATAGTTTACCTCCTAATCTGTTCTCAAGGACAAAATGTTCTTAATACCCACTGTTGCTTGCTGATTTCCTCCTTACAGAGGTCAGGAGCCCGCCTTTCCAAGGAGAGGGAGTCCTGGAGAAGACAATGCAGGATCTCCCCCCTCCCAGAGATAGCTTGTACCAAGTAAGAGCAGAAGACAGTTAACCAATACAATGTATGTTACACTGTTTAAACTCACTTTGGGAGGAAAGTTGTTACATAGAAGCAGGCTTGTGGGCTTTAGTTTAGGCAGGCTTTAGAACAATTCAATGGGACCTTGAAGCAAAGATTACAGGCAGAGGAAGTCTGAAATAAATCCAGCCATGAGAAGATAGCAAATTAAAGGGTTTGAAGGTGAGTTTGGTGTGATTAGGTTGAAAGATACATGAGGTGGGGCAGATGGAGGAGGCGCTGATACTCTGGCAGGATCTAGAAATGCCCTGAGTGTCTTATGAGGAGTTTGGACTTGTTTTATGACTTAGGAAATGGGATATCACAGGGTACAAGCAGGGCTGTATTTTAGTACGACCTTGCCTGTGGCTGTGTGGACGATGCACTAGGCATTTAGGAGACCAGTTGCAGACTGAGGTCTGACAGAAGAGACAAGCAGTGAGAATAGGGGAGACAGAAGTAAATACTGAGGTAAATCGCAGAATGAGTTTTGGTAACTGCTCGCTCATGTTGGAGAACATGCTGAGGTTTTTGGCTTGGGGAAGCCCCATGGGTATGGTTAAAGTCACCAGATGTCATGAGACTTGCAGATGGTGAGGGAATCATTAGTATGGCTTCAGCTCTCTGGAGGATTGATCCATATGGGACAGTGATAGAGGAGGTTGGTAGAGAGATGGCAGTGTGTCTGAACAAGCCCTGAGCATCTCCTATGTGAAGGATGCACACGCAGTGGAGTTCCCCTTGACAGAGCAGATGGGTAGCCGTGTGGAGAAATGGCTGTCAGAGACCTGGGCTAAGAGCTGAGCAGGCTAGCCCTGGGCTAGAGCCCTGGGACCCAGTCTTCTGAAGTGGGAGTGGAGGAGAGTGTCCTGGCTAAGACAAGAGGCAGAATGGCGTGGACCACCCCCAGAAGGGCACCTTCTGCATGTCAGAAGCACTTCCTGCTGGAGAGGCTTTGATAATAAATCTAAAGGCATTTCAGGGGTGCTGGGGCGGGGGCTGATTTAGGATGAAGCTGTGGAGGAGGTGAAGGAAGGGGTCAGGACTTTTAAGAACACTCATCTAGTTTAAAGGAGGGTTTGTGTAAGTTGGAGGATAGAGAAGAAGAGGGCGAGGAGTGGGGGCTTGCCTTAAACACAAAGCTGGATCCAGTCTGAGTCCCACTCAGATACAGATGGCAAAGATAAACACTTCCATATTATATGGCTACTTGGAGTAGGTAAGGGGTAAGGGGGATAACACATTAGAAGAAAAAGGTCAGTGTTGATGCAAAGCCCTCTGAAATGAAAGGAGGTGGGAGGGAGAAAAGGGCGTAAGCGAGCAGCTGTCCTGGGCAGGTAGGGCTGAGCGTGTGAGCATAAAGTAACAGCCACAGTTATCCCAAGGCTTCGAGAAACTGCTGTTTCTACTTCCTTCACGATCTTCATGGTTTTCTCAAGAAACCAGAAAACTACAATTTCCCTATTAATCCTTTATCAAAAGAGATACTTTGGATAGTAGAACATGTAACTGTAATTAATAAAAACATACAAATGGCAAGCAGGTGTGTGTCAACATGCATTCAGCAGGTATTTGTCAAGTGTCTGCTGTGTGGTGGACAGTCTTCAAGACACTGGAGAACTGATCACTGGCCTTGGCTGCTTTACCTGGAATTGCTTCATTTATAAAATCAAAGCTGTCTATGGCCTTAAAGCAAGAAGGACTGTTTGAAGTTCTAGGGCCATTCCATTGTTTTGTGCGGTATTGTATTTCATTGGTTCAAACCCCTACTAGCTTTGTGAATAACCAGAAGATGTCATCCCTGTCTCGCAGTGGAATGCGGAAATTAGATCGCAGAAAAGCGACTCTGAACATGGACTACCAGCTTTGGACGGGACTTAGAGAGCACCTGCTTTGGTTGTAATGCAGAGATGAGGAACTGGCAGGGAGGAGAGAGAACTTGCTGCGTGTCACAAAATAGGTGACAGAGTACCTTTAAGTTTTCAGATGACGTGTCAGTCAGCTTTCTGTCACTGTGCCTAATTCTGAGCTAATCAGTTTATAAAAAAGAAGAGTCCTGGGTTGGGGGTGTAACTGAGTAGTGCACACTTGTCCAGCATGCATGGAGCCCTGGCTTTAGCCCTAGTACTGCATTTGGGGATTGGATGATTATTTGGGCTCATACTTTCTGTTTGTTTGAGACAAGGCCTACGCAGCCTTGGGTGACTTGGGACTCGCTATTTAGATGAAACTAGCTTTGAACTAAAGGTCCATCTGCCTCTGCCTCAAGAGCTGGGATTAAAGGTGTGTGTCACACGTCTGTTGAGGCTCAGACTTTTTGAGGTCTTCATTCAGTCGGCGCTGTTGATTTGGTCCTGTGGCAGGGCAGTGTGGCACAGTGGGAGTACATGGTAGAGAAAGATTCCTTCCTTAGGCCAGGGAGCAAAGAGAAGATGAGGAAGGGGCTGGAGTTCTGCTGTCTCCTTCAGGTGCTCAGTCTGTGTCCTGAAGTCACCTCACTAGAGCCACCTCTGACGGTTCCAGTTTTTCCCCCGAGAATGTCAAGCTGGGCACCAGGCTCTAACACAAGGGGCCTTATGATCCAAATCACAGCAGATGGGATGGCGGGGGACGACTTGAAAATACCTCACGGAAAAGGGCACCTTAATGGGACGATGTGAGGACAGAGCTTGGAAATAAAACCATGAAGCTTCAGGAGCAGGCTGTCCCCTCCATTACCAGGTCCCCAAGAAGCCCGTATGTGTGCCAAGCTGTAGAGTTCTCATTTGTGAAGGAGAGGTTAGGTGAGGTCTTTTTTTTTCCTTCTTTTTAAAGTTTTAATAAGCTAGGATTTGGGTTATTTCAAAGAATGATCATTTTCAAGATGTTGAATCAGGATACAGAATGGTAACAGGAAATAGGAACTAGCCTTTGCTTTCTTAGGACATACTGTAACCTGTTGGCAGACCTCCATGGGAGGTGTCTGACAGGTCCCTCAGCCCACCCACGACGTCCACATATCATACGTTACTCCTTTATGTCTCCCAGGCTGTGAGCCTGTTTTGTTCCACTGCTAATTTGTTTCTAGTGGGCATTACGGTTCTTATTCTTAGGAACAGCTCTGTCCTGGAATAAAGTCCTGGGCACATCTCTGCTACTGTGCCCCCGTCCTCACTCAGTGCTACAAAGCTCCGTGCTGATTTACAGTTCTGCGGGACTGCAATCTCTCCGCCTTAGGGAGCGCCATTCTCTTTGATGCCAGCTCAGGACTGTCACTCTTTTGGGCCCTGTGCATCTCAGTGCCTCTGCATTCTGCTCCTCCCGTCCTCCTGTGTGTGCACAGACACATCCCAGTCATGATGTCCTTTAACATGTTTCTTTCTCCCTATGAACACTGTCCCACTCCGGGTGCAGAGCCTTTCTTACCCCACCCCCTCCCTTTTTTAAAAAACTCTGAATTATCTCCTTTGGCTCTTTCTAGTCATATCCTTAGAAATCTAACTCATGTGGTCTCTTGTTCACAAGAGGGCAGACCCCCTCTTCCCTTTCCTGAGCAGCCAGGGCACGTGGTCCTTTGTTATGGTGTCTGTTCCTGAATGCCATTCCTTTCAGACATCAGTTTGTGAATGTGCTCTTCCCAAGATGTGGGGTTCCACTTATCTTTGTGTCCTCCATATATTTTAGAACAGTTCTTAGCCTTCTATAGGAGTGCATTTTCTATGTTGGTTAAATTTTATGTGTCTGGAAAAAAAAAAGGCTGGTAAGCATATGTTTGAGTATACATTATACAGATCATGCTACTTTGGAAGCAGTTTGAAATGGGGTTAAACAAAAAGAACCACAGTGCACCAATATGCGAATCTTGCTTCTTACTCACTGCTGGGCTTGGTGCGGGGTTCAGGCTTACTAATCCATCTCACAGGTGATGCACTGACCCACCCAGAGATGGACAGCTCAAATGTTGTCCAGAATTTGAGTGCAGGTTCTTGGTACCCTGTATCTTGCTTCATTTACCTCGCCATGGGAGCCCGGTTTATTACTGTCTGACCCGTCTAAGGTCCCCACCCTAGCTCTTCAGTTACCAGGGTTAACTTCAAAGTGTGATTTTTTTTTCCTATAAAAGGCAACAGAAACAAAATCTTTGCCGTTTCTCTAGACTTTGCTCAAGCCTTAAGACTTAGTTTCGCTCTTGGTGGACTTAAACATCCCACATTGTCATTATCAGTCTTCTTTGCTCGCCATAACAAAATGCTGCAGTTTGCGTGGCTTCAGCACAGATGCTTTTCCTTTGTAGTTTCAGTGCCTGAGAAGTCCTAGATCAATGTGTTGGCAAGAAAGGTTTCATTGTGAGGCTCCTGTTTTGGTGTGTCAGTCGTGTCCACTTCGTAGTATGCTCACCTGCCTCCCTCCTTTGTCCACAGAGGGAGGGAGAGTGTGCAAGGTGTCTGATGTCTCTGTTAGGGCACTATTCCTATTGGACCAAAGGCCCATACATAGGGTCTCATTTAATCCTAATTACTTCTCTAAGTGTCTAATCCCAAATGCAGCCCCCTGGAGACTAACGATTTGACATTGGGAGTTGATAACATACAGTCATTCAGTTCACAAAACAGCTGGCTTTCCCTTTTAAGGTGAATATTAAATAAACTAGTACCTGGTCATCAACTTCTGGTGGTCTAATCAATGTTAGTGTTTTGGGAATTGTGCTAATCGCTTCCTCTTTGTTCTTTTATGGTATTAGAATTACTGTGCTCTTTTATTTAGACCTGTCTTCAGATCTTTGCCAAGCCCCAGGGGAACTTTCACTGCATTTGGATTTTGCTGTTTTATTGACCATTTTTACTTTAATGCAGCTTTTTAGTATACTTTAACACAGCTTTGTTTTATATGATATTCTGCGTGTGGCTGGTGGTTTTATACCTATATAAAATGTACATGTGTATTCACTGTCTACTGGGACCCACTTGTAAGGGTCACAGGGCTGCTGTTGGGTTACAGTCATGATAATACACTTGCAGGTAGTATACTAGCAGAACATCACCCATAAGGAGTTGCTACTGAGCAGAATAGGGGGCAGAGAAGGCAGCCAATGCTAGCAAAAGCTCACACAAACAGGAGGGCAGGCTTGCTGTGTGGCCATCTGTAACCTATTATGGACATCATGGATTAGTTTTAAGCTAGATTATGCTTTTTGGCCTTGGTATTTCCAATGATATGCTTTGCTGGAGCGATCTCTTACTTGGGAAGTTGTTTGTTTGATGAGCACTGTCAGTCAGGTGTCCTGTGGGATGCCACCCTACCCCTGGGGCGTGGACCACTTTGAAGCACTGCCTTATCTCTGTAGTTACTATCAGTTTTTATCAGATAGGCTGGGAATTATTTGAGAGTTCTGATTAGACTGAGTGAGGGGTGTTTTCGTGAGGGAATGTATGGGCCCTCAGTTTAAGAGAGAGCAGGGAGGTAATGGAGGCAAGGGGTGGGGAGGAAAGAGGACAAAGTGGAGATGGACAGAGCAGACACAGCTCCCCCAGGCTGCCCTGTCATTGGACCTTTGGCAGCAGATCACTGGTTTGCCGAATAATTGACATCATTTTAGCAGGAAGTAGAGACCATCTCCAGAGCTGAAATGAGAGAACCAGGCCGAGCAGAGGAGTGTAGGCTTTGCAGACATGTGCTGGCTATGACCCCTGGTTCTGCCACTCACTGTCTCTGTGACCGTGGCAGGTTCCTGGGCCTCAGCTCCTTATATTGGAAATAGAAATAATCATTAGTTTGTAGAGTTAAACAGCCCACCTCACAAGACTGTTGGGAATCCACAGGGAAACTGTGGGGTGCAAAAGCTTGGGCTTACATCAGAATCCCTTTTAACTTTCTGTTGAACACAACCACATGGCCCAGAGAGGCCTGGTGTTCTACGAAATTAAGCAAAGTAAATTAGCAACTCTGGTTGTACTTAGCTAGTGATTAAATAACAGTTTAGTTAATAGGCTGTTAATGGTTCCCAGGTGTTGGTAATTCTGGGTATTTGCTTTTGAGAGCAGTTGTATAATTTCTTCTGGTACTTAGATTTTTCTTTAACAGAAAAATTGAAGGGTAATGGATGATGCTCTCAAGAGTGATTTAGGGGAAGATGAAATGATATACGGCACCTAAAGTATTCGGTATAGAGCCTAACTCACAGTAAGAACTCAGTAAAACTTATCTGCTCTTACTGGGGCTCAACCTGGCCACCCTTAAGGCAGAACTCTGAAATTTCAACACTCCTGCCCCCAACCCTGATCTTTCCATCACCATCTGATGGCAGCCAGTGGCACTGCATACATGGCAAGGAAGACTTCTTAAATGGCTTGACAAACTCAGCTCTGCCATGTGTCACAGAGACCGAACCTTACTCAGAGTGCGGTTTCTCTGCCAAGGTCATAGAACATTAAGCAATGAAAAGACGCTTTCACCTCCACAGTTGGGTAGAATTAGAATGTTCGCAACAAGAGCAGAGAAATAGACAGACAGATGGACTTGTGTGCTGTAAGTGGGATGTAGTCAGTTACACAGTTCACAAAGACAGTTTGGATGCTTTCATCTTTTGAGGCGACAGCTCCTTGTCTAGATGGGTTTTGAAAAAGTAGTCAAAGTAAGAGGAATATTTATTTAGAAAGTAAGCATATGCAAATATACACAAATATTTAAAATAGCTTTATACCTAACAGAAAAAGTAGAGTGAAGTCCTTTTCATTTATGAATTAGAAACCTGAGTCCTTAGAGCAGCCATTCTTAAAAGAACGGGGACACAGGCGCAGTAGACATATCATGTCTCCTGAGGCAGAGGTGTTGGTGTGGGCAAGTCAGAATTGGCTTAGGGAACTATTCATTTTTTAATAACTCCCATTGTGCCCACTGACTCTGTAGTAAAAGCCACAGAAAATTAGACATGGGTGTGTCGTAAGATAGAGATGATATGGGAGAGAGCACTTATGCAGGGCCTGTGTTAGAAAATTTTAGTTTGGGAAACAGTGGATTATAGGGAATAGACATATTGATGAAGGCAAAAAGTGAATTTTGACCTGTGGGGAAAAAGGAACCCTGATTGGGTGTCGTTGTGGGATTACTAGAGTAATACAAAGCATGAGTTTGAAAGTTTAAACGAACCAGAGTCGTGGCCTTGAAGAAAAATGGCCCCTTATTTAGCTTTGCTTAAGGTCTGAGGCAAACCTACTTTTGACACATATTTAGTTGTCTTTGTAACACTGATACCCTGTGTGCCCAGTGTGACTGCTAAGAGAGAAGTCGGGGGGAGGCTACCCCTCCCTGGAGTATTCTTTCTAAGCCTGACTCGAGATGAGATGTAGAGCATTATGGAGGCCCTCACCAGATTCTGTCGCCCTCATTTAAGGTCAGGTGCAAGACTTTCTGCTGGTCTGGCTGCTCCAGCCCCAGTCTGATACAAAAACAGGGTACCCCCTCAGCAGGTATTGTGGGTGTGAGTAGCTGGCTTAAAGTTTGGCTTTTATAGGATGGTTTTAAGATTAAAAATATATATTTGTGTGTGAGCACACATGTGTGTGTGTGCACATGCACCTGTGGAGGGCACAAGAAGGTGCTGAATCACCTAAAGCTCAAACTGTAGTTGGTTGTGAGCTGCTTAATAACCGAACTCTGCTGAGTGCTGAGAACTGAGCTCCGGTCCTCTGGAAGGGCATCAGGCACTCTTAAATAGCCCCCATAAGGTGATAGATTTTTCTTAAAGTCTCAGGCTGCATGAGATCCTGTATTAAAAAAGGAAAAAAAGAAAAGAAAAAAGCCACAGTCTTTCCCCCTCTATTTTTTTTTATGGAAAAATTCAAATGCACAGAGTAATTGAGGAAACAACATAGTGAACTTGGTATAGCTGTCACTCTTGGTGTTCGGATGACCTCACTTCTAGCTATCAGCCAACTCCTTTCAGGGTGGTTCCCAGTTCTTTTGTTAAGAAGTGGGCAGTTTTAAATGGATTCCACCATCAATATCTTGATGTTTGCCCATTACTCTGAAAAATCAGAGGCCTAGAGAACATAAAAGAGTCTGGGCTGTGTTGGTCCTTTCCAGCAGGGGATGTTCCAGTGCTCACTTTGTTCTGCAGCTGCTGTGGCTCTGCCGAGTTTGCCATCACTCATGTGAGGGATTCATCTCACAGGAAAACTCTGAGCAGAAGGCGGCGGCAGGGTGGGGGTGGGGTGTTTTGTACACATCAGCACAGTGAGGCATTTGTAAAGTACTCGGCACTGGAGAGGAGGGCAGGGTGACTTAAGGAGTCCTGGTTGAATAATTCGAAACTGCCCAAAGTCCAAGGAATAGTCATAGAATGTCACCAAGAACACTAGGCTTCCGGGACAAGAAGATCTCAGACTCCCCTGCTGCCGTTGTGCCCGCGCAGTTCACTTCAGCTTTTCAGCTCTTGCCTCCCTCAGTTGTGGTGGGGAGCACTGTACTTTGTTTCTGAAATTACAGAAATTGTTTGCTTAAGACTGTAGACTCTTAAGAGTGGCTTTCAGTTGCCAAGCTGTGGTGGTGCACCGGAGACAAGGACAGGCGGATCTCTGACTCGGAGGCCAGCCTGGTCTGCATAGGGAGTTCCAGATCATCCAGGACTGCACAGAGAAACCCTGTCTCAAAACACCAAATAAAATAAAATAGAATAAATAAAAATAGTGGCTCAGACCCGATGGTCACAGCCTCTCATTTATTTATTTCTTTTCTTTTTGAGACGTGATCTCACATAGTGACCTAGACTGGTCTAGAAGTCACTGTGGCTCTAGCTCACAATGCTCCCTTGCCTCAGCCTCTGGAACGGTAACATGACAGGTGCAAGCTACCATGCTGGGCTTCTCCTCTTGTTTTGAAGAAGGACTCGAGGTTGCCCCAGTTGAGCATCACCCAGGTCACGGATACAAAACTGAAAACAACAGATATCAGGGCTGGAGAGCTGGCTCAATGGTTAAGAACACTTGTTCTTACAAAGGACCTGGGCTTGAGTCCCAGCACCCACATAGCAGCTTACTGTTGTCTGTCATTCCAGTGCCAGGAGATCCAGAACCCTCCTCTGACCTTCCTGGGCACCAGGCTTGTGAGTGGTACATAGACATACATATAGGCAAAGCATACACAAAAATAAATCTAAAGAACAATTAAAATAAAAATATCAGATATCCAGGAGCAATGTCTTTATGAGTCTGAAATCTTGGTAGTGTTTTTATATAACTTGATCTGTTTGATTAGATAGTGATCTCCTCTTCCTTCATCTGTGCCAAAAATAAATAAATAAATAGATAGATAAATAAATAAGAAAAGAAAACAGAGTAGGCTGTTTATTTCCCAAGTGGCCTAACATTTGGGAGACTAACCAGCTCCTTCCATTAAGCAGAGATAAATTAGAGAAGAGTGATAAGTGGATGTCCAAAGACTCCTGGGAAGTTGGCTTGGAGAATGTGAGATCCTATTCTCAGTAAAGTTCTGGACATCTTCCTGTGGCTCACCATTAATGAAAAATAAGGTCCTTGCCCCATTTTAAAGAAGGGAACCAAGTTAGGGACTAAGCCTCAGTGATTTGTGCCATTTTTATCGCTAGAATTGGTAATTCTTTCTTCAAACTTTCCTTTGCAGGCTAGCTAACGACCAGGAGAAACAGAGTGGAAAATGCAAAACAACGAAATTATTAAACCGGCCAAATACTTCTCAGAGCTGGAGAAGAGCATCTTGCTTGCTTTAGTAGAGAAGTACAAGTATGTGCTGGAGTGTAAGAAAAGCGATGCGCGAACTATTGCCCTCAAGCAGCGCACCTGGCAGGCGCTGGCCCACGAGTACAACTCCCAGCCCAGTGTGTCGCTGCGGGATTTTAAACAGCTCAAGAAGTGCTGGGAGAACATCAAGGCTCGGACCAAAAAAATTATGGCCCACGAGAGAAGGGAGAAAGTGAAGCGCAGCGGGAGTCCCCTGCTGAGTAACCACGTCTTGGGAAAGGAGAAGATTGGCAGTGTGCTGCCGGAGCAGCTCTACTTCCTGCAGAGCCCGCCTGAGGAGGAGACCGAATACCACCAGGATGCCGCTGTCCAAGGTACCCTCCCCGTGCAGCGGGCCTACACTGGCTACATTGGATTTTTGTTTTTAAAGACTTATTTATTTAAAGTATATGGGTGCTCGGGGCTGGAGAGATGGCTCAGCGGTTAAGAGCCAGGTCCTGAGTTCAATTCCCAGCAACCACATGGTGGCTCACAACCATCTGTAATGAGGTCTGGTGCCCTCTTCTGGCCTGCAGACATACACGCAGACAGAAATAAATAAATATTTAAAAAAATTCTAAAAAAAAAAATGGGCTGGAGAGACTGGCTCAGTGGTTAAGATCATTGCTTCTTCCAAAGGTCCTGAGTACAATTCCCGGCAACCACACGGTGGCTCACAACCATCTGTAATGAGGTCTGGTGCCCTCTTCTGGCCTGCAGACATACACACAGACAGAATATTGTATACATAATAAATAAATAAATATTTTTTAAAAAAGTATATGGATGCTCTATCTGTGTGTATGACCTTATACCAGAAGAGGTCATCAGATCCCACGATAGATGGTTGTGAGCCACCATGAGGTTGCTGGGATGAATTCAGGACCTCTAGAAGAGCAAAGAGCAACCAGTGCTCTTAACCACTGAGCCAACTCTCCAGCCCCTTAACACTGCAACTGTAAAATGCTTCATTTTTAGGAAACGTGTAAGAAATGTTGATATCAGACTGGGTCGTTACACAGGGCCTTCAGAACAGAAGTCCTGATTTTTTTATTTTTATGCAGAGACGATTATAGCTTAATCATAAAGAGCACATGTTATCATGCTCATTAATGAGGTATTCTGATTGCTTAGCTCAAACTATGTCCATTTTATTAAAGGAAATTTGATGGAGATTCCTGTTCATTCACTCGTTCTTTTAAAAAGCTGTTTTTGAGAAGCTACTGTATTAGGTCCTGCTTTAAGTCACTCAAAAGGCCGTGTTAAATGAGTAAACTATTTCCAATTTAGAAACAGAAGCACAGGATTAGCAACTCAAGAGATGGCTCAGTGATTCAGAGCACTTGCTGTTCTTACAGAGGACCAGAGTTCAGTTCCCAGCACCCATGTTTGGCAGTGGACGGTTGCCTGTAACTCCAGCCCCTGGGAATTAATACCATATTCTGGTTTTTGCGGGCACCCTCATGCTTATATGCAGGGCTACATACAGTCATATACACACAAAGATGAATTAAACAAATATAATTTTCTTTTTGAGACCGGGTTTCTCTGTGTAGTCTTGGCTGTCCTGGAACTCACTCTGTAGACCAGGCTGGCCTCACTCACAGAGATCCACCTGCCTGTATCTTGAGAGTGCTGGGATTAAAGATGTGCACCGCCGTGCCTAACTAGAAATATAAATTAAAAAACAATGCATCAAAAGCACAGAGACTAAATAAGCAAAACACCGTGTTAGCGTTCACTCCAATTCTCACCAGTGTTTTTACTCACTGTAGTACTGTGACCCAATTTTCTTATTTGTGTCATGCTAGGGATTTAGAGAAATTTTAAGAACAAAAGTTAAATTTTAACATACTCCTTGAAAAGAGCAAAACATGCAACATATAATTCTCAGGGAAGGAAGAGACTGTTTGCAGTCAAAGATGTATGGTTGGTTACCCATGGCTTCAGAAGGTGGACATCAAGGGGTGCCCCTGTCTCCAGGCAGGCAGAGGGTAGAAGTGCAGATAAATAAACTTTCAACAACTCCCACCTCTTTTAAGACAGGAAGTGGCACCTTTCTATAAAAGGTCATTGCAGTTTGCAGAAGGTATGCCATGGAGCAGAGGAAGGCTGGTGGGGTTGCTATGGGGCTGCACAGAGGTGCTCCAAGGACCCGGGAAACACTTGCCTGGGAAATCTGGGTCTTACCTTGCAGAACACTGAATTCAGTGTCCCCAGAGTAGACAGATCTCCGAGGGCCTGGCTCCTGTTAATTAAAAATCGTAAGAAACTGTTAGAAACCAAGAATGCTGTTTCGAGTGAGAAAGGTAGTTACCATGTGAGCCAAATACGTGCTTTTGATTAACACTTTTCCCCCTGTGGGTGGATCATCTTAGGAAGCTAAATTACGGCCCAGACTTTGCTTGTTAATCAGTTGAGTAAGTCCAGGCTAGTAGACTGGGTGACCACCGTGGTAAGTTGTCATGAACCTTATGTATCATTTCATGATATAGGAGACTGATGTCTGGGTTTTGATTCTCGGGGTCCCATGCCAAGCTAACTCTTGGCAGAGACAGTTTACGTGGGCACCGCCGGCTCTCTTCTCCCTCTGTGCTGCTTCTGTGGGCATGCATCTCCTTTGCTGGTCTTTGAGGCTTCCGTCACTTTGCTACCTTGTAGGCTGCAGACCATTCAGTCAGTGCAGCCGAAGGTGTGGCTCTGGGAATGGAAGAGATGGGTTAGCAGGGCTGATTTCCCCGGGTCCTGGCTCTGGGAATGGAGGAGATGGGTTAGCAGGGCTGATTTCCCCGGATCCTGGCTCTGGGAATGGAGGAGGTGGGTTAGCAGGGCTGATTTCCACAGGTCCTGGCTCTGGGAATGGAGGAGATGGGTTAGCAGGGCTGATTTCCCCAGGTCCTGGCTCTGGGAACAGAGGAGATGGGTTAGCAGGGCTGATTTCCCCAGGTCCTGGCTCTGGGAACAGAGGAGATGGGTTAGCAGGGCTGATTTCCCCGGGTCCTGGGCTGTGCTGAGGAAGACTGTGAGTGCCACTTATTTAGTAAATCTGTGTTCTAGATTGTTATGTGTCAGTTTTGTAGCTATTCTTTTTATGTTTTTAGTTCTTCTATCATGTGACTCTTGGGACTGATCTCAGGCTTGGTGGGAAGTAGCTTTATCCATGAACCTTATAGGGTTGTATTTGGGGAACCACCTCCCTCGCCCCCCCACACTTTTAAAATCTGAGGTAGGATCTAGAGATTTCATCTCGTGACTTTTTTTAAATTTCAGATTTAGTCTCATTATGTAGCCCTGGCTGGTCTGGAACTCTTTATCTAGGCCAGACTGGCATTGAGCTAATAGAGGTCTAATTGCCTCTGCCTCCCAATTACTGGAACTAAAAGCGTACACCACTACACTTGGCCAAAATATGGATCCTTGATGCTCTTTCTGTAGTGGCATTTGCTAGAGACTCATTTGTAAGACACTTATTAAGATTTATTTGATTTTACACATATGTGTGTGACAGTGTATGTATGTTTGTATATGCGCCACACACATGCAGGGTACCTGTGGAGGCCAGAGAGGGTGTCAGATCCCCTGGAACTGGAGTTACAGACAATTGTGAGCTGCCTGATGTTGGTTCTGGGAACCAAACCCTGGTGCTTTGCAAGAACAGCAAATGTTCTTATTACTGAGACATCTCTGCAAGTTATTTTAACTTAGATATTTGTACATAGGTCACACTGGAGGTGTCCCTGTTTGCTGGTGTTTATTAAAACACAACCGAAGCTCCTGCTTCCATGACAGACCGAGAGCGGCGAGCCTTGGCATCCCAAAGTGATTCTGGCACTGATAGTTGGGGCACTGGAACTCTTTCTGCAATTCAAAATGGCTTTGAGGTTTTTACCCATTTTATATTTCAGTTTACTTTGGGTAAGTCAGGGAGAAGATCCTGCAGAGATGGCTCAGTGGGAAGAGCTCTCTGTTCAAAGTCCAGCAGCTCCACAAAAAGCCAGCTGTAATCCCAGTTCTGTAGGGAGTGGGGACAGGAGGACCCCTGGAGTCATAAATCCAGCTCCAGGTTCAGGGAGACACTCTGTCCCAAGGGAATAAGGCAGAGTGATGGGGCAGGGCATCTGGTGTCTTCCTCTGTCCTAGACGAGATGTGCACATGCTCATCGCTGTAGCTGGAGGCTTCTCATCCCACCAGGTCCCGCAGCTGCTTTTAAAATAACCACTCAGAGGCTTAATATTAACTGTTTGACCTATTAGCTCAGGCTTATTATTAACTAGCACTTACAATTTAACCCATTTCTATTAGTCTATATTTTACCAGGAGGCTTGTGGCTGGTTACCTCACATCTTGCTTCCCCAGCGGCTGCTGGCGTCTCTCTGACTCTGCCTCATTTCTCCCTCTATCTCTGCTTGGATTTCCTGCCTAGCCCTGCCATAGGCCAAAACAACTTTTTATTAACCAATGGTAATAAAACATATTCACAGCATACAGAGGGACATCTCGGCATCCCACATCACATCCTCCAGCTCCTTCCCTCCCTCCTTCTCTCCCTCCTTCCCTCCCTCTCTCTCTCTCTCACACACACATAAGTGGTAATAAAGTTAAATAAACAAAACGGGAGGAGTAGGGAAGGCTAGCATTACCAACGATAGTTTCTGCAAATTGGTACAGAAAAAGGTAGAAAATGTAAACATCTTGTGTGTTTTTGACACGTGACTCTGTGTGTTGCTTTTGTATCTGTAACACTGTAGTGTCTAATACAGAAGTCATGTGGCAGAGGGTAATACGCTGTTGAACTATGAGTAGACAAAACTGAGATGTTCTGTAATCACATGCACCACATTTTGAAGCCTTAATATCACAAAAGAATCTCATCAATAATTTTATGTTAATTATATGTTTAAATAAGTTTTCAGATGATACTAGATAAAACGCATCACAAAATCAGTGTCGCTTTTGTAATGTGGGTTACACTCATAATTACTCATGCAGTTTATAGTCTACTCTGCTGATCAGTTCTAGGTTCCCAGATATATGCTGGAATTTATTATAGAATGGTAAGCAGGATGGAGTTTAACAGATTCCACTAGAGGCCTCCCTCTAGCTATGTTTTTATGGGAGATGGCATCACAGTGTCACTAACCCATGGATGTTCATGGCTTTGTCGAAGACTTTCTTAACATGTTCAGCAGTGTTGAACACAGTGGCCTTACCATTTAAGAAATATACTTAGGGATGTATTTATAAGAGAACCAGTGTTTGTCCTGTAGGCACTGGCTCCTTATCATAGTTTCCAGTGTGCAGACTTTGTGATCTGTGATAATTATCCTTTTTGAAGAACACGTGTGGAGAGGGTGGCCTAGTGGGTAAGATGACAGTTTCAATATGTTAAGATTATTTGTTTATTTAATTGCGTTTGTGCATGCCACAGCATCATGCAAGGTCAGAGGACAACTTGGAGGAGTGGGCTCTATTATTTACCACATGGATCCTGGGGATCCAACTCAGGCCATCGGAGTTGGCAGCAAGCACCTTTACCCACTGAGCCATCTCAGTAGTGCCTTTAATACATTTAAGGGAACTGGGCATTTTTCGTAGCAGCCACATAGTTTATGAGAAGTTATATTTAAATTTTTGCATTGTACCTCTATTATGAAGCTTTCATTAAATCACGTGAACGTTTCCTTCTGAGTCCCCTTTTCGCTGTTGAACCCAGTCCTCTTCTAGGGTGTTAGCTCAGGTACAGAGGACTGTGATGGATTTCCAGTCGCAGTACAACTTGCATCATTGGTTTGTGCAAGGCTCCTCTAGTGTGTTAGCTGTGTGTGTGTTCCCCTTTGGTTCTCTTGTATTGCATCCTGATGGCTCTGCCACGCTTTAGTATTCTCTCACCTGTACTCATTAGTCCACACGTTAAACCTGTGCTAGAGTGGCTCTTCCTTTGCTTTTCTCACCTGGAAGAGCATGGTTAAGACCCAGTTCTTTTGTTGTCTGTAAGCCCAGCCTTTTCATTTTAGTTAAGATGTCAACTCCGTCCGTACAGCCACCGCATCTCACTCATTTTCTCAGGCATCGTTCCTTCGTTCTGATGAGCTAGCCGGAGACTGCCCTGCAGTTTTCTTCTCATCTGTTTGTTGCTGTAGTAGGCTTCTCCTGAGAATGTTAAATTTACTCAAATTACCCAAGTGATAGAACACCCTCTTGGCTGAGTTCTCAGTCCCAGAAAAGTCTTCCCAGTCTTTTTGCATAGCATTGGGCTGTTTTCTATTTCGGGTGGCATTGTTTCACCTGGGAGAGAGATGGTAGGGTATACATTTGCAGCAGGCTACTATTCCCAGACTAGCCTTTTTCCGATGAAGGGATCGCTCAGCCTGAGTACTAGCATCTATGTGTAGGTGCTAATATTTGTTTGAAAATTACTTTACTCATCTATCTGGCTTTAAGTTCTGTCTTCCTCCAGTCTTCTTAAGAGGTCTGGCTGTTTTTCTTGGAATGTGTATGGCGGCACACATCTTAAAAAGGAATCATTTTCTTTGCTCACAGACATTACGATGCTATGATTTTGTCATTACGGGGCCCTGGATCAGAATCCTGGATTTTCATGTCGCTGGATGGTCTTGGATTTGGTTTCCTGGAGCCATCCTGTCCTCAGAGGGTTGTAGACACTGACTGAAGGACTGTAAAGCCCAGTGGCTGTGGTGGTGCACAGAACGGCAGCTGCTGTCACCGCCACTACCATGTCCCTGAAGCCTAGAATTGTTGAGATAAAGGGGAATATTTGAGGATTGAAAGAAAGTTTTACGTTATGAATGGATGAACTTTACAGGCGCATAGGCGTGGACTTGAGCTGTGAGGGTGGAAGTGTCTGTTTTTAGTCTTCAAAATCACAACCATTTTCAGATCTGAGATGGGAAAGGAAACGGGAGGTAAGGTGGTTGAGCCTCGCATCCAAGGGCCTCTGCCCGGTGTTGCCCTTCCCATCCCTGTCTCCTGTGTCAGGTGGGGAGAGAGGTGCCCCACTGTCACCAGCTTCGTCCACATGCATTTGTCTAGTGCTCCCTGCTGTCCCACGCTCTGCGCTGCGCTCTACACGAGAGCGAAGTGAGAGGCCGTTTCTCCCTCCAAAGAGCTGGAGACCTGAGGGGAGGGAACGATCAGAGACTTTTTTCTTTCTTTCTTTTTTTTGGGGGGGGAGATATTTATTTTTAAAGATTTATTTTTATTTATGTGTATATGTATTTTGCTTGCACGTGTACTATATGCATGCAGTGCCCACAGAGGCCAGAGGAGGGCATCAGATTCCCCTGAAATCAGGGTGCTGGGAATCAAACCTGGGAGCTCCCGAAGAACCACAGGTGTTCTTAGCAGCCTGGCCATCTCTTCAGCCCCAGATACTATTTTTGAGACAGAAATCTGCTATGTAGCCTGTAGCCCAATTGTTAAAAACCCAGAGACAGATGTTGGGGCTCAAGCTGAAGATCAGAAAAGCAAAGCAGCCAAGCCACTAGAGAGCTCTTACCTCTACCAAGGCTCAGACAGACAAAGGGGCGGTCCTGTCCCCTGTGTGACTGCAGACTGCAATGTTCTTCACCAGACCTCAGACTGCAATGAATTCCTGTCTCCTCCTGCCTTAGATACCTCTCTACCCAGCCATATGGCTCCTGTCTCAGCCTCCCTAGTGCTGGCCTTAAAGGCGTGTGACTCCTGGGTGCTGGAATCACCTTTGTGTGAGTTCTACTTCTCTTTTTAGACAGATTCAATCTTATGTAACCCAGGGTGGGCTTGAACTCACAGAGAGCCCTCTGTCTCTGTCTCCCAAGTACTGGGATTAAAGGTGTGTGCCACTACTCCCTGGCCTCTAGTGGCTTAGCTCTACACTGTGATCTTCAGGCAAGCTTTATTTGTTAAAACACAAAGTATTGCTATAGTAGCCCAAGTTGACATCACACAGGTGACCTTCCTACCTCAGTCTTCTATGTGCTAGGAGACAGGCGTGTGTAATACCTGGCTTAAGCTAGTGCCAGGGAGACAGACAGAATTTGCAGGAAGAACACTGATTTCCGGTGAGAGCTGTTGCACTCGGTAGGAGTAGTAGGGAGACATTCTCATTATCTAGATGATACTAAAGTGGTTTTGTTTTTGTTTGTTTGTTTTTTCCGGGCTGGAGAATGGCTCAGTGCTTAAGCACTTGGGAGCATTGGCTGCTCTTCCAGGGGACCTGGGTTCAATCCCCAGCAACCACATGGCAGCTCACAGCTGTCTGTAGCTCCAGTTCCAGGGGATCTGGCACCTTTACACCAATCACATAAAGTAAAGTTAAATAAAATACTGTTTTAAAAGGTTTTTTCCCTTCTTTACCAGAAATTTCTGTATTTCAGATTTCTGCATTTTCTTTAGCCTTAATTAGTTGTTATAGTTGTTACCTCAGCCCTCGGAGTGGAGTCATCCTGACAGGAGCCATTCTCCTTCCATTAGCAGAGCATTACGAATTAGGTTTCCCCAGCAGCTGTTGACGTTCCCAGCATCCCCTCTCCCAGAATAATGTACTAGACATATCATGTAATCAATTTTGTTAATAAATTAGTATTACTTTTCTCTAAGGAGAAGATTCTCATTACTGAGAATGTAGAGCTTCTCAAGACAGTCTTGGCATCACAGCTAGAAATCTCTGTAGGGATGCTGCAGGTATAGAGAGTGCTTGCCCACTAGGAGAAAGCCCTGGGTTCAGTCCCTAGCTTCACACAAAACCAGATGTGGTAGTTTGCATGCCTGTAATCCCAGCCGCAGGCAATGGGGTGGGGAGTAGAGGCAGGAGGTCATCCTCAGCTGCACAGCAAGTCGGTGCACAGCCAGGGACGGAGGCCCCATCGCAAACAAGCAAACAAAAGATCCACGAGCTATTGGAATTAGTGGTTTTCTTATTGACATGCTCTAAGACTAATATTATAGCCCTATAAAAGTACCAGTGTACACACTGCATCTACAAAAGGAACCTTTTTATATCCATGTGCTCTTTTCTTTGTGTATTCAGGCCAATAAGCATCACTAGCCATCCACTGGGTACCAAGGAAGGTAATTAGTATCCACGGATAAATGAAATGAGCAAGGGCCTCGTGCCAAAATAGAACATTGTGTGCTGAGTGCGATTAAGGAGAACACTTGCAAAGGAGAGGTCTGAGTTTTCAGAACAACCAGTATTGGCCCTGAACCAGCAGGGATCACAGAGGAGGTTGAAAAAGAGAAACTGGTGTGTGGGAGGGATAAGTACTGAGTCTTAACTCCAAGTTGTGGGAATAGTGAGACACAGAAGCATGACTTCAGAGAATGAGTGTTTGGGGTAGGACCCAAGTGCACACAAAAGAGTGAAACAAGGAAGAAGCAAGGCTAGGGCCAGATTATGAAGTTAAATTGAGAATAGAGCCAGCGACGGGAACCTGGGGTGGGGGTGGGGGGGCGTGGAATACCGAAAGGGGAACAGGTGAATGGAACAGGAGCCTCCATACTCCAAGGAGACTGGAGGGGAGCAATCAGGGAGGAAGGTGGCTGTGAAAAGCGCTTAGGGGAGGGTAATGAGTCATGCGCTAATGGAGGAAGGGGACTGCAAGGTTTGTCAGGTGCTGAGGAGAGGGTAAGGGAGCCGAACACTGCCTCCTCCCCACAGTGCTGGGGCTGACAGCCAGATGAAAGCAGGACCTCTGACCATGTCCTGGAGATGCCCCGTGACAAAGTGAGGCACTTTATCAAAGTCAGGTGAGGTCAGAGGACCTGGACATGAGGGCCAAGTGCAGACGCTGTTGTCTGGAATTGGACTGACATTTTTCTTCTGCTTGTAACGTCTTTTTAACATGTTTCCCACTACTGTCTTTTGCCATTACTGTTTCCAGAATCCTTTGCTGCTTCAAATAGAGAACTGTGCGACGAAGAGAAAGAGTTCGTCCATTTTCCAGTGTGTGAGGGGACCTCACAGCCGGAACCTTCGTGTTCAGCCGTCAGAATCACAGCCAATAAAAACTACAGGAGCAAAACAACTCAGGAAGGTGCTTTAAAGAAGATGCACGAGGAGGAGCACCACCAGCAAATGTCCATCCTGCAGCTGCAGCTGATCCAAATGAACGAGGTGCACGTGGCCAAAATCCAGCAGATAGAGCGCGAGTGTGAGATGGCGGAGGAGGAGCACAGGATCAAGATGGAAGTCCTCAACAAGAAGAAGATGTACTGGGAAAGAAAACTACAAACTTTTACCAAGGAGTGGCCCGTTTCCTCATTTAACCGGCCCTTTCCCAATTCACCCTAAGACTGGGGGATGGCTCCCTTGTAGTTAATGTGTGTTGGCAAGGCAAGTTTGGGATGGGACTTTGGCAGTTGGTAGCCTGTAACGGAGCTATGACTAGGAGAATTAGAGTGGTAGTAGTCACTTATTTAAGAAATCATTCAGGTAAACAGCTGCGTCCCATGTACCCCTCATGTGGCCAAGAAGCTGGTCCAGTATCTGAAGATCACCACTATGCGTGCTAGAACTCACTGAACGTCATGTTTCTTAATTAGAATTCGTAGAAGAACCACGTGTGAGTGTTGTATTTTCTTTTCTTTCTTTTTTTTTTTTAATGAAACGCAAGTGTGATGAAAAAGGAGTTTGGCTGGTGATTTTTACTTTATTTTTTAGTTTGTTTTTTCAGCTGACAGTGGAGCTTTTGCACCCAGACAGATGGGCAGCCCCCCACTGTTAAGACTGCCCTGTGTGGCTGTTTCTCCACCTTTGGGTGTCACTCTCCGAGTGAGGATGTCCGGGAAGCCCAGCCTTTGGAAGGGCATTTCCTAACAGGGCTCACAACTGCCTTTTAAGGCTTTTTCCAAAGAGGCTTTCCAAGGACTGTCTCCCACAGTGGTGGTTTTAGTAGAAGTAGGGTTATAACAACTTTGAGGGTTTAATGTTCAGTTAGGTTCCTACATCCTGTTTGTTTTATTAAAAAACGTCTTAAAATGTTACAGTAACACTGTGTATGTTTTTAAAGGTGCTGCCATCCCAGCCCAGATCCCTTCCATTTTACTACTGAGTGAATGGTTGCGCTTGAGTCATTGCCCTGACTTTAGTCTCCGGCCTCCTTAGGAAAGGGCCCTGCTCTCTCTGTGCTCATCAAGGCATTAGCTGATGGTGATGCTGTATTGCTGGGGTTGCACATCAGCCAGGATTAGGTTTTGTAAGGATCTGTTACCAACATATTTGGAGATATGGATGGATAAATGGTGTTTTGATTGAGCTGTGAGGTTTCTGCTGTAGCCTAATGTTTAAAAAAAAAAAAAGCAGAATGATCCTTTAGATCCTTTAGAGTTTGGGACTGTGGTAGCTGGAAGCCGCAGAGTGATGCTTCAGTGCCCAGGCAGGTGAGCGTTTTCTCAGAATGAGATTCTGTATTGGGTGAGGGGTGGTAGCTGTCAGGACTGGTGTGCTAAGTGTGGCTCTGGCCAACTCCCTGAAACCTTGACCTGGTACTTCCTGTCCACAGAACAAGGGAGTTTAGCCTCATCATGTGTGGAGCCGGTTTCAGCTCTTTTCAGCTCTTTAGCCATGGTGTGGCCATATGCCACCCTGTGTGCATACGGCTGACATCATGGCAGCCTGGAGGGCGTGGGTCTACACAGGGTTGTCTCCAGGCGTGGCTAAGCTTTGGAGTTTGGGTCCTGGGGCCTGTAAGGTTTTATAAGGTTCTCACAGACTCATAATTTGTGCACTGCATATAACGTAAGCAGATATCAACTTTGTACATTGAATCTATTTTAAATATTTTAGAGGAATTAGTCCATTATTTTAGATATATCCTGAAACGAGAGACTAGAAGTAGGTTCCTTTCATGAGTGTTTTCAGTTCTTAGTTTTTATTAAATGGATCCTTCAGAGAATGAAGGGTTTTAAAGTCTCAAGTTCAGATGGTGTGTGGAGGATAGAAATCGACTCCCTGTTCTTCAGGATCAGGTCAGGGATGGAAAGGTCTAAACACAAATGTAAGATGAAGAGGGTTGCCTTTGCTTCACATACAGATCTATCAAAACATCTTATTAAGATGTACATCCCAGAGTAAGGCATGAGATTCTTTCTACTTTTTGTGTAAGTCCCAGGTTATGCCTGGTCTGATGGTTTGCTCAACACATCTCTGAATGACCAGACTTAGAGGGACCTCCAGAAGTTTTGCATACAGTGATGTGGTGGTTATGCTTCCCTAAGAATTTATGACTTAAACTCACAAACAGCAACATAGACTAACGAAAAACTTTCCTACACCGTCGTGCATTTTAATTGGACTATAAAAGCACTGAACTAATTCCTGACTGAACAAATACAGGATAATTAAGCCAGAGCCTAAAGCCCCTTGCTGTACTGCTAATGGTATTTATGAGTTTGCAATAGTGGTCTGCAATATTTGACTATGTGTTAGAAACAATATTTTATAATTAATTAGTCCCACTGGGTCTTCCTTCCAGAGGTTCTGAGTCAGTTGACAATGGGTGGGGCCTCATATTCAGTATTTTTGGAACCTTTATAGATGATTATGATGCATAGTTGAAATTGAGAACCACTTTGTGCAGAGTTCACGAATATTTATCTGTTGATTCTTAATTCCACAAAGCCATGATGAAGTCAGGAATTGATGCTCAGAGAAGAACCCATCTGGCACTAGGCCTGTAGCTAGTAAATAGCAAAAGAGAACTTCAAGCAGGATCTCTTGGTTCTGAAACACACAGCCCCACCTGCTGTCTTTACCCTTTCTCTCGCAGCTCTATCAAGGATTTGTTTTATGTCGAGACTTGGATAATGTTACAGAGTGCTTGCTGAAACATCTTCATTCATGAGCAAACACAGCACATCCCAATTCATTTTGCTTTTAAGCCTTTTATTACCTGAGGTAGAAATGCAATAATCATTTCTTGACAGGAATTGTGGGACAGATACATATGAGAAAATATTAAGACATGGTTGAACATCATGGACGTTGCCCAGGTGGGAGGGAGCGGACTGTGGACTTAACTGGTACACATCATCAAATGCTTTTTCAGATAATAGAAAACTAAGAAAGGCGAGGAAAGGAGTCATAGAAGGGTGATATTTGAATCGAGGCTTTAGAGCTGACATTTTGGCAGGTGATTTGGAATGCAGAGCACATCACTCAATGACACACAGACGGGAGAGAGAAGAGTGAGGTAGAGGAGAATTTTCAAATCGGATCAGAACTGTGCACCAGGAGGAAAATTAGAAGATGGAAATGAGAGGAGAGGAGAGGAGAGGAGACTGAAGTTGGGGCTTACATGTAGGAGGGCTTGGCTTTGGTTAGTTGAGGTGTCAGGACCAGGAGGAGGCGGGGAAATGGAGACCCATGTGAAGGGTAGAGGCGGACTTGGTGATTGTTTTTTTGTTAGAGAGGAGCGGAAGGTGTTCAAAGCTAGACTTATGAGGGAATACTGGTGATTGACATGAAGGGACAATGCAGATGTCCTCTAGGACATATGACTTGTTGTAGAGGAGCCTAGGTACAAACACTGGCACTTGTTCTCAGGTCTTTGGCTGTCATGTCTCTGCTGTGACTTTCTCCTCTTATCCTTGTTGTTCCACCTGGTCCTTGGTCACCTGTCTAATTTGGCACTGCCTCTGTCACCAATATCCCCGTTGCCACTAGAGGCCCTTCATTTGATATATCTTACAGCAGGTTTTTTGTTTGTTTTTTGTGGTGGCCTCCAGTTTTTCTTTAGATAGTTGGCACCCACCAATTTGAGGTGTTTTGTTTGTTTGTTTTGTTTTGTTTTTTATGTCCCATGTTGAATAGAGGAATCCTGGCTGGAAAAGGTTGGTGACTTCCATGTATTAATATCACAACCCTTTTTTTTAAAAAAAAAATCAAAGATGGCATTCTACCCAGTGGGTCCACAATTTAGGAATGTTTCAAGGGTTTTGCCAGGACAATCTTTAAGTGCATTTTCTTTTGTTTCACTTCCGAAGAGACTGGGAGGCAGAGATGACACAGTAGGAGAGTGCATTTGAGTTGTCAACAGTCTCTGCGGTGTCAGGTCAATTACATCAGCACTTGGTTTAGGCCAGAGGAAAGGAATGATTGTGCCTCCTGGGAATGTCACAAGGACCTGATAATTATATTTGGCAAAGCTATGAGGAGTGGCTCTGTAATGTCATTGCTGAGCATTACCCTTTTAGTAGCATTTCTGGACGCCTGAGCTTTTCAGAGGGATGGCACTTCATTTCTGCCATGCCATCCTTCCTGCTGGGCTCTTTCCCAGGCGGTCCTCCTACCCCTCCCTGCCCTTGCTTCCTTATTTGTTTGTATTTTCTCCTGCCACCTCCCCAACCCCCATGTGTCCAGCCCCTTCTGCCCCCACCACAGCTTCCACTCTCCCGAGCTGCAGGTGGAAGGTGTAAGGATGCTTGGAGGATGCTTGTTCGGCACCCAAGGTAGCCTTGGTCCATGTTTCTGTGACTTGCTTCCATGCTATAGTTGCTACCTTTGTGTTCGTGGGACTCAAAAGTCATGGGAAAGGTGACCGGGAACCTGTGACAGCAGCAAATGCTTTCCCAATTGTGCCATATTATTATGCTCTTCAACAGAGCTTACTAATCTCTGCCTCAGTTTCTCCATCTGTGAAAGTGATGTAATACTTATCTACCTCCCTTGGATGTTGTGAAGATTAGTATGTGTTGGTAAAGCACTTTTGAAATAAAGAATGATGACAAACATTTGACATTACTGTTGTCATGGATGCTCTACTGTTGAGAGGCTAGGCTGCCTTATGGTGAAAGCCAGAGTGCTGGGGTCCCAGGCTTGTGCCGCCATGGAGAGAGAGAACTTAAGCCTTCTTACCTAACAGACAAGCACTCTACCAACTGAGGTATGTTCGCAGCCCCATGATTATTTTCTTATGAAAAATTTCAAAATTGCATTTCTTTAAATAGTCCTTTGGTACATTTAGAGTGAGATTCAATTTATAGAAATGTGATTTATGCATATTTTTAAAGAACACAGCTGTTGACTCTCCATTACTCAATACAATTACAGGCTTACAGTCTGGTTATTACCTAACAGTGTAGTCTACTGCCATTAGATAGGAAATGTTTGTGTGGCACCAGACATCAAACCTGGAGCCTCACACATGCTAGGCAAGTACTCTACCACCGATCCACACCCCAGCCCTACAGGGACATGTGGATCCGTTGTCCTGTGGCCTCCTGAATCTCACGCTAAAGGGCTTGTAGCTATCCAGGGGATGTTCTTTCCAGGGCAGAAATACAAGAAGCCACGCACAGCTGCCGAACAGTCCATGTTCTGTTTGTTAACTTCTGCCGTCCTTGGCCTGGGCAGTTGACATGGCTGAGCCCACAGCCAAGAGAGAGAAGTAGATTCCTCCTCAGAAGGTGAACGAAGAGATGAATATTTTTGAACAATAGTTTAACCTGTCATAGTGAGGAGGGGTGCTAGCTAGATGCCAAGGAGCTGGGATTACGTTATAAACCAAGGAAGAGAAAATTTAGTTGGAAACTGCATCTCCCACCCACCTCTACCAAAGCACCTCCCTCCTCTTTCAGTATTTTAGAGTGAAGGGACTGACATTGTAGTAACAATACCATGTATTTCACTTATGACACAGACCCCTTTGCTGCTGATGGGATCCTGTCCAGAAGGACTCATGGAAAGTAGAAGCTGTCTCAAGTTTAAAAGTGCCACAGGCGCAGGGCTGCTGCCCAACATTGCTAGCTTAGGGAAAGATCTGCACTATAGTTCCTGTAGAGTGACAGCTGCCTTTGCACCATCATGGGGTAAAAACAACCATAATTGGAGGTTGAAGAAATAGCTCAGTGGTTGAGAGCTTGTCCTGAGCCTACATCAGTTCTCAGCACAACCCTGATGGTGGCTTACCACATCCTGTAACTTCACCCTCTTCTGACCTCCTCAGGTACGTTGACTTACATCCGCATACCCAACCACAGGCACATACACACAGACATTTTAAAAGTAAATTAGAAGAAAAGGAGTTGAAGTATTGAGTCGTATACTGTCTCGTATATTTAGAAAAGTACCTAACACATAGTAAACTATAAACTTTAGTATATGTTTCCCAAGGTGGATGGTTTTTAATGGAGATTCAAAGATTTGAACCCAAGGGTTCTGGCTCTAGGCATCACACTTTTAAGAATCCTAATACACAGAATTCCTATTTTGGGCGTCAGTTCAAATCTTTAGCTTTGCAAAGAGCATTTACCTCCTGGGTATTTGGTAATCACCTATAAATTCCTACTCATGATTGCTGTAGCATTATAGAAGACACTTGAATGGAATAGCCCTACAGACTATAAAATCAAAACTAAAAATGAACAAACCAAAACCCTATACCGCAGTTTTGATTGTGTGTGTTCCAAGAGACAACAGGACTGTTCTCACCCACAGTGATACCTCATCTTGATTCTTCCCAGCTCCTCACCCAGGGACACACACTGAACACGATTATCATTCTGTTTCACAGCCGGGATCAGTGACATCACTCCTGGTGACCCCTCTCCCTAGAGTGCTACCAGCCTCCCTGCACCCCCTATCGCTTGTGCTGCTAAAAGGTTGCCAGTTCTTCAAGGTCAACTGAACACCAGGACCCCCTCCTGGAACCTGGGCTCCTGTCTCACCTTCGCCGACAGCTCATCTTGTGACTGTGAGCAGGAAAGAGACACTTAGTCTCTTTCCTCTTAGTAAGGTCCTTGTTGGTAAAATAAAGAGTATCGAGAAGAAGATGCCTGACTCTCATCCCTATGCTCTGATTAGCTTAATTCTGAAGTTTAATGAATCTTTTCAATTTAGTGCATACAACCCAAATTTTCACTTTAGCGTTCTCCTTAAAAGACAGCGTACACATAAATGGAATTTAAATATTGCATCCAGGCGACTCAGTCCCAAGGCTGAAAGTACCATTTGTTAATGTTGCTGATATTGGGATAATGATTGTTCTTAAACTGTTTATAACACAGCCTAAATATTCAATATAAGCATTTCTGTACCACGCTTTCTTGGACTGCCAGTCCCCAAATCATGACTAATTATGAATGCTCAGCCTGAGCTTAGGCTTGTTTTTCACTAGTTTTTTTTTTTAAAACCCATTTTTATTAATCTCTGTGCTGCCCCGAGGCTCATTTACCGTATCTACGTATTATTCATCCTGCTTCCCTGCTTCCTCTGTGTCTGTCTGACTGGCTGGCCACCAGCTGGTTGGCCCCTGGAGGACTGGTTCCCAGTTGACCAACTGGCTCTTTTCTTTCTGTCTGCCAGCCCCACCTATCCCTCCTCTAACTAGCTATTGGATGTTCAGCTTTTTATTAGGCCAGTCAGGTGCCTTAGGCAGACAAGGTGAACCAGCAGCACACACCTTTACATAGTTAAACAAATGCAACATAAGTAAATGCAACACACCTTTACACAGTTCCACAAATATTCAATTCCATAACATATTTCTGTATAATAGGATCAAAGGAGTTGTTGCTTCCCCAAATGTAACTTTCTCAATGAAATCTGAATAATTAATTACTCTTTGTTTTAAAGGCCTAACTCTAGATCTTATAGAGTTCTTCTACTTATAAACTCTATTCTCAGGCAATGATAGGCCAAGAATTGTAGATTTTTGTACATCTAAAAAGATTCCTGAGGGCTAGGAGATGATTCAGCTGCTAAAGCGTTTGGACAAAAGCATGAGGAACCAAGTGTGTCTCTTCAGAATCCACACGAAAGCATGAGGAACTGAGTGTGTATTCCAGAATCTGCACAAAAAGCTGGGTGTAGCCACACACACCTGAAACCCCACTTTTATTACTTTTTTAATTGCTGTGATAAAACACCACAAACAAGGCAACTTATAGACCAGTTTATTTGGGTTTGTGGTTCCAGGGGGTTAGAGTCCAGGAAGGCCGAGTGGGGGCAGCAAGCAGCGGGCGTGGTAGCTAGAGCAGAAACTGAAGTCTTACATCTTGAACCACAAGCAGGAAGCAGCGAGAACAAACTAGAAATGGCACATGTCTTTAAGTTTTCAAAGGCTGCCTCTAATGACATGCTTCCTTCGATAAAGTCACACCCCTAAGTCTCCCCAAGCAGCACCACTAACTAGTGACTAAGCATTCAAATGGCCAAGGTTATGGGGGGGTGCATTTCTCATTCAAACCACTTTGCCAGTGCTTAAGGGGTGGAGGCCGGTTCCTGGAGCTCACTGGCCAGTCAGTCTAGCTGAATCGAATATGCCAGTTTCAGTTACTCTATTCTCTCTCTTTCTCTCTCTCTCTCTCCTCCCCCCTCTCTCTTTCACACACAATATTTTTAAAAGCAGAATGCAATAGAAGGAGACACACAGGATCAACCTCTTGCCTCCGTAAACGCTTATGTGGGCATGGGTACCATCTCCCACTTGCTGTGCTAGTTACTTTTTTGTCGGCTTAACAAAAGCTAGGGTCATCTGGGAAGGGGAATTCTCAACTGAGAAGATACCCCCACTAGACTGGCCCGTAGGCAAGTCTGTGGGACATCTTCTTCATTAATGATTGATAGGCAGGTGGTCTTGGATTGCATAGGAAATCAGATGAGTCAGCCAGGAGGAACAAGCCAGTAAGCAGCATTCGTCCTTAGCCCCTCCCCCCACCTCAGTTTCTTCCTGCGTTTGGTTCCTGCATCAGCTTTTGTTCATGATGAATCATGGTTGGCATGTGTAAGCCAAATTAACCCTTTTCTGCTCAAGGTGCTTTTGGTCACACTGTTTTATCACAGCAATAGAAAGCAAACTCGGATATATGTGTATACACACACATATGCATATGCTACTCACACACACAAGCACACATGAGTGAATACACCATACACATATAAACACACACACACGTGCACACACTACATGTGCAAGCCTAAGCACATAGTTGCACACAGTTCCCATTAGCTGACTTTGGTAGTTGACATTTTCTATAAAACTAGGAAAGAAAGAAGAGTGTTAGCATTTAAGGAACACCTTTTGTAGGTGATGGACATGTTCTATATGATTTCATTTACTGCCTCAAATAACCTGCAGGCATATATAATTTCATCCATATTTTGTAGCTAAGTAAATGAAGCTTGGAGAGAGCGAGTGATTTGTCCAAAACCATGAATCAAAAGCTCTGGTGATGGGTAGTGCTGATGGGTGTGAATGAACTATTGTTTGTGTCATTGAACTATAAACTTAAGGCAAATGTCATGCTTCAACACAATTTAAAAACTAGAAGGAGAAAAGAAAAGAAGGGGGAAAAATCACATACCTAGTGAAGAGCTCAATTCAAAGTACAGCTCAAGCCAGAATCCTTCGTGTGCTGTGTGTATGGTTCAGGGGAAAACCACTACAACTGCTTAGCTCTGTTTATTAACCTGCATTTAAGAGATCTGCCATGACATAGGAGTCAGAAGCACAGAGTAGCAAAGAGTCAAGTGAGGTGAAAAGTGTCAGCGGCAGCAAAGGTGGCAAGCTGAGGACAGTGACCAAGTCAAAAAAGTGGCCAATTAGCTTTGCCTTTAGATCTGTGTTTTCCAGGCATTATGTGCACGAGAAACCCCTGGACATCTTATTATAAAAGCATGTTTGATTGAGCGAGTCAGATTTTTGCATTCCTAATAAACTCCCGGTGATGATGCTGGCCATGGAGCAACTGTTGAGTAGCATGGACTTAGGCAAGAGTAACTTCCTCCCCAAGCTAGCTCTCCATGTGGGTTTCAGACTACTCACACTGCCCTAGAATCTGGGGGTCGAGAGGCTTCAATGAATCAAGACGTGTGCTCCCTCCTAGGTCTGCTGAATCAGGATCTCTGAGGACCACACTGGAATCAGAAAGTTTAACAAGCTTCCGTGTTGTTGCTATAACATTTGCGAAGTGCTGCTAACAGGCCATCACCATGCTGTGCAGGCTCCATCATTTCATGTGCTGCACAGGCTGCACAATTCCAGCTTAGAAGGGGTTTTTATAACCTGTGTGCACTTGGCAGATGAGGAAATGGACACCTCCAATCTTGACGTGTTGGACCCCAAAGTTTGCCAGTTTCAAGAAACATTCTTTTAAGTTTTGTTTTGTTTTGTTTTAAATGTGTGGCTGTTTACCCACTTTACCAAATCTTTTTTTGGTTTTTCGAGACAGGGTTTCACTGTAGCTTTGGAGCCTGTCCTGGAACTAGCTTGAACTCACAGAGACCTGCCTGCCTCTGCCTCCCAAATACTGGGATTAAAGGCATGCGCCACCGCTGCCCGGCTCCACTTCACCAAAGCTTTACATGTACTCCTATACAAATTAGAATACCTTTTAGGTCTAAAAAGCTCTGCAGAGTAGCTTTCCTGCCACGATACCTTAGGAGATTTCAATCTAATTTAGCACACTAAGCTGCGGGATTTATGCTTAATAAGCATAAAACTATCCAAAGTCAGAGCCAAAAGAAAATCTTTGGTGGAGTAATTAAGAAATAGACTGCTTTGGATAGTAATTGGTCCCCCCCCCATGCTCCTCTTCCTCCTCCTTTTGTTCTCTGTTGCTAGAGTGTTTGGGACACTATGGCACTCTACCCAAAAGTACTTCGGCAATATGTACTCAGCGTAAGAACGTTATCCCATGACTACAGTGCCATCCCACATGACGACAATCCCATCCCACATGACAGCAATCCCATTATCACGCCTTGGAAAGTTAACATTAAATCGATAAATAACTTAATATGTAACCTACACTCAAATTTCTCCAGCTATCCTGATGTTTCCTACTGCTGTTTATTTTCTCAGGTCCAATCAAGGCTGATTGCACTTGCTCGCCACCCTCTTTGTTTTATATAATCTGGAACACGCTTTTTCTCTGGGTTTTAATGACAAAGCTTTTTTTTTCCAGCCCTGGTTTTGTAAAGCACTCCACATTCTGGGTCTATTTGATTACATCCTCCTTATTAGATTTGGGTCAAAATTCTTGGGCAAGAGGACCATATAGATAAATGCCATGCCCTTCTCACTGCATCTCCGGGAGAGGTGTATTGGCAGATGGTCCCACCATTGGTAATGCTAATTTGATCCCTCAGTGAAGTCAGTGTCTGCCAGACCAGTTGTAGAATTATATTCTTTCACTCGTGGTTAATGTTACCTGTTGGATGATACTTTAAGACTCTGAATATCCCTTTTCCTCATAACCTTTTGCCTAATGGTTTTAGCTTCTTGAAGTTTCTCTTTTGAATTAATATTTTATCAGTTCTTTGAGTTTCATGCAGTGAATTTTTATCATATCCACCCCCTTCCCCTAACTCCTCCCATATCTGCTCTCATCTTCCCACTGCTCAGCTGTGAGTTTTCTTTTTCGTTTCTCTTTCCACTGAGTTCTGTGTATGTGGGCCAACTGCTCTTGAGGGGGGCCTGCCCTGGAGTGTGGGCAACCTACTGGAGGGGGGGTTACTGCAAGAAGACTGACTCTCCCACTCACCGAAGCTATCAAATAGCTCCTCAGCTAGGGACGGGCCATGCGCCTGCCTCCCCACTCCATGCTGGGATTTAATCTGTTTTGGGAATATCTTACCCAAATTAGTTATTTCACTGAGGGTTAAAACATGAGCATTGAGCCAGTCAGCCCTGACCATGCTCTGACCGTTTTTCAGCATTTATGTAGAATGGAGTTGTGCTAGATTTGATAAAACTCTAAATTAAGGGACCTAGTACCATTGATTATACAGACAGAAAACAAAAGATCTACTCCCTGCCTCGGTCTCTTTCTCTCTCCCCTATTTTTTTTTTTAAGGTCAAGACTCATGTAGCTCACGCTGGACTCAAAGTCACTATGTAACTGAAAATGGATTTAATTCCTGATTTCCTGCCTTTATCTACCAAATGCTGGGATTACAGGCATGCTTCATGTCTCTGCTGGAGGCGAGGAACACAAGGGTAGAGTCCCTCTGCCCCACACTGTGCTAAGAAATGCCCACCTGAGAGAAGATGACTCCCAATTACCTTCTCCTTAGCATCTTGCCCTAGACTGTGTCTCTGGACACTATTGATTGTCTCTGAGTGCTGTTGGGATATTATATGCTTTCTCATGCATTATCAGCGATGACCATTGCACTGTTTTTCCACTCTTCAAATCTGACTCAGAATTTCTGTGTAGCAGAAGAGTGGGATAGCAATGTGGTGGGAAGGGAGGTGCCAGAATATTTGTCTTGAAGTGGTAGCTGTTACGTAAAATGCATATTATAGATCAGTTTTTAAAAGTAGCATTTTTATATAAGATGGAGAAATTCGATTGCTCACACTAAAGGCACTGATGAAGCCTGAGAGATGGAGGCTGAGGGTGGATGTAGATCACAGTGGGGTTCAAGTCATGTGACCACTCCTCTCCTCTGCAATCCTTACCCCTACTCTGCCCTACTCCCTTTTCTCATAGGAAAGCACAGAAGTCAGAATCCCAAAACGTGGGCTGGTAAGATGGCTCAGAGGATAAGAGCACTGGCTGCTCTTCCAGAGGTCCTGAGTTCAATTCCCAGCAACCACATGGTGGCTCACAACCATCTGTAATGAGATCTGGTGCCCCCTTCTGGCCCACAGGGATACATGCATGCCGAATATTGTATATATAATAAATAAATAAAATTAAAAAAATAAAGAATCACAAAATGTCCCTGGCATCTAAACACCCTATCTATAAGACAGACTGAACCAGCCCCCCATTCTACCCACCTTCCAACTTGTGAAAAAGAAGAAAGTACCCATTTGCACTTTGAAGTCCACTTTTCTCTTAAGGACCTCCCGCCATTGATGGTCTCTTTTGCTTTGCTGCACGCCTGCCTCTTCTCCTCTCAGTGAATCCCTGTCACCGTCATTTGGGTATTTCACAGGTCTTCCCCTGCCCACAGCCATCCCATGCTTGGTTTTTCTCCTGTGATGGTCAAACTGTCTAAGTGCTCTGTCTCCGTTTCCTACTCCCACTTCTTATCCATGCGACATCGAACTCTAATCTACATTCTGCCCACACAACTTTACCAAGTGGTTCTTGCTGTGATCCCTGGTGACTTCAAGTGACCACATCAGTTGGGAACTGTTCAGTTCTCGTATTTGCTTGACCTCTCGGCAGAATCTGACCAGTTGGCTACATCCTACTTCTTGGCACACACTGGTTCCGTGGTCACCATAGCACTGTCCTGTTCTAATTCTCCTAAGTTTCGGACAGCTCCTATACAGTTCCCTCTTCTTGAGTCTCTCAGTAGTAGCTCAGACCTTCTTAATTTGTATGAAGTCGTTATATCCATGTTCATGACTCACTTGGACATGCCTAGTGCAAATCTCTCTTGCCTGAAGACCTATACAGCTAATGGCTACTTGAGTTCTGCATTATTGGTCCCTCAAATTCAATGTATGCCTAGAATTAAATCCACCATCCCCTCTCCAAACCTGCTTTTCTTCCAGGGCTGGCTGTTTTATAAATACCACTGAACAATCACTTGACACTTCTCTTCCCTCTCCTCTTACATACAGTCTGTCATGAAATTCTATTGCGTTTATCTGCCATATCTGTTTAGCTCACTTACACGTCCCATCTTCCCTACTCCAAACTATTGTCACCCCTGGGCCATTGCCGGCGCCATCCTCCAGTTTTTCTGCATGTGTTTCTTTTCCTAAACCGTTCCACACACTGCAGACCAAGTGATGGCTTTCACAGTGTCACTGAAGTTTCTGTGGTGCTGAACCTTGAATGAAGGGCCTCCCTTGTGTCAGGAAAGCACCCACTGCTGTGTTACTTTCTGGCTCCACTGATAGTCACACGACTCACAGTTAGCACCTTCAGCCAAGTGATCTTTTCCAAACATTGGTGTGAGCAGGTGATTCTTTCTCTCCCGTCTCGTGTGTGTGTGTGTGTGTGTGTGTGTGTGTTAAAGCTTCACTATGTAATCCAGGCTACCCTAATCACTATATAGTCCAGGATGGCCTCAATGATCCTCCTGTCTCATTCTCCCATATACTGGAATTACAGGCATAAGCCATCCCAGATGCCTGCTTAGAATCTTAAAATCAAACCTAAATGCTCATATTGACTTAGAAAGCCTGTGGAGTCTGCCACTTGCTTTTTGGAGTCTCTGCCTTCACTCCATGCCATTTACTCTCTAGGCTTTGTGGTGCAGCTGCCTTTGGTTCCTTTTTTAAATGATTAGATAAAGTCATGAGTTTATTGCATATGCTATCTGAAAACTACATGTTTCACAAAACGCGTGCTGTAAAATGGTCAAATTTAGCTAGTTAATACATGAACTAGCATAAGATTACCATTTTAGGGACAAGAACATTTAGCATTCTTTGCATCTTTTTTTCAAGAATACAATACAGTGATATGCCTTAGGCACTGCCCATTGTTCAATCCCCAACACCACACACACACACAGCACACAGACACACAGAGACAGACACACACAGAGACAAAAGAAAGAGACAGAAATAGAGAGGTGGGGACAGACACACAGACACAGAGAGAATCATTAACTATAGTGACCATATGCGTCAGATCTCTTAAGTTTATTCTTCCTATCTGACTATAATTGTACATCCTTAGGCAACATGCCCAACTCCTGAGTCACTCCATTGTCTGTAATGACCATTCTCCTTGCTATTTCTATGAGCTTGACATTTTTTACTTCACATATGCATGAGCTAATACATTTGATTTCCTCTGTCTCTTGAATTTGCCACAGTCTAGACTTCATTTTCACATTTGGGATTTTCTTCATAGGACAGTTTCTCTTCTGTCCTTCCTTATAACTCTTCATTTGTCTCACAGTCTCAGTTGAAATGCCACTTTGGGGAAGGTTTCCATCATTCCTCTAACTCTTGGTACCTAAGGGGTCAGATGACTTGTTTCTTAGTTCTTTGTACTTGTGATGATTTAAAGCTTGACTCCTGCTGGGTTCCAGGACAGGGACCGTGTCTGTCTCTTTTCTGGGCTACAGGACAGGGACCGTGTCTGTCTCTTTTCTGGGCTACAGGACAGGAACCGTGTCTGTCTTGTCCACTCTCTGTATCTTCCCTGCCTCACACAACTGCCGACATAAAATGGGCCAACTCTAACGACGAATGCAGCTTCTGTCACCAGGCTCTCTGCCCTGACCCTGCTCTCATCATTGCTGAAGTCACCACTGCTGAAGTTGCTCTATATCCTACCACTGCTTTTTCAGTGCTGAGAGGAACAGTCCAGAACGTGGTCTTGCTTTTTCAACTTTGCGTCTGTCTTAATTGGGAACCCAGGCTGTTAAGCCCAGCTCTATTGACCTTGCTGCTAACTCTCTAGGCCATTAGATTTTAGGTCGTAATTTTCAACTAGGCGCTAAGAGGAATTTTAGTTCTCCTAATTACATTCACACTCACATGTGCAATACAAGACGAGGTTTATATGTTTATGTATGCATAAGTGCACATGTACATGTACGAGCACGGAGTTCAACTGAAGCACTCAAGTATGCGTGTATCCTCTTCTCAGCGGCAACCTTATATACACTCATTCCTTACATATGTACATACAGAGTAAAATGGCATATGCTTGGCACTTATGAGTATGTACAGAAGCAGGCTGATATACTTCTTTACATATGTATGCACACAGGCAAATGACATATGCTCAATACATATGTATACATACAGAGGCAAGCTGACATACTTAAACATATTCTAATTTCTAGCTCCTTGATGACTCTTTCGGGATTTTGAGCTCAGTGGATGCTGTTCCCATTTGTTCCTAGACTCTGGATAGAAATTAAACTCTGTCTGTCTGTCTCCTTCCCTTCCTATTCCCCTCCCTCCCCCATGTGCTCTCTCTCTCTCTCTCTCTCTCTCTCTCTCTCTCTCTAGCATGCTATATATCCTGAGTTTACCTTGAATTTAATAAGTAGCCCAGGCTGGCTTGGATCTCTTTCTGTCCCCCAGTTCTTGTCTCTCACTTACTGGGTTTAGAAGTGTGTGCCATACTGCTCAGCTCTTGTCTTTCTCCCTGACCCACCTGGCTATTTATCTCGACTTTATTTCCTAACAGCTTGGCTGCCTCTGCTAGTCACCAGACTGCCCTCTTCCATACTTCTCTAGCAGGCGACCAGCCCAGAAGAGCTCTCTGGACTGTTAACTCTTTGGGGTTTGATTCAGAGCGTGGGCTATGGAGTAAGACAGACCAGGTCCTCACCCGGCTTTGTACTGTGTAAACTTGGGCGAATTAGTTACCCCTTCCAAACCAGTTTCCTCATCTTTGGAATAGATGATAGATACCAGGGCTTTGCTTGGGTTTTGTGTAGCACTACATGAGATAATACACACAGAGCTCTTAACTTAGGTTGTGGCAGCTAATGGTGACTGCTGCTCACATATGTCACGCAGTTACTGTACCATTTCTACTTTTAGCCAGTTACTTTTTGAGTACATGTGACACACAAAGCATGGTCCCAGGCCCTTTGCACATAGCAACTCATCCTAGCCTTAGCGCCACCCTGTGAAACAGACAGGCATGGAACCGAGTGGACGGTGGAACTGACTCAGAACAGCTAAGTAACTTCCCCAGGATCATAGAACTAGCAGAACAAACCCAGATGGCGTGGATCCAGAGTGTACACTCTTAATTACCACATTAGAACTTCTACTTCCGCTTATGTACGATTGTCTTTTCTAGAGAAGCCTATTTTTTTTTTTTTTTTGCCAAATCCTTCATAAGCTAAAACCACTAGAGAAATGTTGGGATCGCATCTGAAATTGTTCTGTTTGCTGAAATATCTAGAAATAACAAACCTCAATTCTGTCTTTAGAGAGGTGCTGAACCAATGGCAAGTAGTTCTGGTGGAAAGGCGAGGGGTGGCCCCTCCCTCTACCCACTCATGGGGGCTGTTTGGTTGACAAGGCTTTCAGACCGGCAGAGTTACGGTGGGGAGGCTCATCTCCTTCAGGCGGAGCTAGACTAGATGTCTGCAAAGCCTCCTTGGCTCCCGTCCTCCACTTAGATAATTGAGGATCATTAGAGAGATGTGGGTAACAATAATAGCACCTTCCACTGGCGCATTCAAAAGATTCTCAGCATCGTGCAATCAAAGATCTGAACAAAATCTTTCAGCGTATTCGTAGTGTGCCAAGATGGCTTGTGCACACCCTTTGGCGGCTATCATTTAAAATTTTGAAAATCAATTGATTCTGGGGCTCCAGCTCAGCGCCGTGACCACGTTAGGCATGTGTTCTACACTGAGCTACACATCCAGCTCCTCAGTGTAGTCTTATTTTAGAAAAGAGATACTAATTGTTCATATCATTGGAGCTTCGCTTAATATTTCCAAGCATACAGAGTGTATTAGTCATAGCCCACCACCCTCTTTACCCTCCCCTGACCTTTGCTCCCTTCCCCATCTCTAATTATCACTATTCTACTTAGAGGTTCATGTGTTTAAGCATCCAAATATGGGAGAACACCCGAGGCACTTTTTCTGTGTCTCACCTATTTCCCTCACCATTGTGTCCTCCGGTTCCAACTATTTGCTGCAAGTGTTTCATTTGTTTTTAAGGCTATATTTTTATCATATCAATTTCATGATAATAACACATATATGTTTTGGACATATCTTTGGCCATTCATCTGATGGTTACCAAAGCTGATCACATCTCTTAGTTATTGCTAGGAGTCTGGTTGCCATTTTGGTAGTGCCACTCTCTACTCCATCTTGTGCCAGACAATGAGGCTCTCCCCCTCCTAGTTGGTGGTATGGTGGGACTTTAGGGCTGGAAGGACCAGGTGACTCTAACTCGTTGTTGTGGTCTCAGGTACTTAACCTCATTAGGACTCTGCTTCCTTATCTGTGAAAAGAAAATAACACTAACAAGCTGGCAGGAGGCTTGGTGATAACGCACTGGTGACGATCCGGACATAGTGTCCTCAGTGGAGCAGTAGTCATCACCAGTCCCTCACGCAACAGTTTCGCCTTCTGTTTTTATTATTATCTGTTTCTCCCCACTTGACTGTAAGGCCCACGAAAGCAGTGGCTCTGTTTCTCACTGCTGTTTCTCTGCACCCAGAGTAGTACCTAAGCCATAGTTGATTCTCAGGAAATACCCGTTGAGGCAGCGAAGTTGCTCTCTCCGGTTTTTTCAACACTGGCTGACATCCTCACAGGCCCTTTGCTTATCTGGAACTTTCCTCTTAAGCTGGCTCCTCTATGCTCCTCATGATTTCTTGTCTGCCCCCCTTTCTTCATAGCATTTGTTAGCAATGCTGAAATTTTATTTTTATATATTGTGTTAACTATATTATCAACATTTGGCCCTAAACTTCCTCAGGACAAGGGTCACTGGATTCCCTGAGACTGGGAGACTTTCAGTCCTGATTTGCTAAATCAATATTTTCCCCCATTCCACTTTTTAACGATTCCCTCACCCTTTCTCTAGGAAGTGAGGTCTAGACTCTCAAATTGGGTTAGATGCCAATCTCAGGCTGTTCCCATGCTCCACCATAAATTATCCCTCTCCCTGTTTCTGGCTCAGGCACTGTGACTGTCTCCTTCCAGGGCCAATTAGTTAGCCCCAAGGTGTCTCATTACGTTTATCAGGACTTCATTATACAGCTAGGCCAGCCAGCAGGAGGTCCGGCAAAGCTGGGATTTTGGCAGGGTTGGGAGTCCGGAATGGGATTTGCCATTTCCTCGGTCCTCACCCTAACCACGTTTATATTTAGTATTTATCACATTGTGCTGTAACTGTTAATTTTCAGCTGTCTCCCCGCCCTCACACAGCAAGGGCAGGATTATCTCTTGCCCCCAGAGGCTGCCATGGTGCCTAGCATGCAAGGAGTGCTCGCTCACAAAGGTTTCCTAAAGAAATGACTGTTCTCCCCAGTCAAGCTTCATTACTGAGGACAAAAACCAACTCATGGAGAAGGCACTGCCTCTGGCTTAAGCAACCACAACAAAATCCTGAGCCCTTGCTCCCAATCTTTTTGTTTAAGTTAGAGTTTTCTATTAGTTGGAGGTGAAAACATTCTTTCAAAAAACATAACAAATGGTATTCAAGCACAGGATTCACAATAGGTATTTGTTCAAAAATATCCACTCCACATTGTCTGGGCTCACTTCTGTACTTCTTTCTTTTTGTGTCCGTGTGTGCGTGGTATGTGTGTGTGTGTGTGTGTGTGTGTGTGTGTGTGTGTGTGTGTGTGGTGTATGACTGAGGCATGTACCCATGGCGGGTAGAGGATGTAAGTCCAGTTCTATCACTCTGTGTCTTATTTCCTAGAGACAGGGTCTCTTGCTGAACCACTAACTGGCAAGTCTGCTTGGCCTGGGATTACAGAAACGCATCTGTTTGTGCCCTTACTGCTGGTGTTAGAGGTACCTATCACTACTGTTTCTGCCCTTACTGCTGGTGTTAGAGGTACCTGTCACTACTCCTGGCTGTCACCTGGTGCTGGGGTTCTGAACTTAGGTCCTCATCATGTTTGTGCTGCTGGCAGGAACTCTTCCACCCTGAGCTGTCTTCCTAGCCTTTCCCTTTAGTTTTTCAGACAGGGTCCTTCACTGAACCTATAGCTTGTCCTTTAGGCTGCAAAGCCTTGGGAATCCTTCTGCCTGTACCCACCCCCAGCCCTGGGGCTATACAAGGACACACTGCCACCCTGCTTCTCTCTCTCTCTCTCTCTCTCTCTCTCTCTCTCTCTCTCTCTCTCTCGTGTGTGTGTGTGTGTGTGTGTGTGTGTGTGTGTGTGTGTGTGTGTGTCTGAATGCAGGATCCCACTGAGTCATCTAGATTTTGGGTTTCTGTTGGGATTGGGATGTCAGATGTGGACAAGCGGCGGGAGAGAACTGTTTGCACAACCTTCAGCACTGAGAGGCCCTCCTGGAGCCGCTGCTCCCTTCAAGCCCTGCTGGATCTGCAGTTGAAGCGGAGCCATGCAGTAGGGCTGCTCCAGACTTAGCCCAAACCCCTCTAAGGACTTAGGAGGAAAGCCCCTTGTCTCAGGACGCTGAAATGATATGGTTGGTTGTTAAGGAGTAATGGCTGATTGATCAAGGTTAGGTCAGGGGTTTCTAACCTTGGCAGAACATCTGCAGTATTTGAGAATTTTTAGAGAAATAGATACTAAAGCTTCCTTCAGACTGTCTGGAGTGCTATTCAGAAATCCACATTCCCTTTAAGCTCTCTGGGTGGATTTTTCCATAGTGGTCCCACATCCTTTTGTTATCTGTTCTTTGAGAATCACAAATACTCACATGTATGATGGGGTTTCTATGAAACCTCTGAAATCCTTTTCCTTCTTTGACCACAGAATAAAAAGAGAAATCCTTTCTGGTACTGTATGATTTCAGTCAGAGAAATCCATCCTCCCCGGAGTAGAGTCCTCAGAATCTTTTTCAATGTGAACACTTTGGAAAATTCTGTGCTGACTTTTTCTTACCTCATCTGGATGGGAAGTGAAGTATGACCTAGGGTTATTTGCTTTAAATTTAAACTAAGGCTGTAATCTCTTATTTTTTTCTCTTTTTGGTTATGATCAGCAGGCAAACGGGAATTTAAGGCAGAATATGGGGGTTAGGAGCACGAAGACACTGCTCGTGGAAGAAGCATCCACAAAGTCAAGCTTAGCAAAGAAGCTGCTGGGAGATTAGACTCAAAAGGAGGCCTGGGCTGTGACTGAGCAGAAAGGGCTGGGATCATCCTTGATTCAGGACACTAGGAAAGCAACAGTTCAGAGGCTTGAGGCAAACCATAGAAGAACGATAGAAATGCAGATTTATTTAGCTAAAAAGCATGACAGAAGTTTAACTCAAAAGCAAATAGTTTTAAAAACTATGACAACCAAGTTTCTTTTACTGAAAAAAAATTAGAAAAACATGAAGGACAAGTACCTATTACCCACAATCCTCTTTTCCAAAGTCAGTGGTGATGTAATCTAGTACAGCAGTCTTGACCTTCCTCTGGGCTGGCTGGTACACATGCGTATTTTAGAAAAACAAGGTTTTCTTGTTTTGTTTTTTTTTTGTTTTGAAGATTATTCATTAATGCATGCCTGCATGAGTTTATGTGCTTCAGATCCCCAGCGACAGGAGTCACAGACAGTTGGGAGTCACCTGATGCAGGTGTGGGGGAACCAATCCCAGGTCCCCTGCAAAAGCACTAAGCACTCAACCTCTGAACCGTGTCTCCAGTCCCCAGGCTTTTTCTTATGCACACTCATTGGTATCCCCTTTTCTATAGCATCAAACATTAACCCAGTCATCAAGCGCTGTACACAGAGACCCCCAGACACAGTCATCCTTCAGGCCTCACCGATGCTCCCTGGGGCTTGGTTTTACCGTTACACAAAGGCTGTGATGAACACTTCCTTTCTTCGTTGCTGTGTCCTGTCAAACCATCTTTAAAGCATAGATTCCAATATTGGTATCGTTAGGAAAACACCTTGAAAGTTTTTCCCCAAATGGTTGACCTACTTCCAAAACGTATAAACGAATAACGTTAAACTTGTCTGTCAATCCTTTTAACCCTTGTTAATATTCATCCAAAGGGGAAATCTTTTTTTATGGTTGAACTTTCCCTTTATTTGTAGTGGCTTTAAATCTTTTGTTTTTTGAGACAGGGTTTCTCGGTGGCGTAACAGCCCTGGCTGACTAGGCTGGCCTCTAACTCGCAGAGATCCACCTGCCTCTGCCTCCTGAGTGCTGGGATTAAAGGCGTGCGCCACCATGGCCGGCTTTAAATCATTTTAAAAAGTAAACCTATTTGTAATGAATATGTGTGCTTTGCTTCCACATATGTCTGCACCATGTGCCCACACAGCCCTTTGAGGCCAGAAGAGGGCATAGATCCCCTGGAACTGTAGTTGTGAGCTGCTGTGTAGATCCTGGGAATTCAACCGGGAGCCTCTGTAAGAGGTCAATGCCCTCAACCGTGGAGCCATCTCTCAGCAGTCTTCAAATCTTTCTCGTATTTTCATTGCCTGCATTTTTCCTGCTGCTGGCTTACTTTCTTGACTTTTATATTCAATATTTGTCTTATTGTAGCTTTCTTAGAACGGCTTTTTTTTTTTTTTTTGGCCTGTTTCTTAACTTTACAATGAGATTCTAAAATCCCTTCTGAAGTGGGCAACATAATAGACTGAAAAAAGCAGAAAACTTGCAAGAATTCCCTCTGTCCTTGCTTGTGTCTGAGTAAAGTTATCACCTAGCAAGGGGAGGCAGGCCACTGCAGAGCAGACAGTGGGCCTGGGGGCCAGATCGCTGGGAGACTCTTGGTCTCAACTTCCTCATTTGGGAAACATCAGAATGAAAAGTCCTTTGTAGGGCTGTGAAAAAGAACTGGAGAGAATGCAGGCTAAGAGCTTCCTCTAGGCCTTGGATATAGCAAATCCGCTCTAAATCTTTGCTATTATGTGTGGAAAGGGTAAGGCACTTTTAGGATTCAGCCGAAGGATGTAGCTATCCAGGAACCCGGTGGTCCGGTGAGTCTTGGGGATTAAGCCATCCCCCTGGAGAAGTGCACAGCTGGAGTGAGAACTCCGGTACTAATCCAGATCCTGCCCATTTCTTGGGATGTGATGACCTTGGACAAGTCACCTTTGCCTTTCCCTCCACCTGGAAAACACTCGGAAGACCACCTGGGCTCGTGCAGGGTTAGAAGGCGCGTGGGAAAGGCTCACAAAGGGCTTCCGAGACTTGGGTCCCGGAGCGCTCTCGGGCATCCTCGGCACCGCCGGGCCAGCTGGAGGGATCGGCGACCCCGGCCCGCGCCCCCGCCCGCCTCAGGAACAATGGCTCCCCGGGAGGGGCGGAGCTCGGCGCCGGGGGTGTGCGCGGGGCGGGGTCGCCGCTCCCTCCCCGCCCGCGGCTCCGTCACGCGCCCCTCACCGGGCGGGCCGGGGTCTTTGTGACGCGGCGGCGACGGCCGCGCGGACACAAAGGGAAGGCTAGCCTGCGAGCGAGAGGCTGCGCCCGTCCCCGCCCCGCGCCCCCCGCGCGCGCCCCAGCTCTGTGTACCCCCACGCGGCGCGCTCCCTGCCCTCGCGCGCCCGCGCCCCTCGCCCGCGCCGGGGTCCCCCAGCGAGGCCGTCCGGAGCGCGGAGGGACGGGGCCTGGCGGGGATGCTGCGGGGCTGCCCCGGGCGGCAGCGCGGCTGCTAGGAGGCGGCGCGGGGCCGGTGTGCCCGGCCTGCCGCTCCCTGCATTCCCCGCCGTGCGGCCGCGACAGCATGGGCGCCCAGGCGCCGCTCCGGCTGCCGGCCGCGCCCCCGCTCGCCGTCTGCGGCTACACGTCGGTGCTTCTGCTCTTCGCCTTCTGCCTGCCGGGGAGCCGCGCGTCCAACCAGCCCGCGGGCGGTGGCGGGGACTGTCCCGGAGGCAGAGGCAAGAGCATCAACTGCTCAGGTGTGTATGTAACATAGACTGCAGTGGGTACAGTTTTAACCCCGTGTGTGCTTCCGATGGGAGTTCCTATAACAATCCCTGTTTCGTTCGAGAAGCGTCTTGTATAAAGCAAGAACAGATCGACATAAGGCATCTTGGCCACTGCACAGATACAGATGATACAAGTTTATTGGGAAAGAAAGATGATGGGCTGCAATATCGACCAGATGTGAAAGATGCTGGTGATCAAAGGGAAGATGTTTATATTGGAAGCCACATGCCTTGTCCTGAAAACCTCAATGGGTACTGCATCCACGGGAAGTGTGAATTCATCTATTCTACTCAGAAGGCTTCTTGTAGATGCGAATCTGGCTACACTGGTCAGCACTGTGAGAAGACGGACTTCAGTATTCTCTACGTAGTACCAAGTAGGCAGAAGCTCACGCACGTCCTCATTGCAGCCGTTATTGGAGCCGTACAGATCGCCATTATAGTAGCGATAGTCATGTGCATAACCAGAAAATGCCCCAAGAACAATAGAGGACGTCGTCAGAAGCAAAACCTAGGTCATTTTACTTCAGACACTTCATCCAGAATGGTGTGAACTGCTGACTTTTATATGCACACTGACCATGTGATGTACATTTATTACGTCTTTTTTTAAAGAATGGAAATATTTATTTCAGAGGCCTTATTTTTGGACATTTTTAGTGTAGTGCCGTTGGCTCGTATTTAGAGTATTTAGCTACAATAGTTTTGGACTGTTTAGTAGTCTCTGTTTTATGGTTTTAAATACAGAAATCGGTTTCACGAATTTGTACCACATGGTAATACTAAGAATTGTTCTTTCCCCATGGAATGTAATATTTTTGCAAAGATGGATGAACCCGCTTCACAGTGGCTGTAACATCTGACTTCTCCAAGGACCACAGCAAACGGCAAAGCATGAACTGAAAGTAAAGATGTTTACAGATCCCTTTTCTTACAGAAAAAAAAATCTAGAAGACACTGTGTTTAAATAGATATCTAAATGTTTCTGAGATTTAGTACCTGCTTTTTTTT